>JAWZYT010000445.1:0-346851 GCA_034508575.1 Petrolisthes manimaculis
CTTCCTTCCTTTCCATTCCTGTGTTCTCCCCATCAGGATCTCCACCACACAACCCCTTCCCTTCTTCTTCTGTTCCCTCCTCTCCCCTTCTTTCTGTCCCATCCTCTCCCCTTCTTCTTCTGTCCCCTCCTCTCCCCTTCTTCCTGTCCCATCCTCTCCCCTTCTTCCTGTCCCCTCCTCTCCCCTTCTTCCCTCCACCCAGAATGTTTATACGTATCAAACAACATCGGTAAAATGAAACTCCATCTCCTCAATCAATACCTTACAGCGAGAGACGACCAGCAGATACAGACAAGAAGTGAAGAAAAGGTGAAGAAAGAGTGAAAAAAGAGTGAAGAAAGATACAGGTGCGAGGCAGAGTGAATTGAGGAGGAAAAATAAAGAAGGAAATAAGACTGAAGAAAGTGACAGGTGTATATAAGGCAGAATGAAGGAGACAGAGGGAAGAGATAAAAAATACTATTGGTGTAAGGCAGAAGGAAGGAGGAAGAGGGAATGGTGGGAAGCAAAAACAGAGGTAGGGAGGAAGAGGAGAGAGGCAGAAGGAAGGAGAAAGAGGGAATGGTGGGAAGCAAAAACAAAGATATATAGGAAGGAAGAGGAGAGAGGGGATGTGAGACAGGATGAATGAAAGCAGACGTGATGAACCAACGAAGGACAAACCGATTAGGAACGAACTATTAAGAAACGAATGTATAGGGACGAATCAACAATAGGACGAACGATGGAGGGACGAATCAACAATGTATGAACTATCTAAGGACGAATTCTTTAGAGATGAAGTAAGTTTGAGTTGATTTGAGATGAGTTGATTTGAGTTGATTTGAGTTGAGCTGAGTTGAGCTGAGTTGAGTTGTTGGGGTCTACATGTGTTGTCACCTCGTTCACTCACAGTTGGACATTGGATCTGAGGGCCACTCCAAACCACTCACCTCATCCTTGAACTTGGTATCACAATTGGTCCGAGTGTGTGTGTATTTGTGTACTGAGAGAGAGAGAGAGAGAGAGAGAGAGAGAGAGAGAGAGAGAGAGAGAGAGAGAGAGAGAGAGAGAGAGAGAGAGAGAGAGAGAGAATTATGTGAGATAGAGAGGATGGATGAGACAACGAAGAAAGAAGGGAAGTGAGAAACAAAGGAAGGAGATTTCAAACATAAATAAAAGGAAGCGAAAGAAGAGCAAATGAATGAGGAAATTACAGAACGAAGTGGGGAGAGAAGGGAAGCGAAGGAAATACAAAGAAATGAAGAAAAATGACAGAACGAAGAGGAGAGAGAAGGAAAGCGAAATAAATACAGTGGAATGAGGATGTGCTAGAACAAAGAGGAGAGAGGAAGGACAGAAAGAGAATAATAACAGTAGAGAGGGAAGGAAGGAGGGAATTTCCAGGTGATAAATATACTAATTACACACTGAGTTATGTACTAATACCCAGGACACACAGACAGTGAGATTTAAGGGGATGGTCTACTTTTGATTCCTCCAAAATATGCCAGGAAACGGGACCTGATTAACAACAATAATGGTGGCCTGTTGCTTAGAATAGTTTGGAGGAATCATATACACCACCAGATTGTTTATCCTACTTGGGAGAAAGGGAAGGAAGGAAGAGATTGGCGTAAGGATGGATTTAAGGAAAGGTGGAGAAAAAGGTATGTGGAGACTTAATGAAGAAAGGAAGGAAGAAAAGAAAGGAAGGAAGAAAAGAAAGGAAGGAAGAAAAGAAAGGAAGGAAGATAAGAAAGGAAGGAATAAAAGAAAGGAAGGAATAAAAGAAAGGAAGGAAGATAAGAAATGAAGGAAGATAAGAAATGAAGGAATAAAAGAAATGAAGGAATAAAAGAAATGAAGGAATAAAAGAAATGAAGGAATAAAAGAAAGGAAGGAATAAAAGAAAGGAAGGAAGAAAAGAAAGAAAGGAAGGAAGAAAAGAAAGAAAGGAAGGAAGAAAAGAAAGGAAGGAAGGAAGAAAAGAAAGGAAGGAAGAAAAGAAAGGAAGGAATAAAAGAAAGGAAGGAAGAAAAGAAAGAAAGAAGGGCACAGTGAAGGAAGGGAGAAATAAAAGAAAGGAAGGAATAAAAGAAAGGAAGGAATAAAAGAAAGAAAGAAGGGCACAGTGAAAGAAGGGTGAAGAGAGTCTAGAGATAAGGCGAAAGGAAGGAAAGGGAAAGCGGAGACAGAGTAGGAAGGAACGGAAAAGAAGGAAAAGGGGGAAAGAGAGGAGGGAGGGAAGAAGGAAAGGAATGCTGCAGACATGGAGGAGAGTGTGTTATAGGAGAGGGAGAGAAAGAGGGATGAGAGTAAATAGAGAGGAATAGTAGGGAGAGAAGGATGAAGAAAGGGAATGCCGGAAACAAGGAAGAAGTGGGAAAGACGAGGCAGTGAGAGAAGAAGAAAGAAAGGGAATGCCGGAGATAGGGAGAGAAGGAGGGAGGGAGGGAAGAGGAGGAATCGAGTGGCGGATGGAGGGAGAAAAGGAGATAGGGAAAGAGGGGGAGAGAAGAGAGGGAGGAGGGAGAGAGGGAAGGTAGGAGGAAGGAAGGGAATGCTGGAGACAGGGAGAGGGGAGGGAGGGAGGAAGGAAGGGAATGCTGGAGACAGGGAGAGAAGGAGGGAGGGGCCAGGTTGGAACAAACACTCCACCACCGATCTGTTTGTCTTTCCTCAGGTCCAGCCGACAGCACACAGCTCTCTCTCTCTCTCTCTCTCTCTCTCTCTCTCTCTCTCTCTCTCTCTCAAAATAAACTGTAGAATACTCATTATCATATGTACCGGCTAATCATAATTACTGGTTTAACTGAAAAAAAAACTGGCTTAAAGTATAGTTATGATTATATACTGTTGATTTTCATAAGTCCCGGCTATCAAAATCACTGGTTTTATAGTAAGTGATGTATAGTTATCTAAGTGAAGTATAGTTATCTAAGATAGTGATGTATAGTTATCAAAGTGAAGTATAGTTATCTAAGATAGTGATGTATAGTTATCAAAGTGAAGTATAGTTATCTAAGATAGTGATGTATAGTTATCAAAGTGAAGTATAGTTATCTAAGATAGTGATGTATAGTTATCAAAGTGAAGTATAGTTATCTAAGATAGTGATGTATAGTTATCAAAGTGAAGTATAGTTATCTAAGATAGTGATTTATAGTTATCTAAGTGAAATATATTTATCTAAGATAGTGATGTATAGTTATCTAAGTGAAATATAGTTATCTAAGATAGTGATGTATAGTTATCAAAGTGAAGTATAGTTATCAAAGTGAAGTATAGTTATCTATAAGTGATGTATAGTCATCAAAGTGATTATTGTATAGTTATCTAAGTGAAGTAATAGGTCATTCATACAGACATACAATCATCAGCAGGGATGGTAACTATACACAGACTCCACACAGGTACCAGATCTAATAAACAGGTATAATATAGTGTACAACAGTATATTGACCAAAGCAGCAGGGGTTGTTAGTCCATGAGATTGGCTTCACAGGCGGCCCTATTGCACCCCAAATTATTCTTAAAGTAGATTTTATAAATGTTAGGCTGGAACTATATACACTCGTAACAGAAAAATAAATTAATGTTCCTTGATATTTTTTTTTTACCAGATCCACTGAACTGGGATGGTAACGAACGGTTCTAATATAATGAAATGTAGAGAAATAAAGTTGTAGGTGGTAGAGGGACACACACACACACACACACACACACACACACACACACACACACACACACACACACACACACACACACACACACACACACACACACATATATATATATATATATATATATATATACCTTAATATAATGACAAGAATTATTCAGCACCACTCCGTTTCCGTTTCCGTGTTCAGTTATAACCGGCCGGCAACCCCACCCCTGAAGAGTAAATATCAGTTGGGGTCAGGTAAAGTTTCCCCTGCGGCCTCCTTCCCCCAGCAAGACTCACATCTAATTTATACTCCATTCAGAAGGATAGATAACCTGGTCGAGCAACCTGTAATGTGGTAGCGCCCTCCGTGCCAGGCATACCCGAGTAACCTCATTACCAGGGGGATGGGTATGTGCTGGGTATAGTGATAGGGAAGGAAGGAGGGGTAAGAGAAATGGGAAGAGGCTGTGGAGGTGAGGGTAGTGATGGTAGTGGTATAGATGTGAAAAGGAGCTAAGGAGGGGTATAAGATGAAGGAAGGGGTGGAAATTAGGGGAAGTGGCTGAGATGGGACGTGTAATGACGGTAATGGTAGGGATGGGAGACGAAGTAAAGGAAGGTTAAGAAGAAGGGGTGGCAAAGCAGGGGAAGAGGCTGGTGTGGGGTGTGTGTGTAGTGATGGTAGTTATGTAGATGGAAGAAGGAGTATGTGTGTGTGTATGTGTGTTTGTGTTTTCCTCTCAAACAGCTCATGTAGCTACTATACGCGAGTAATCTGGTTCATGGTGTGCATTATAGTTTCAAGGCCAATATTTTTAAAACTAAATACTAAATACTAAATACTAAATAAAGCCACAAACTCTACGGATATGCCACACATTCTTACACAGAGATCACCTGAACGACTTAGACTAGAGGAATAATATCTAGTAGTGTGTCCTTAGTGTTACTAAATACTTTTCTACCATTTCATATTTTCATGTGCCTTTTGCTAACATGTTATAGCAATTGTTATTCTGTACTTTGTTAAAAAAGATATTTATTTTAATTGTGCATTTTCATAGGATTATCAGCCTTAGTGATACATATGTTACTCTTGTGCCTTGTGAGGAAGTGGACCCAGTAGGCTGTAGGCAGATTGTTCTTTCTCTCTCAATTGTGTGTTTGTCGAGCATTTTCTTAAATCTTCATTGTTATTGCCTTCTCGTGCCTATTAAGGTGGCGAGACGAGTGAATTAAAAGCGACAATAAATTCTCCATTAGCCTCGCAGCTTCTCCCTCCAGCCACACCCCCATAAACACGGACCAAGCAGGGAATGGTTGGGGGAAGGTGGAAGGGGAGGAGGGGAGGAAGGTGGAATGGGAGGAGGGGAGGAAGGTAGAGTAGGAGGTAGGGAGAAAGGTGGAATGGGAGGAGGGGAGGAAGGTAGAGTAGGAGGTAGGGAGGCAAGATGGAAAGGAGGGTAGGAGGTAGGGGAGGAAGAAGGGGAGAAGGCAAGGAGGGAAAAAGGTAAGCTGGGAATGAGACAGGGAGAGAATACGAAGAAGGGAAGGAGATAGGAAGGAAATGGGAAAAGGAGAGGAGAAGGGAGGGTAACTTCATAAAGGACGAAAGAAACTAAGAAAAGTAGAGAAGGAGAGGAGTGAGTGAAGAAGGAGAGGAGTGAGTGAAGAAAGAGAGTAAGAAACGGAGGAAAGGAAGGGAGAAAGCGAGGGAGGTATATAAGGATGAAGGTATAAGATAATCAAGAGTTAACAAATACTCTCAATCTTTCATTTACACAACTGGTCAACTTTGGAATAGTCTATCGTCATTCATCTTCCCTCATCACTATGACTTAATTATGCTCCTTTAAACGTAATGCACCTGGGTATCACAGACCAATTGGGACATGATTTGGACATTTCACATACCGTGTATATATATATATATATATATATATATATATATATATATATATATATATATTTTTACATGAGAGGACAAGTTACTTTAAAAAAAAGAAAAAAAAAATAGTTACTTAAAAAAAAAGTTACTTTAAAAAAAAAGTTACTTTAAAAAAAAAGTTACTTTAAAAAAAAAGTTACTTTAAAAAAAAAGTTACTTTAAAAAAAAAAAGTTGCTTTAAAAAAAAAAGTTACTTTAAAAAAAAGTTACTTTAAAAAAAAAAATTACTTAAAAAAAAAAAAAAAAAAAGCACGTGGGTGGCGAAGCAAGTGCTTGTATCAATAAATTATAGAGTTCATACATAACAAAACTGCAAAATGGGCCAAACGTGATTAGACACACTACATCAGTCACTTTGTTTAATTATACAAGACACAAAACTAGACCCATTGACAACACCAAGACAGATACACAGACCGCAGATGATATATAAAATCACAAACAAGTTAGTTGACATAGATAAAGACACATATCTACACCCTACAAGTATACAATCCACTAGAGGCAGCCACAACTTATATATATATATATATATATATATATATATATATATATATATATATATATATATATATATATATATATATATATATATATATATATATATATATATATTTAGGCACTCATTCTTTCCCCGCAGCATCCAAGAGTGGAATCATCTGATTCATCTCCCACCCCCCTAACGGGACTCGCCTTGATGTGGTGAGGGGGCTTGTGTGTAGGAAGGAATGGAGTGTGATTTATAGAGAGTAGAGGGGTGTGGCTGGCTGGCTGGCTGGCTGGTTGAGAATCATGAGAATCGTTAACTAACTTCAGAAACACACACATCCCCTTCCTGACCTTTCCTACGACAAGAGGACCTAGTTATTAATGTGACATTTGTGAGAGAACCACTGCCACTCACTTTATTTCACTCCTAAATTAAACCGAATAGTTGGAAGAAAGAAAGAAAACCGAGTAGGGCCTGGAAGACATTGAAGTACGAGTGAAGAGATAGATAAGAAGGGAGAACAATTGAGAGGTAAAATTATTAATGAAAGGATGGACAATTGAAGAGGAATGGGATGGGATCGAGAAATCAGTTGTTCCAGTTTTACCAACGCTGTACTAACCATTAGGTAGAAGCAAGATCTAGACAGACAAGATCTAGAGTGTCTAGATCTTGGGTAAAAGAAACCTTGGCCCACTAGTGTAAAAGGGAAACGAAGAGTGCGGTGTGCGTGGCGGGCGGGTGAGAACGGAGGTGGAGGAATGTGGAACTAATGTGAGTATTTACAACTAATATGAGACCCCACGTCACTCCCTCACTTACTGCCTTATCCTACTTCTCATCTACCAGACTTCCCAATCTTTCCTCCCCTTTGATTTTTGATTCATTAGAGTACCTTGATTCCTCCAAAATATACCAGGAAACAGGATTAGATTATTAAATATAATGATGGTCTGGCTGGTGCTTGGAATTGTTTGGAGGAAGCAGTTGAGCCTAGTTTGCAAACGCTGTAATGTACAATCGGCAAAAAAAGTTTCGTTACCATCCTCTTAACAGTCTGATGCAATGTTGGTATGCCTAGGCGACTGGCGAGTGAGGCATGATGCGAGTGCTTTATATATCTCCATCATCCTCCGTGTCCCCATCAGTGTCTAATGTGCATGGAAGTAGAAATGACATTCTTTTACCTAGTGCTATTTTTTTCTGGGTATTTCACGGTTATTTTTGTTCTAAAATGCACAAACGCATTTCTTTATGTTTAATAATTAATAGTTAAATAGTAAGAGTACTTGAACACTCAAACTTTAATATAAATCAGCTAAACTTTTGATATAAAAAAGTGTCACTGCCGCGGCCACAGTATTATGGCTTGGGTAAAGACGATACCCGTCTCAGATGATGAGGCACCAGCAGCAGCAGTGCTACCAGGTCGATTTGCCATATTACCCTGCGTTAGCCCTTAATATTACCCTGTTTGATTAGAAATTACCCTGTTTCTTATCCAATATATATATATATATATATATATATATATATATATATATATATATATATATATATATATATATATATATATATATATGAAATTAAACTATACATACGGTATGAATAAAGTGTACACACCAATACACTTAATTGCGTGCTGTTCCTTTAATCAAGAAGCTCCAATGTTCCTAAAGATGTTAGTTTATTCTTGGTCAGATTTATATATTTGGTCTGTTATCAGCGTCATGTGGGGATTTGTAATTTTGAAGGACGAAGGTATCTGAAGTTGATCTTTCAAAGGTTCTTTTGGCATGAATCATCCCAATCAAGGTATCCGTGATAAGTGAATCTCTTTTATTTGTTTTTAATAGATTTATTTGAGAGAAGCCTCGCTCTATACTGTGACACTTGAATGTGGTAAACATACCGGTAACAGTTTAATGATCAAATTTCCTACCAATGGAAACAACGGTGTGCCATCATATTTCTTCAAATATTTTACTTATTTCCAAAACTTGCAAATACTGGTGTCGCTCTTCACATTCAATTCTGCGTTTCGAAGCAAACGCCACTCATAATCAATGGTGTTTAATTCATTCTCAGCCACAAGATTTGGGAACTTTGATGCTAAGGTAGCAATTGATGGGATGGTTTTCAAAAGAATAGACTGATGATCCAATGCCTTGAGGGATTCCAGTAATGGGTTTGAAAGATTATATCTCTGTAGAACCTACGTTGCACTCTCCATATAAAAATCAAGACATACACTGGACTGGTGAAATTACCTTGAAATTTTGCCCATTTCGGAACTTCTACCCTGTTACCCTGCTGGCGCTCAGATTACCCTAAAACAGGGTAATTACCCTGCACCTGGCAGCACGACCAGCTGCCCAGTCGGTGGAGTACCAGACCTACCGCGTTTAAACACCAAACAACACCAAGATATCATAATCGTGGTATTCCTTTGAAAATATAATATTAATAATAATGTACGTAATAAGCTGCACTAATCCTGACCTATGATTGTTATGTAACGTGTATATTGTCAGCAGCTTGTGTCGTTGCTGTAGATGGGTCTGTTGTGCATTGAACAAGGAATATCGTGTGTGCCTTGCACCTTTATATTTGTTATTATATTTATAGTACATTGTCAGGGGAGAGAGAATACAGTGCAATACACAGCCCTCAAGATTCCCTAGTTGTCATCTGCATTACATAACATAATAATTTTTTAATCACTGACTTTGATTATATAGTTTACCAGCTGGGGTACTTGTCTTCGCTCGGGTTTATATAAAACTGATGGCAAGTATTAATACACGAAATAATTATCACTAACAATAGACTCATTCTTAAAAAGTCCCAATAACATTCAGTTGACATTGCCATTAGAAAAATGAAATAATAAATAGTACACAATTTATACAAATAAAATTCACGTCCGCTGACTTGCATATTGTTAACATATATAACAGTTGTTAGTTTTATCATATTCAAATTCAGTACTTATCTCTGATTACGGTGTCAATACTTCCGGGTAAACCATGTTCGTTGTTTTACCCTCTGGTGGATGGAAGTAAATGTGTTGTGGTGATTTGACTCTTGAACAGCTGACAGAGTTGGCCGTGGGAGAAACATACGATTCCAAACTCACACCTCCAGTTTTAAGTGACTGACCCTGTGCTTTGTTGTTGGTCATTACAAAGCTGACTCGAACAGGGAACTGCAGCCGCATAAACTGAAATGGGATGTCTGATGGAATAGTTGGGATAATTTAGGAAGGTTTAAGAGCATTTTGCTCATTATACTCATTGAAGATGACGTTTGAGTACAATACCAAGCCCATGTTCTTCTTCGGATAACAATACACCTTTGTACAAAGTTGCATGTCATTGCCAGCACGGTTTGTGGACCTATTTTGACAATTTTGAGCTCATTATGCTCATTGAAGATAATGTTTAAGCAAAACGACACACAGCCCATATTCTTCCTCGGGTAACAATACATACCCCTTTGTGGCAAGTTTCAGGCCATTCCGTCCACCAGTATTCGCGGCCATAGCCGGACATACAGACACACACCCACAAACAAAGCTCTACTTTATATATGTCTTTTCAGCTTGAAGGCCGGAGACTGACTGAATTTCCAAATAGCATTTGTTCGTGCTGTATACAGTATATTTCACGCTCGTTTTTAGCGGCTCGAACGAATTTTTCCGTTCGAGCTTCTGTTCAAGCGGTACATTTGGCGCTCGATAACCGTTCGAGCTCTTCTTTATGGTTTTAACGGATAAATAGAATATTTGACATTTTAACGCAATATTTACGTCTAGATGCGTCATGTTATGTCATACCAAAACCTACGCCTGGTGATGGTAATTAAGAATATATTTGGGTTTTAGATGTAGGTGTAACCTTTTTCGAATTATAAGAGGACAAACAGAGACAGTTTGCCATTTATTGCATAGATGTTTTAAAAATGAGGCTCAGTTTCTTGCTGTAAGACGAACGCTTTCAGAATTTAATTCAGTGTCGGTAGATCTGGAGTAACGTATTCCTCCAAACTATTTCAAGCAACAGGTCGCCATTATTTCTGTTAACCTGGTCCTGTTTCCTAGCATACTTTGGAGAAATCAAGGCGCTCCAATGTATCAAGTGTATAATATATATTTATAACCCCTAATGGGATAATACGTTTTTCGTATATTTGAGTTCTATGATTTCTCAATGTATGCTAGGAAATAGGAACAGATGAACAATAAATAAAGGTGGCCTGTAGTTGCTTGGAATAGTTTGAAGGAATCAGTTGCTCCAGATTTACCAACGCTATACTAACCCCATAGTAAATTATTTCTTGGTGTATATCCTTTCTGATCAATACATTTCATGAAATCTGTTCATATTTACAGATACGAACAGACAGACTGTCAGAGGGACTGGCAGTGAAATGAAAAATGAGAGAGGTTAATAATCATATATATTTTCATTCGAGATGCCTAGACACATTGCATTCAAAGGAACATAAATCGATGCAAGGAAAAAAGAAATGTGGATGACGGTACAATACTGTAGACTCGTAGAAAGTTCCAGAGTCGATAAGAGTTGATCACAATACCGATCCCAATGGACTAGGAATATATATTATAGCCTGCATTCGAAGAAGCATTCAAGGTTGAGTTGCGTGAGGGAATCTGTCAGCACCTTGACATGTGTCAGTCACAGCCATCACACTAACCCATAATCACATCACTACATCTCACCTCATATCAACGTCAGGAGCTACTGTAGGTAGGGCTGGGTGGGGATAGGTATGAGTGGGTGCTGCTGGGTAGGGCTAGGCAGAGTTAGGTATAGGGTTGAATTGGACTAGGTAGTGCTGGGTTCGGCTAGGTAGGGCTGGGTGGAACTAAGTAAGGATGGGTGGGGCTGGATTGGGGTGGGTAGGACGAAGTGGGAGCGGGGTGGGGAATATAATGAGGATGACCGTCTACTTTCGAAGACGCTGTGAATGACGGTATAGCTGTTCTCTCCAAATTATGAGGTGTGAAAAGAACGTGTCGCTATCTTGTGTTGTAAAAAGGAAGCAATCAATGTTTCCATCTATTGTGAAACATGTGAAGCACCCAACACCTCAAAGCTTCATTCAATAACCTCGGGGTCTCAGAAGGGTCACAGACTAATCACAACCTAGACCCTCAAAGTGGAGACATTTACAAATAAAAATCGCCAATAAGAAATCCTCCACTTAATTAACGCGACTGAAGATGTTGTAGTTTCTCAGCCTTCATTTTAAATATCCGTCTATACTTTCATTATATGTTTCTTCTTTTCTTTTAACTTTTTTTTATCAATATTTTTCTTTGTTTTTAGATCAGCCTCATATTTTTGTGTCTGCTATACCCTCTACTTTTTGTTAAGGAGCGTGAGGCAGAACCTTCAAGGCTATGAGTCTGAAAAAGAAAACAAAAGAATGGTCGTCACACTAAGCAATAAAAATTAGGACCAGGAAGGTATTTTTATCTATACACATGGGACTCGACTCCTCTTGACTGGTTGGAGTGGAGTGTGTTCATAACCTCGACTCGGGCATTCTTTACTTTACTGCTCCTCTCTCTTCAGTTTTGTGTTGGTAATTCTGGACCAACCGAATCCTCCAAACTATTCCAAGCAACATAACACCATGCTATATGTTTGCCCCTCTGGTCCTGTTTCCTGGCATACTTTGGAGGAATCAAGGCACTCCAATGTACCAAAAACGAATTACCACCTTAATGATGACAATTTAGCGTTTTTTCTTACAACTGGAAAATCGTAGACTTTTTATGGTTTTATGATGGTGTTATATAATTATATTTCTCAACGCAATAATTACTTTTTATAAATACATTTTCTCATAAGTTCTCACTATAATAGGAGGTTTACACTTGTGGCTTAAGAATGGTAAGTTGGCAACGGTAGCTAATTTCCAGCCACGAGAATCCGTAACGAGAAGTAAAGTGATGGTCTAATGTACTGCAACCTGGTGAATAAAAGCGAGCTATTTGAGTTAATTTTATGAACCAAAATTGCACACACCAACAGCTATAGTTTCGGATCATTTTTCGAAGCCATCTCATTGGAAGGTGTTGCAGTACATTAGACCATGACTTTACCACATCATCGCTCTCTGACATAGTTTGTAAAGCAGAGATACACAACACAAGCCGAACGTTGAATTCTGCTTTCCGTTTTAGAATTCGTAATCTATGAAAATAATATCGCTGAGATGCGACCATAAGTCTTATTAACACACTATAATACTATTTATATATTATAAAAAAAAGGGTAAATGAAATTATACTGCTTTTTCACTCCTAAAGTCACCTGTAATTGGTCGTAAATATTCTGAAAGTATTATTGTGCTACTTAAGACATAACACAGGTAATGACCACCTCTTATTGGTAACCCCTAATGAGAAAGAACCATTATTACCGAAGATTATGTTTACAATTCGCCATGGTACCAGCGAAGGGACAGAACTTTCTACCATGACTGTACCTGGCTTTCCCTATGGTGGGAAGCGCCACCAAGCACACCAAACATGGACATGCCATCAGAGGGACCCATTAATTGCCAGGGAGGAGGTAAACAGAGGCTGCTTCACCCTCCTGTAATGACCAGACTCACTCCTGGAACACATTGCCTTCGGTTTATTTGACCAACAAGTTACTGTCCACGTGACGCTGTGGTTCACAAGGTAGGGTTGTGAACGTTCAGGGTTACATTGAACAGTTACAGGGAGTAGTACATACATGAAGGATTTGAAGAATCATTACCGAGATCTGTATAATGTACAAACAATAAAATACTCAATTTATATAACTATTACAGAAAGATATTCTGACATTTCAGAGTTATATTAATATTATTTTAAATTCCTAAAAAATAAAATAGAATAAATTGATGTTAATGATGTATCATTCTTTATTGACACTCACAAAAAGAGTGCGAGTCAATTATGCGTTTATTGTGAAAACTCAGGGGTGCAATCACTACCAGGTGTTTTGTTTCCCCTATGCGTTTCAAAACTTTCCCTACAGTTCAAGATTGAATCCTGGACCGTGTCTGTCTGTGTGTGTGTATGTGTGTGTGTATGGTGCATTTGTATTTGTGAGTCCAGTGTGAATGTGTGTGCTTGTGTGAGACTTAGTAAAAGGTGTGTAAGTGGGGAGAGTGTGAAAGGAGTGTTGACGTTGTGGTTAGTTCACGTTGGACCATAAAATAATACCAGGGTAATGAAGAGTAAAGGATAAATGAGTTTAACTGGAGGGAAGGGAGGGGAGGGTAGGCATGGCTAGCTCTCACACCCTTGGGCGGCCCTTGTGTGTGTGTGTGTGTGTGTGTGTGTTTGTGTGTGTGGAAAATTCCTTCCTTTTTTCCGACAAAAGTGCCTGCCTGGCTCTAAAAAGTGTTCTACGTCCCACTTGTAATAATCATTAGTGTTCACTATCTCCATCTATTACACCTTTATTCTCTTGTGATGCTAATATTAAAATAAATTGTTTGTTATATAAAGAAACATTTTGTCCGTCGTATTACTACAAGTTCAATGTCATTACATGAGCATAGAAGAAGTGAGATCATCTTACCTTTTATAAAAGTCCATAATAAAACGTGAAATATACTGTATTTATATTATACCTTTATCGATGAGAGAGATCAGTCCTCCAACTGACTTCCACAAGACCCACTGAAGCAAAACATGGTAACATAACACTCCTTATTCTTGCTTGCTTTCCTGTCTGCCTGCCTGCTCTTTTTCCATCCTGTCTGCTACTGACGTGCATTCTGCTTGTTTTTCCACTTGCTTATATTTTCTAACAACCTGCCTTGTAGGACGGTCTTTCAAACTACTTGGAAATGTGGCAATGACCTGTATGTTTGTCTGTTTCACTGTGGCTCTCATTATTTCAATACAACTGTACACTACATGCAACTTTGTGTAAACCCTCGTATTATATTGTCATCAAGGTTTTTCCCATCACAGATTGCTCGACAAATGGGTAATCATCATCATCATCATCATCATAATTATCACTCCTTTATTACTATCATTATAATTTATTTATTTATTTTTTCTGGTATAGAACTATTATATCCAGACAGTCTCAGATAAATTCTGTACATGCTTGACTTCCTCTCGTCCTCTGACAGAAGATGGTTTGTATAAAAATCACTGCACAACCACCACCAACATCATCACTTTCTTTTTTCCCTTCAAGGTTTCCTCTCTTACGGTTTACGAGGTGATAGTGATCTGTGTGTCGGGTTTGCACGAGCATGAACACTGCATGACCTCACCCACATTATTCTCCCTGCAACTCGTTCAGGGCAGCGAGTATTATTACCTTTATACGTCGTCGCATCGCAGAATAAGGCAGGTTTATAAACACACACCTAGATTAATTTTCCTTGTTTCTATTGTTGTTGTTGATTTAGGAGAAAACATAGAAAGAGACCTAGTCCTTCAGTGCACTCATACATCTAATTTTACGAAGAGATCAAGGAATCTATTGCATAATTACACATTTATTTTGGGGCCATTAATATTTTTGTTTATATGGTACTGTTTCCTGGCATACTTTTTTTTTCAAGGAATCAAGAAGCTCTAATGTACCTAAAGTATATTGTATATTACCCTTTTAAACATTGGAGGCAGTGGAGCCGGAGGACAGGGACGGGAGCGGGAGGAAGCAGACATTGTGGATTAAAAGCAAATACAGAAGATTACCCGCGACAACACAAACATGGTGAATAAATATGAGATGACTGAGAATGAAAGAAGGAGAACGAATAGCAGCACTGAGCAAGTTGTGGACAATAATTGACCACATCTGAAAATGGTACTTCATTATTTTTATACCCGAAGAAATGATGTGATATGAACAATAGGTAGGGAAATAGTATCATGTTTAAACCAAACCCATTGGATCGTCAGATAAAATGGCAAAAATAGACCATTTCCCGACCCAATATTCACTTCTGTAATTACCTACCTAATCCAATCCAACCCAACTCACCCACGCCCCATCTAACCCATTCAAACCCAACTTCTCCCAGCTCAACCCAACCTCATCCAGCCCAATCACGCCCTATCAATCCACTTCAACCCAACCCAACATAACCTAGCCTAAGTCCAACCTAACTCTGTTCAACCCAGTCAAACCCAACCTAACCTAGCCAAGTCCAACCTAACTCTGCTCAACCCAGCCAAACCCAACCTAGCGTAGTCGAGCAACCAAAACCATTTGACCTAACCACACCCATGCACGCTCCACCCCAAGATGAAAAAGAGGGAGGTCCTTCCTTGTACCCACTGGCGGCCTGAGGGGGTCATTTCTCGCTCAGGTGTCGAGTGGGTGGCACGAGGGGCAGACAGGTGGCCTCCTTATCTGATGGGCGTGCCATTCAGATACCTGGTTACTGGCGATAAGGCCCAGATAGGAGATAACGAGTCATAATTATTGAAAAGGGAGGAAAAGTTAGTGCACTGAAGGAGGGCATGATGTGGAGGAGAACTAGCGGGTCAAAGGGAGTAGGAAGATGAAAGGATAATGTGCAGTTGCTGTCAAAATATTGATATACAAAAGAGTGACTCAAGCAGATATTATTTTAACCCCACTATTATTTTATTTTTTTATCTGACGGACATGCAACGGTTCACTGAATTAGTTTCTCAGCATATTTTAGTAAATGGAATTCAATCCAAGACATATTACTCAAAACATTAACACAACATTAACCCTAGTTTAACTTATAAACCCATGAATGAACACAAAGCTTATATCTCTCAGTTAACTTTAAAGAAAATCAGTGAATCTTTGCCAGGTATTGTAGCACATTATCTTTTAACTTTTGGAAACAGTATTATGACTTTCTCGGCCCTTGAACTGATATTTAGAATGTTAGGGAACGCCCACGACAATGAGCACTGAACTGAACTTCTTTAATCAGTGAACAGAAGGTGAAAGACAGATGACTATGATGAAATGCGTGTTTTTGTGACAGCCCCTTCAAGTTATATTCTCTTGTGGTTAATTTAGATAGCTACTGATTCCCCATAAAGTAATATCTGTTGCCGCCAGAGGTCAGGATAATTGCTTGGCCTTTGGGATAATATGCACATAGTTCTCAAGTTTTTATTAAAGTTTTTTATTTATATTTAGTAGAAGCCTCAATTCTCAGGGGAACGATACCGCTCAAGGCCATGAAGTTACGTTACATAAATTAATATCGATGGTAAATAAATGAAGTGTAAATTTTTAAGAAAATAAAAATGATTAAAATAAACGAAAACAATGGCATTAACATTAAAAGGTTTCAGTTTATGGTTAGGAGAGTATCCCCTTTAAAACCTGATTCATCTCGTGTTCTCTTATAGTTTCAGGAGGGACTATCTTACCTTTCCATACCCACCATTCTTTAGGACCCTGTGAGCATGTATGAGATTTGAAGGGTTCTACTGATTCCTCCTGATTATGCCACGAAACAAGCTCCTTCCACATAGATGGCGTTTCGTGGCAATATTTGAAGGACTCGTTTACCTTTAATTTTCTGACTACATCACAGGGTCCCTTCACCTAAAAAATGAATTGGTGTGAACGCAAGAGAGTTTGATATCTGTCTCAACACTACCAGCTTTTAAGGGGGTGTGGGAGTAGGGGACAGGCTTGGGGGGGACTGGGGGGGATGCAGGAATAGGGGAACAGGCTTGGGGTGGGTAGAAAGCCTGTCCTTCTATTGGAGGATGGAGCTTTTGTAGGGGTTGGTTGGGGGGGGGGGCAGAGGAAATGGGGGAGAGGGGGTCAAGGGAGGAAAGGATCTGCTGGGATGGAGAGAGAAACCAACCCTGCCTTCCTCCCCCACCCTCAGGTTATTGGCGCGCGAAATTGAAAAATAGCAGAGGATTGCAGGGGCTTTCTTGTCATATTTGAGAGGGGTGTTGGGGGACCTGGAACGACCTCATAACCCCCTAACTCCGAAGTCTCACGTTCTGTGTATAAATAGGAGAAATTTCGACCTTAGGGAACTCAGAATGGAGGAAGAGAGGAGGGTGGGTAGTGTAGGGGGGACTGGGAGTGGTATATATCAGTGTGGATGGTGGGTAGAGTAGAAGTCAGAGGGGAGACACATAGAAAACACATAGAGAGTAGAGGGGCGATGTGGTCCATATCTATTGCTGGCACTTTTTATAAACTCTATTGTGTATGTGTATATGTGTGTGTGTGTGTTATCCTGACTCAGACAATGGGGATCCAGGAGTACTGTTGCCAAATTGTTCCCAACCATATATCGGTAATAAATATTCATTGAGTATTTCTGGAAAAATAAGCAAAATATAAACTTTATATATATATATATATATATATATATTATTCTTTTGATAATAAGCTAAATATAAATGCTGCATTGTTTACTTTGGCTCGAGAGGAAGATGGAAGATACGGAGGAGATACAAAGGCAGATAAAAGTTCCAGGAAAAGATATAATATATGAGATTCAAAAGAGGATAGGGGAGAAAGAAGAATAAGGAAAGGAGGAACAATTGAAGAAGGAACGGGATTGGCTCAGGTCCGAATCGGTGTCCAAACCTTAACATGAAGGAAAGGAGCAGGTAAAGTTGAAGTGGTGAGTGCCTGCCTTATCTTAAAGTGTGTACTGTACCCAAGGGTGGTCCCATCATCCTTCGTGTTCTCAACAATCACTGGTCTCATCTTTGCCAATTAGTCCTCATGAATATTCGGGTGGTCATTATGAGGGTAATGTGGTCGGTCCTACTTCTACACATCCCTCCTTTCTCCAACATCAGAGTTTTCATCCCATTTACTCAACTCGTGCCACTCTACACATATATTAATTTCCTTCCAGGCTCGACAGAACAAACATAAGAGGGGATAACATTCGTCAGCACTACAGCCTACTCAGACCTCACCGTGTATCAAGTTCTTAGCAGTAGGTCACGAGCATCTTGTATTGAACGTTGCTGCAGCCTAATACTTTTGAAGAGTTGACGACACTTACAATCCAGTAAAAAAGGTAAAAAAAGAGTAATTTCACATACATGACACACACACAACACCAACAGACACCAAACACAAACACACATCTGTACTTGCATTTCAATACATAATACACACATGTAAGGCTCATTTTGAAGTTCATGGACGTTAAATCCCAATAGCCATGTATGTACTATCTTTACTACTAGATATAGATGGCGATTCTGACTTGTGACTTAGAGTAAGTTATAAGAACTAGCGAGGGAGTGGCTTGCCGTCTACTAAAAAAGTTACGTGAGATAGAAAGATTATTAGTTGTGGTAATACTGTAAATCAGATCGTTGAGAAACAGAAAATCCATTGTAGTCACTGGTGGTTGAGATAGAAGCACACTACAAAAAAAAAAAAAAAAATATATATATATATTATGCATTCTTTCTTCCTCCCTCTCTCTTTTCCTTGTCGTACTGTACTTTGTATATTTCTTTACCTCACCTTCCATATAATTTATCTATTTCTCATTTTTAGCGTCCTACTCCATCTCCTTTCATTTCAACTTCTTCCCCTTCTTCTCTCCCTCCCTACCCTTAACTCTCTCATCAGACCTTAGGAGACCTATACAAGAAATATGAACCAAGTAATAGGATTGTGGGGAGATCACACGGTTCACTCTTTGTCAATCGTCCAATCAATCTTTAATTCCCCTTCCTACTTCCACTGCCGAGTACAAGGCCGGTTTGATATTTATTCGGTATATATATTGTAAACTCCCAAACTTTGCCATTGGCTTTGTTTAGGGATAGAGGATTTGATACTGTTAATCATTGTGCATTACTTCATTTCTGTTTTGATAAAAAAAAAAAAAAAATCGACCTGACCTGGTGTGTGGTATATAACATACAGCAATAAAATTTGTCTGTTTAGAAAAATAACCCATGCATAGTCTTGTCAATGTTACATTCACAGAACAAACAGATGTAAGTGCTTAGGAGATTCATTTACACATTAGTGACCAAAATTAATATTTTCAGTTTTATGAAACGTGCTATTTTATTAAATAACATTGATGATATAAATCTGCAGTAGTGCAACAAATTAAACGAATAACAAAACCAAAAGATTTCCGGAAGCCAAGTAAAAACACTTGAGACATTCTATATATATTATTTTCTTTCGGTTACCTCTCACTGTGACTAACAACAGGTGTAGAGATGGCCGAGAGTAATGAACTCCACACCCGTATCCTAAAGGTTACAAGACTGAATCCACTCTAAAGACGGCTGAGAAAATTCATAGTTTCAGATCAAGTTTCCTGTGTTAATCGTATAGGCCATCAAGCCTCCTCACACACCCTCACTGGTTATATACTGTATAGGTACTGTACCATAAACACCTATACCATGCCCGTGATTTATCTTCACATCACTCTCTGTGTGGATCGGTGCCAGTTCAATGTTGTGTCGTATGTAATCTGGTGTACAATCGCGTTTTAAAGTTCTGTCGCCTCTCTGGAATGATAGTGGCTTTTGAAATTAATAGTGTTGAGAATAAAAATATAATTATTTCTTCTCTTTTACTGCAGATCATGGAAATATTGATAAAAAAAAAGAGTCAAATCCTATTCACAACTACATACTGTATTATCAATGTTCACTTTTATACCAGAGAGGCGACACAACGTTGGACAGTGAATGTACTGAGTAGTGTGAGAGGGTGTACTGTACTGAGTAGTGTGAGAGGTGTACTGTACTGAGTAGTGTGAGAAGTGTACTGAACTGTGCGTGAGGTCTACCGAAGAATGTGTAGTGTACTGAGGTAAGTGTAAGACATATTACTAAGGAAGCGAGTGAGGTGTGATTATGGTAATGAGAGACCACCTTCACCTCCAACCACAGAAACCACAGGATTTCCCTCTTAGCTAGTACACTCTAAGCCCATCATCATCTTTTCACTCCTCTTATATGGTGTTCGTCACGGTTTTATCTTTGCAGGGTGATTTTTTTAACTACCGTTGTTTTGTACTTCGATTTCCTTTATAATCATCATCTACTTTCCTCACTCTTTATAAGTCATATATTCTTAGTAATCGTAAATGCCTGTTTGTTTGTCTCGAATCAAAGTAGCTATTTCTTGAACATTGTTTTTTTCCTTCTTTATTCCACCATGATTTTGTACTAGATTTCTTCCTCTTTGCCTATCCATCTTATTATTCCTTTTTTCTTCGCCTTCTTTCATTCCATACCATACCTAGGCTACTCCCCATCTCCTTCATTGTTTAATATTCTTGTACTAGACTCCTGCCTTTTTACCTATTACTTTTCCTTCCTTTTTACCTATTACTTGTCCTTTCTTGTCCTTCGTAATTCCTTCCCCAAGTTTTTACCTTCTTTGTCTCAGCCAAAAACAATCCCCCTCCAGGCCCATCCATTCTCCCCCACCCCATACACGCCCAGGGATCCCCGTTCACCCCCCTCCCCCCTTTCTCCCGGAGCCGTCTGCCCGCCCTACCCTGGTTGCGTGTCCCACCGTCAGAGGCCACCCACGTCGGCGGCAGCTCCAGGCGTTCGTGGAGTGCTGCTACAAAATACAGGTGTCGTTACGATCACCTGTAATTACCCAACACCCGGCAACACCACTTTGGTTTGCGTGTCTCAAATATAGGACTACTGACTGAAGAGGCCTGAACTGGACGAGGGTATGACGACAACACTTGCTTTCCATCAATGTTTTATTATGAGGTTGAAACACTAACCTTCCTTCAATGTTATTTTATGAGGTTGAAACACTAACTTATAGCTTACCATCAGTGTTTTATTATGAGGTTGGAACACTAGCTTTTCAACAATGCTATATTATGAGGTTGGAAAACTAACTTTTCTCCTGCAGCTAAGCCTGCATTGTTGTTTGTGCATTATTGATTGTGTGTTGTTCTTTCTGTGGTATTTTTGGGTGTACTGGGTGGGGGAATGAGCAATACCAGGTAATTCGAAGCTTTCTACTCCTCACACTCTGGTCAGAAATTATGTATCACGAGTGTACAAGTTACGTAAATTAGTTTGTCCTGTGGATTTTTTTAATTATACTTGGTAATGGTTCGTCATGGACTTTTCTTTTTCTTTTCTTTTACTTCCATTATTCTACATATTTCTCTACTCTCTCTAGCACTATTCTTCCTCCCTCTGTACATTGAAAGGTTGAAATTATCAACCACGTCACGTCTCTTATAAATTAATGATGCTAAATCTGGGTCCGTATTAATCAAAGTAAAGTTCATTCCTAATCTAAATGTTTGTTCGTAAAATGATCATTCATGCCAAGAACTAGAACCCAGAACTGCTTTGCAACCATAACACAGACTCATACTTCAAGAGGAAGATAATGGTTCACTGTTTCGAAATGGGCCTGAAACACTTTGGTGGTATGGTTAGTAACACCAAAATACGAACGAACGATGAGATTGAGAGATTAATTTTAATGAATACCGGCCATGGTTTTCTCTACTTTGACTGAAGTGGAACAAATTTATCATCGAGAGAAAATACAGATACCCACATGAAGCAAATATTCAGAATAATTGTTATGCTAATCATGCTATCTTTTATACCTATACTAACCATAGATAGTTGTGTTTCGACGAGGAGAAGCGATGGCCCAAGGACCGATGATCAACACTGACAGAAGTTTACTGAGGGACAGGTCAAATAAAATAATCCAGTCCTAATTCAATGCACAATATGAATAACTAACAACAATGCTCGAACAAGGTTCGAACAAAGGTACTTCATTGGGACGTTGATGGAGACACATGTTGTTCCACAGACCATGCAGGACACAAGTACTGACACTTATTGTACACCATCTTTCCTCCTGAATGAATCATTGTACACAATACTGTACATTGGCACAGTTAAAAATTACTCAATTAAAATAAAGGATCTGCATTATGATAATAGAATACGAGGAATTGTGGATAAAGGAGGATCGGCAATTAAATATATACATATATATAATGTGTTTCAAAACCTTTTCGACAAGATTACAGGGTGAATTCCTTACATGTAATTAAACATATTTTCCCTATGAATTTTCTTTTTTTATCAAAATGTCAATATATATATATATATATATATTAGAATAGACAAATGTTATATTCATTGTACAGGTACGAAATATTTTACAGACATTTCTACAGTATTTACTTTCAACAATATTGTTCACATAAAGAGCTATGTGACATATCAATAAGCTCTCAATCCAATGAGATAAGCGGCAGATTTTTATACATGATTCATATCGAGTCATTCAGCAAAATTGACTTGTCACGCCTGATGCTGTAATTCAGAATTAAATGATGATAATAACAACCAAAGCACAGACGGTTGGAAGGAGTATAAATATAAAGCCTAAATCCTATGTCAGAAAAACCTGGTAATTCATATGCCCTGTTTATTACGTCCTATTCCCATGTAATAGTAACAGCAATGTATACCATATGATGATTATGTAAAGCAAGTGTATACTTCTCATAATGCGCATTAAAATCCTTAGTTCATTCATTACCTAAAGATAGAAAGTCATCAGCTCAATAACAAACATGTTATTAATTAATATAAGTTATTGCTTATTAAACAATTAAGGGGATACCGGTATACACATTTGGTACATTGGAGATCCTGGATTCCTCCAAAGTATGGCTGCCAGGAAACAGGACCAAATGAACACAAATAATGGTGGCGTGTTGCTTGGATTAGTTGGAGGAATCAGTTGCTCCAGATTTACCAACACTGTACTTCCTCCTTAAGGGAATATAATAATATTACCTATTTCAGATCTACCAACACTACTACTCTTCTTTCTATGGTTGGTGTTACTTTGAGCACATAACTGGATGTACAAGAAAGTGTCACAGGAAGGATATATTTGGAAACACAAACGAAATTTACATTACGTTTTTCCTTCAAACTTACCAGCTAAATCTTTAACACTCCGTCCTTTATCTGATACAGCAGGAACAGCTGTGGCTGACGATGGCTGTGTGACAATGGAGGACTGAATATTACGTGCATTTGGTGGCTTGGGAGGTGTTGGGAGGCCTTTCCTTGCCATGCTGCTTGAGGCTGAGGGAAGACATTGACTTCCTTTCACTGGGGGCATCATGGGCTTTTTCTCTGATGTCTTTTGATGGACTAGATGAGGAGGCATGATAGGTTTCTTCTTTGACTTCCCATCACAACTTTCATAACCCGGTGGCATCACAGGACCTGTGTTGGATGGTCTGCTTATAGGACTGGGAGTGAATTCTTCCTGTTTCCTTACATGGTTGGGCCTGATAATATTTTTTTCATTGTTTTTTAGCCTTCCAGGTAGAATACTTATACTTGATGATGAGTCAGACCCTCTAAAAGGTGTATGTATGGCAGGTTTAGGTGTGGGAGATGGTGATTGATCTGATGGGGGAATAGGAGCCACCCTGACTGGGGAGATTCTAAGTTTTTGAGATGGTTGGAGAGCTGTTTTAGACTTCATGCAGTTGTCCTTCTCCAAGCTGTCATTTTCATGGGGTTTCATTATGATGTTTCTCTGACTGCTGACAGAGTTGCTGTTTGAGGCAAAGTTGGTGTTGGCTGGAGGCAGAATTGGGGCACTGATCTTGCGGGGAGTGGGTAGGTAAGGTGGTCCCTCTCCTCTGCTGCTCTGGGTGGCGTCAAAAGAAACAGAGTGAGTATATGTGGTCTGCATATTTTCTCGATGTTTTACATCCTGGGTGGACTGTGCAGATCCTACATTACGATCGAGTATTATGCGACTCAGAGGTACATTTTTTTTACTTGAAAACCTCCTCCATGATGACGATTTTTCTCTACTTGGAACACCATGAGGGAGCGATCTCTGACTCTTAAACCTTTTTGAAGATGAATGATCACTCTTTGGTGCTCCTTTTCTTGATTGGTATCGATATGCTCTAAAAGTATGAATGAGACTGGTCAGAGACATTTGTGTGGTATACGTTGGTCTTGTATTGGTAGTTGTAGTGTTCTCCTCCTCATCTAAGACGCAGCCTGAGTCCACTGAGACGGACTGGAGATAGGTGGGTCGATCTGGGGTCTCTCCTTCGTGTGTCTGTAAGCCATTGTTCTTAGTGAGAGGCTCTTGTATGAACTGTATGTCTGCTTGTCCCATCATTTTCTCATCCTTCCTGATACGCGACTCAGGTTGTTTCCGAGGTTGATGTTTCTTGATTGTGCACATCACAGAACATATCCAATTGTTGAGTTTATTCATGATTGGGCAACAGCAAGAGTCAAGACAGGTAACACAGCAGGGCAGTGTGTGAGATCGTCCGTCAGCCTCCCACCAACTCCTCAGACAACTCCACAGACAGCAAAGCAGGAGTAACAATGCCCCAATGATGAAACACAGGTAGAGAACAGCGTCCATTAATGGGTCTATTCCTGAAATGATGAAAGGTAATGTTTAAGTTAGAAAAGTATTATCCATATTACCATGACAAACAAATTTAACTATATTTTACCATCCTAGACTTAAAATTTGTCTCTTCTTTTAATTAACCCACCATACTTTATACGTTGTGAGTCTCCTACAATACCATTCTAATATTATCTTTTCCCACATATTTTTTCTTCCATAATTTTTTTTTTTCCTAAGGACTCACTTGGCTTACGTCCCGATGGGTTACTGTCAATGGAGCCTCCGTATCCCTGTGAAGTGCAGTCTGGTGGTTGGAAGCCTGGATCACAGTGACAATGTCCCCTGGAGTTACACACACCTCGCCCAGAACAACCACTACTACAGTCCCCTTCAGGCGGTGTTACATCCACACAATGCTGATTCACACACATCTGTACACACACATAATCACACATATGTATTATATATTATTATTAGATACGCTGTTGGTGCTATGGTGTATGAAGTGTTTTCATATCCCATCACATTAACTTACAATCTTCCCTCACCCCTTTGTTCTATAAGGTGACACTGTTTGGAGAAATCATATATATTTATAAATATAAATAAGACCATATTTATTGCATATTGTATTAATGATAGTCACTGAAGAACCTCTCGTGAAATACAGACTCACCTTACCCTCTCCACACACGGCACCATTTGGAGTGAGCCAAAAGGAGTCAGGAAGATCGTGCTTGGCGATGATGTAGCGACAGATGTGGCCACGCCTCTCCCAATAACCCATGTGGAAATCAACGTGGGTGCTGAGTTTGGTTTGAGTAAATCTGGAAGTCTCACAGTGCAACGTCCCACACAGCTTGTCACTATATACATTAATTAAGGAAGTCAGTCGTCTGTTATAGGGGATGGGAGAGCTATATACTGAATATTATTATTATTATTATTATTATCATTATTATTATTATTATTATTATTATCATTATCATTATCATTATTATTATTATCATTATCATTATTATCATTATCACTATTATTATTATTATTATTATTATTATTAGGCAATTATTATTATTACTTTTCTGAACAGCGACTGAAGTAGTTCCTGGCGTTGTTTGTGAAGCCGCAGTTTGAGGTGTTGTCGCCTTGATTATGGTTGAGATCGTAGCAGACGGATTGAGCGACCTTGGCCCCTGGACCCCATACCTGCTGGCAACGCTGTTCATGGCTCTGGCACTCACCTTGGTAACAGTGACCCTCTACCTGTGCAGTGGATGAAGTGTCAATTGTAATGATTGAGCAAGTTTTTTTTTAAAGTTCTTTAATTACCTTTAGTATAAATTGACTGACTGATTAACTGACTGACTGACTGACTGACTGACTGACTGACTAACGATTTTTAAACTTCATAAACTATTTTACTATACTCTATATTCTTTTATATTATTATTATTACCAACAGAGAGAGAGAGGAAATGTTTGATTAAAGTGGCGGGGGGGGGGGGGTCGCAAATATTTTAAAGTGATTTTGAGAATTCGCAGGACAAAAAGTTTGAAAACTCCTGAACATTAAAAAACATTCAGATTCTAGAGAGTATGAATGAATTAGGTCCAGTAAACACGTATTGATCAACAAATATATTATGACGCATTAAACTCAAGTAGGCTCCAACTCACTTTTCCTGTCTTGCAAATTTCTCCGTTCGCCTTACTAACATCAGGGTTACAGAATTCGGAGTCTCCAGAGCAGAATTCTGGCAGGTCACATTCAGTCCGCTCTGGTCGACACACTTCCCCTTGCAGCAACAGTTTACACGTCTGTAGGGAGGCAACACAATGGACATCCAGGGTTAAATAATCTGTAGAATGTGCCATGCCTCATAAGATATATAGTGGGTAGACTAGGATATTTATTATATAATTGAGATTATTATTTCTATTATTTATTTATCTATTTATTTTTCTATTTATGTGTGTGTTTGTGTATTTTGCCAAACAAATGTACCTCATCAGTTCTAAATTGGTCTACCTTTGTAAATATTCATGAGGATTCTACATGGTGTTATGCATTATTACACATATATCTTGTACAGCCCAATCATTACTTTATGCAAGTTCACTACACAACTATCATTACATTTTGCAGACCCCTACACACTCAACCATCACTCTGTGTCGATCCCCATACCACTACCATTAACCCCATAAAGAACTCAAAGATTTCTAGTATTGTTTCATTTTGATCTCTTACACAAACACAATGCTTTCCATCCAGCCACTTCCTACCTTAGTGTTGCAACAAGACCCTGATGCACAGGTAGCATTGACTACCAACTGACAGGTGTGAGCGTTGCAACAGGGATTGTCGCAGAACTCTGGGGGTCCACAGTCGCACTCTTCCCCACCCTTCACGTCCACTATACCGTCACCACAACTCAGATGCACTGCACGACTAGGCACGTTTTTAAGGCAGTCAAATTTGGAAGTTTGTATATTGGTAATGAGGCTCTGTTTACTGCAGGAACTCCAGCTGGCTTCGTGGTCGTATTTGTGACTGTAGATAAGAATAATTGGTGTACTTCTCCACTCCCATACGCCTCCATACTTATGTTATCCCACGATAAGAAAAAAAACCTGACACTCCATTCTTTAAACTCTGACTGATGGAACACACTATTTAGATTTTAAACATGATTTTAATCTCTTCAAAATCCCAAGTCCTTCCCCTTTCCTTCCCGCCTGCTGACCTGCTGATGTTGCTCATGACACACGCTGAGTGAGGACATTGACATCCTGTACTATCCTGGTCGTGGTTCATGCCAAGGTTGTGACCCATTTCGTGTGCCAGAGTCTGTGCCACCACGCCTACTTCTTCCCTATTGTCCTGTACCACGCCCACTGAGTCGCGATGACTGTGTCCCACGCCAAGGAGGTTAAAAAAAGTAAAAGAAAAAAGTATTGGTTATTTCAGCGAGGTTATTATAACAGGTTAAAAAATAATAGGATGAAAGGCAAGAGACATGGAAAACATAATGAGTAGATCATTGTGTGATATATTAGTTGCATAATAATAAAAATAATAATTATTATATTATCTTTTATCTTACAATCTCACAGCGGGTCACATTTCAGGATGGAGGACGTAAGAATATTAAGAAAACCCAAAAGTGTTTCTTAATGTGAGCATATAATATAAGATAGCACGTATATAAAGTTTCCTCTCATCCATTCATGAGTTCTTTCTGCTATAGGCTTGCCAACCTGATCGTTTATGGCCACATAGAGTCTCCCTCAGAGTGTTCAGGGAACCGTGCAGCAATTGTACTGTACTGTACGTCGTTAAAAAATGTCGCTCGTATAGAAATGGAGAGAATAATCCAAAACAATTGTCCAAATTTCATTTGAGATACCTGAAAAAATGATGTCAGAGATGTGTAAGATGGGAAGACGTGCCCTTATTGTAGCCTTTTAGCCACAACAAAACTGTACACTCCCTTATTTTCTAGAAAGTTTAGCCCACTCACCTACACATGCCGGCCACTGTGGCGTATCCCACTGTCTGTCCATCAAAGTCTACGTTCCTGTAAAATATAGTGATGAAATATAAAATAACATCAATAATAAAACTGCATTAGAAAAATATTGATAATTCGAAAAAGAAATATGAATACAAAATATCTGTTCGTTACTGTGACCTTGAATTATAGCCAAAGAATATATATATATATATAATTTTTCATCAATTTCAGTACAATAACAACATCTCTTCCCTTCATGGAAAGGCAGGGAAGAAAGCAATGTTAGGTGCAGTCAACCTATTCGTGTGTTGTCTGGAGAAGGGAGATAATGGAAACTTGTTATCTATTTTTTTGTGGACTGTGGTATTAGTGATAATGGAAAGAATGAAGCAGGCAGAGCGACAGAAAGTAAGAGAACACAAATAAAGGACAGGAGTTAATTAAGTGGGGAGACATAATGTCAAGTAGGACGCGAAAACAGGTAAGGAGACTGGAAAAATGCAGGATGACTCTAAAAGAAGTAGTCCTTACTTTATAGAAGAAGCATGAGACAATCAACTGATGGTCGGAACTGCCCTTAGAAACCCATGAATATTAGTCAGGTTATTTAATTAAGGGGGTGTGGGAGTAGGGGACAGGCTTTCTACCCACCCTTCCCCAAGCCTGTCCCCCTACTCCCGCACCCCCCAACCCCAAACCTGTCCCCCAATTCCCACACCCCCTTAAGAAACATAGCATCTTTACCCATGTGAGTTTTCTCTAAAGCAACCAGATTAATATTATGACTAACTTTGCTGGTCATCGGCCTATGTAAGCAGCTCCAAATATCGGGAGGCCAGACTATTCTTTTACATGTGACACTAATACAGGCAGGGTTCTTGAAGGAGGGTAAAGGAAATGAATACTGGTAACAATATAAGAATACAAACTAGTGTACAAAATCAACAGTGATAACCTGAAGTGCAAGGAAATGCAGACTTTGAACAAAATATAGCAAAGATAGTAAAGTATCTAGGTTTGAAAATGCAAATATAAGAGCAAAAGGAAATAGTAAAAAGTCGAGACCCACGTGAGCAGGATAGTATTATCGCTCTCTTTTTGTAGTTCAAGGTTTCTCTCGAGCTGGTTCTCTCGGTAGTCCTTCAAGTTGCTGAGACTTTGTTTGAAGTTTGGAAGTACCTGCACCTCGTCCCTCTCCTTCCACACCACCAGGTTACTCAGCACCACAACCACACCCAGCGGACGATACATCTAATTGAACACCAGATATACCTCCACGTCAAACATATATTATTCATCCCTGGACACTATATGTAGGTAGGTTTTTATGGGGGAAGGAGAAAAGGGTTTAAAGTCAGAGTGACGGAACATATTCACATTGTCCTGAAGAATATCCTACTCTCGTAATGTACTGTACAGTCACCAATAAAAGTACAGTCGCCTTCTCTGTCAAGTTTTGCTCCACAACCTCCTGAACTGAAGCACCAGTGGATTATGTAATTTTGTATGACGAATGTGTTTGTCCGGTGATTATTCATTATATTTCTTTTAAGAAGCGCTCGATGAGGCGACAACACTTTTGATAGCGTATGTACTCATGCCTTCTTACAGTCGGTATATAAAATCTCATTAAAATGCTCATATCCATGTTAAACTTACTGCGTTGACGATATTGATTATGGCTCTACACCGGGCTCGTGTGTTGGCACCGTGTCTGCGATAGTAACTGTTGTCGGCCACCAACACCAACTCCACAAAACGGGTCGTCTTCAACACCCAAAGCTCACTTCCCTGTAACACTTCAACCTCACGTCGCTCCTGAGAAAGACATAAACACATTATTTTTATATGTTGCACCCAACATGGATACGTAATTAGATAATAGTTATTAATCAGCAACGTACCCCATTTTTTTTTCATTTTTATATTACAATTTGGTTGTTAGTACTAGTTTCTTTATTAATGTGAGTGGTTAACTGTTAGGTTGCTTGAATAGCCTGCCTTAGTGTTTACATAATTGTACACAGAAAAGTTTAGAAAATATGCTATACACTTCTAATCGAAAAAGGAATTCGAGATACAATTTTTGTTCCCAGCGTTTTCAAGGTACAACACACCGATAATGATCTTACTCTGTGTGAGGTCTTGTGCTGGTAAGTGTGAGTATGGTTGTCAGCTCCTGAGCCCATTAACCCTGACTTCACGCCTGCAAGTGTAAATAAAAATAATATCATAATTTCCTGTTGTGTCTTGTTTTATTTTTATGCTTTTTACTGATATATATTACCGTATCTACCTTTCCAATATCAACAGAGAAGAGCACTTACCGCAGTGTCCAGGTTGAGACACAAGATGGGCTGAGAGGATCCGGTGTGGCTGCATCAGAGTGTTGGTGCCAGGTAAAGGTGTTACCAGTAGTTGTTGTCCCCCAACCACCATCATACCCCTGCACATTCACATCAGAGATACATAACTTTTTCGAAATAAACTCTTTCATACTGCAATCTTAAAAGCACGCAATAGCGTGTGAATTTAGTTTCGAAAAAGAACTCCGACTGGGCTATAATGTGACACATTGTACATCCATGACGATTACTGATTAGAGTCATTAGACAATCACCATTACCTTCACGATATCGACTGAGAAAAATTAATATACTGTCAACTAAAAAGGAACATCGATTACCATTTGCATATCATGTTGATCAATTCAAGGAAAAAACAAAGTCGTAAGAACATTGAAGAAGTATTAATAAGAGCTTCCTGCGAACATGTCTGTCTCTAATTACATAATTAAAGTAGACGTCTAGTTCTCCACTCCACAGGAACACTTTGAGGAGCATGTGGCCACTGATGTGTATTTCAATAATCTCAGTATGTTATTTTAAATGAACCCTTCCTCTTTTGTCACTCATTCCTTGAACTGACCTGAAGCCTCGGCAGATGGACAGAGCAGCCCACGACCCTGTATAAGATCTGACCTCACCCTGGTACTCACACGTCCGTCCCTCGTCCGCCTGAAATGACCGTGTACATAAGTGTCGGAAAATGTGTAAGTTTAGATGTAGGATTTGATTGACACCTCAGATTTATTAACATTCTTGGCTGGCTGTTAAGAAGTTGGTATTTACAGTACAATGATGCATAATTTTAAGAATTTGATATTTTTCCTTCCATTCAGCAGCACTATTTTGTTAAACTTCTTTTATCACCCGCTTCCATGTAAATAAATCTCACCAAAATAAATCTCAGTAAAAAAAAGAAAGACAAATATCTGACCTGTTTACGATCATGTTCCTCCTCGTTGTAATCTTCCGCAATCAGGTCACTGTGAAATATAGCACACCGATAGCAATCAAATATTTGTTCCAGTAGACATTCTAATGATTTCGTTCAAAATTACAGAGGGCATTATGAAAGAATAACATCTGGATTTTTTTTTTTTTATATTCACGCTGCTACAAACTGTACAGTAAACCTAGTCCAGTTTGAGATAGAGTAGAGTTGGTATATCTGGAGCAACTGATTCCTCCACACTATTCCAGGGAACAGGCCAATATTTTTATAGTTAAGGGGGTGCGGGAATAGGGGGACAGGCTTCGGGGGGGGGGGGGGTAGGGGGTTTTGGTGGGTGCGGGAGTAGGGGGACAGGCTTGGGGGGGTTACGGGAGGTGCGGGAATAGGGGACAGGCTTTCTACCCCCCCCAAGCCTGTCCCCCTATTCCCACATACCCCCAGTCCCCCCCCCCCCCCCCAAGCCTGTCCCCTACTCCCACACACCCTTAATCTGATCTTGTTTTCTGGCATACATTGGAGGAATCAATAAGCTCTATTGGATGGTTATTGTTGTAGTACCTGGTGGGATGGAGAACGAGGACAAGGCGGCGACCCAATACCTCAAACTCTAATGTCAGGTTCATCTGCTTCTCGTCCACCTGACACACACACACACACACACACATAAAAAAAAAAAAAAAAAAAAAAAAAAAAAAAAAAAAAAAAAAAAAAAAAAAAAAACCGCAAGAATTAATTTCACAGTTTACGAACGTTACTAAACATAGATAATGCTTAATGAAATATAATATTAACCAAACACATAAGAAACATATTTAATCAATAAGTAAATAAAATAAAATTAATTCAATAAACGTTTGTAAAAATGGAAATAAATCAATAAACGTTTAGAGCCCAATATGCAAATATTGACTAAAAATGCTGTTATTTTATATTTTCATTGATACATTGGTAGATAAATAAATATACGCTGATCATCTAATTTATTCTATTATATTCCAACAGACTTCTGTATAATTATTCTGGCGACCATTATAACACGGTTTATTATTAAACATTTTAAAGTCTCCTCAAGATTATATTTTGATTATGCTATGAATAATTATTAATATAATTAACACATTTTTGGGTTATTCTGAAAACTTCAAACAGTTTTAGGAAACAAAATGATGAGGTTTATAAAGACTGTCTAAGTTTTGATACTATAATTAATACACAAAACTCCAGTCGCATCTATCCTATTTTTATCTGTCTCTAAACCATCATAATTAATCTCTCAAGTTCAGATAAATTTATTCTAATAACATTACCCTTATAAAGTTATAGGTGGACGTTGCTTCGAATTAATGAGACTGATTATCAATATCCAATTATAGAGAAAAACATAAAAAAGCTATAAAACTCTCCTGCACCATAAAACGACAGTACAGCTTAGATATGTCAGTACTATCCAATTTGTCAACATAATCTTGTCAAAGCTCAGAGTAACGATAACAAGTGTAAAGTCATGGTCTAATGTACTGCAACACCTTCCAATGAGATGGCTTCGAAAAATGATCTGAAACTATAGCTGTTGGTGTGTGCAATTTTGGTTCATAAAATTAACTCAAATAGCTCGCTTTTATTCACCAGGTTGCAGTACATTAGACCATGACTTTACATGAAGGGTGACATACTGTGGTCTGTGAAGTGGATATGATGTGGTGGTGATGGTGGTGGTGGTAATGATGGCTGGAGATGATGGGTATAGTTGTCATGTTCACTGGCTCACTCGCCCAACCTGATACCACCAACACACACACAATATATATATAATTAAGGACACATGCCCACATATTAACACACATTATACAGTACTGAATACACGCACGTCTTGCCAAAAGCACATACAGGGAGAGAGAGAGAGAGAGAGAGAGAGAGAGAGAGAGAGAGAGAGAGAGAGAGAGAGAGAGAGAGAGAGAGAGCGAGAGTATGAGTCATACTGGGTAAGATAATTTGAGAGAGAGAGAGAGAGAGAGAGAGAGAGAGAGAGGTGCTTTGATGCATAATGAAAAAAGATAATTTGTCAGTAAAGGTGATAAACTGATAAGGCTGCAGAAAATGATTGCCTACAGTACAGTGACAAAATAATTTATGTATACTGTACAGCTATTGGACATAAACAGTGAGATAGGTAAACAGAATCAGCAATTATATGGGGAAAAATATTATTGTGTAATCAAATTTAAAAAATATATAAAATATCCTCAACTAAATGCAATATGGCACATTTATGGAAGTAACAAACATTAAACATTATAGTTGATTTAATTTCATTTCATAATTATTTAATACCTAAGTGAATAAATAAATATTTTATAAACACATAATTAAAGCCAATGACAGAGATACATTTAAAAATTTATCTGGATATGAAGTTGTATTTACAGTGATACAAATGACATCAACAGATAAAATAGGTACTGCACGAACCAATGTAATAATTACCTTCATCATTAAACTCCATCTTCGCCTCACCATCATCAACGTTTTCAAATTTGGGTTTTGTCACAGCATGAGTTCCTGCAGGCGTTATTTGCTTAAAACTAGTGTCAGTGACGGTGCCACTGTAATCTTCCCTTACTGTGTTCGTTCTGTTCAAGTCCATTTGACCTATCACCGAGATTTTCACGTCTGATTGGTCTGATTCCGGAGTTTGTGTTCTCGAAGCGTCACTCGGTCCCAACAATTGTAATTCATTCTGGACTGCGTTTGTATACTCCAATGCTCTATCATTAGGCGTGGTGATGAAGACAGAGTTTGTGATGTTATTATGTGTTATGCCCACAGTCCTCCTCTCATCTCCCCCTCTCATACGAATCATACGTGTTATCGGAACAATATTTGTCTCGGTACTGGTGAACTTGAGTGATGTGTCATCTTCTACTACACCAGTACGAGGTTCGGGTGACTGTAGGGCCGACACAGCCAGGAGAGGCAGCAGAAGTTGGATGATGTTTGCCGTCCACGGGTGCCATGTTCCAATAGCCATGATGTTGTTATTTGGAAGACGTGCAAGATTCGTAACTTTATAAACACATTCACTTGGCCATAGAACAGCTGCAAGGGATGCGAGCTAGTGGTTGCAGCGCCTGTTCACAATTTGGCATAAGTCTTTCATACGGTACACAAGAGGAAAATATTGTCAAGCACCAGAGTTTGCGAGTGAATATATAATGTAAATTATTTCACAGCATTTAGTAACCTACGGCGAGACTGTTACATTTGTCAAAGACGATAACGATGACGACGAATGCATGCCTAAATGAAAACGCGATAATATAATAAGATAATATGAAGCAATAAGATGGAAAGAAACACCACGTACAGTATTAGATAAAAACGAGAGAATATGAGTGTTCACTAGGTACAAAAAAATAACAAAATGGCAAAGCAAAAAATTAACAATTGGACGAAGGGAGACAACAAATTAAGGACAAGGAATACGTGTGGAGTGAAGGACGGTGTAACTGTGTTGAGAGAGAAGCTGACAACAACACTAGTGAGTGACGGATGGCCTGTAAAGGACCACCACTATCACTGCTAACTTCCGTTGACGCACTGAAACATTTGGATGTTACGACACGCCTCACTAACCTCACTCTGAATCACATTACTTATTGTACTGTACGTCGCTGTTATTCATAGTCCCTTGTTATTCATAGTCACCTCAGTATTATTAGCAGGGGATCAGACGCTTCTTGGCAAAGTTTGGAGGATTCAGTAAAACTCTCATTAACTCTGGAGGGCCTTGATTCCTCCAAAGTATGCCAGAAAACAGACCCATATGAAGAAAAATAATGGTATCCTGTTGCCTCGAATAGTTTGGAGGAATCATTTGGTCTAGATTTACCACCCAAAACAATGTGCTATATATATACCCCCTTAATTAAGCAACCCAAGGAATGCAACGCGAACTTATCTTGTTATTAATATTGTTAATTTAATTTTTATTTTATCTAGCAGTTGTGTAATAGACCGAAATGAAATATACCTTTACTACATTTATACCATTACTAGGATAAAAGTATATTATAATTAATTATTCTCCTGGCTTATACTCACCAACTACGTTAGTCGTATATAATTATTTGGCCCTGTAGTTAATCTCTTAAATTAATTGGTGGTTTCCTCACCTGATAATTACCTGGTTGAAGGAAAAAAATAAAAAAATGCTATCATCCGGGAGTCAACTGTAGATAATAACTGATGGGGATTTAAGTGATAACTGTGACGTAAGGTTGGGTGATATGAAGATTTAAATTATTACTTGTATTAATTCCTACTTTATCCCGGACTTACAATATATGGACGTCTCACTGTGTTGGTTTAAGGGTCGTCTGTAGAGATTTAATTTATCCCTTTTATCTTCCCACTTTGTCAACAGTTAATTAATAATTTTACTAAATTTTAATAGCCCAGCTTTCGAATTTTTCCTTTAACTCTCATGTCCGGCCACTACACACTTTTACCTCAAGGTAGGATCATTTTCAGGGTTCTGACAACTCAACAGACCAACTTATCAACGTGGTAGCGTGTAAGAGACCGAGCAGACAAGGCTGACACAGGAACCATGCCCACCGCTTTGCTGTTAATGTAACGAATATAATCAAGCAACAAAGTCAGATCCAGAAGTTGATCCACTTTAATTCTTGTCGTACCCACGGGGAGTTGAACCCCGGACTGGAGAAATCTCAGACAGTGATTCTATGCCGGGTAAGTCTTAAGAGTACTCCACTGGCCTAGCTTTTGAATCTTGCCTTTGTTGCGAGTGCAACTAAGGTTGTCTCCTTTTTATCCTGTGCAAGAACTGTGAGAAGTTTGTGTGTATCTCGTAGCCGTATTTAGTCCGTTAGTTGCTATGGTAGGATGGGTAAAAAACTTTCCTTTCAGCGGTAACTGTATTTCCTAGTTGTATATTCTGGGCGACTGATTAGTCTTATTTACAATGCATGTATAAAGTACATCTTCCATAATATTTATGGTAGCAATTAAATATAACAATAAATACATGTTCAGTCGCAGACTCGCAGCTGAGCGGGCATACAAATGGCAAAATAGGTGATAGGTCAAAAGGTAAGTCATGTCGAGTACCTGAGAGAGAATGAATTCTACCTGGTACATTTTTTACGTTTTAAAAGGTATTTATTAATAAAAAAAATAAAACATGTGTATACTTTGATAGGGGTTACTAATACAAGTATGGGTATGCACACTACACCTTTAACTCTCAGGTCCGACCACTATACTTACACGTGAGCTCCTTCATAGAGAATGAAAACTATAATATGAAGACTAATACCAATACTTTACATGGGAAACATCCCTTCACATGTTACTGATATAATGCAACACTATTCTCTCCCTTAGTTGTACAGTCCTGTTGCCACATCTGCCAAGTCATGAAATGCAGTATGGAAATAAAAGCTTCACAGATTGGTATACCGAAGAACCAGAGAAGTTTACTCATTTGTCCCCTGGATATTATAATCTAGTATGGAAAATGTGTTTGTTTGATCATTATTTTTAATGCTATCCTTCAAAAAGTGATGAGTGAGGAGATGCTACTTTTGACACCGGCTGTACGGATAGACTGATATTAGTTAGATAAATAGATAGATAGATACGAATATAGAACAATTGGAAAGACATACAGACAGACAGAATAAAAGTGAGAGTAAAAATGTGGAGAGATATCTGTACAGTGTATATATTTAGAAAGCTACATGAACAATCAACCCATTACCGGAAACACTGATAGAACTGACTGCATGGAAAGCCCACTGACTCGACCTCTTTCTAATCACAATGAGCTCCACTGTCTTGTTGGTGAATTGAAGGGTTACTAAGTCCTACAAACTATGCCACGAAACAAATGATCTCAATGTTAATAATAGGGGATCTGTTTAGTGGCATAGTATTAAGAAATCAGTAGCCCCCTAGTTTATTGTTTATTGTGATAAGATAAACTGTTACCTGAAAAAAATGACGACCACTTGAATTTCATGTCGCAAATTTTAAATGAAATAAATATAGGTACTGTACATTCGGCGGCAAAAATCGTGTCGCCTCACTGAGAGCTTCTTGAAGGAAAACATAAAGGCTAACCATCGAACAAACATATATACCAAACAACATTACAATATCCAGGAGGTAAACTAATATACTTCTCTGGTGTCTCAGGTTATGAATCTGTGAAGCTTATATTTCCATACTTACTTCATAACTTAGAAGATGTGGCGACAGACAGGACCTTTGTCACTAACTGTACCTAATCGCAAGCAATAAATAATTCAATAGCTAACACCATCCTAGTCCAACATCTAACTAGCAGTGTAATCTAGTAGAACAAGTATCTTTGTTAGTGGAAAAAAAAAAATATATATACTTGTATATATATTTTATTATATATTGTCTGTATCACTTTACTTCCCAATCCCCCTGGTCCCATTTCCCTGGGATGTGCTTAGGTAGCCCAGGCATGTAGTGCCAGCCCCTCATTTATTTTAATTTGTTTTTTCACTGCGACCAGAGCGTACCGGGGGTCTGTGGGGCAGGAAGCCATTCTGCCTCGAGAGGACATCAACAACAACAACTACTTTCATAAGCAAAAGACTGCATATACAGGATATACATACCAATAAGATTTATGTCTGTTTACAGTTATAGGAAATGTCATATTGCCTTGCCGTTTGAGTCAACATGGCAACTTACTCACACTTTACTCAGAACATTTTACTCATTTCGGCTCTTGGAAATGGTTGACTCATGTCCATCACTCATGAAAAGCGACATTTCCCCATTTTAATTAAACTGGTATTATGTCAGGCTGTTTGGCTGTGATAAAGTTCGGGTAGATTATTAACATATACATTTTTTGCTATTCTCTCTCTCTCTCTCTCTCTCTCTCTCTCTCTCTGAGTGTGTGTGTGTTTCCACCCAGTATTTCTAGGTAAAATGTTTAATGCATTTTTCAAATTCTCTTTTCCATCGTCATAAAAAAAAAACTAAATTAATTGTAATAATGTTTTACTAGAACTATATAGGGATGGAGACGTTGCCTTGTGACCCGTATATTATGTTGACCATTCTACTGTTGGAGGTTCATTATATTCTCACATAAAGGATACCAAGTCATTATAGATACCACAATGGGCAAGACCCTTTGTAACACGTGTGATATGTGTTATAGTATTAAGGGAGTATCACCGTATCACAATATAGTACAATATCTTAATTTAGTCTTTGAATGTCTTCATTTTATTATATATTGCTACTATTAATGCATATATAGGTGGGAACCCCATTAATTTAAGTAACAAGTGAATATAAGAGGAATTTATAAGAGAATGTGTAGCACAGAGGTGTCGTGACATACACACATCATGTCTCTAATTTAATAATTGTTGGGAAAGTAAAATAATGTTGATATAATTATTCAAGTTTAATAATTATTTTTCTCTTACTACTACACTCCTAGTCCCCTTATATATACAGTATAATTATATAACATTGTTATAGTGATAATTGAGGAGTAAGGCTGGTGGTTCCACATACATTATTAACGACAAAGGACACGAAGCATAAATTGACACAGTGATTTGTGAGGAAAGTCTAAAATTTGAAGATAAACACAAACACACAAGAATATGTGATTTTAATATAAAATTATAATCATATACCAACTCTAAATGTCACTAGATACCGGTATTTTAAAACATAACAAATGATCCAATTATTGTTCTTATATACTTTTCTCATATTTTAAAAGCTTGTGCTCTGCATGGTTGTCTCATATGAACCATATATCTTGCTTTGTGGTTTGATATTTCAGTAGATAATCGTTCACTGATAATTGAGCATAAACCACATGAAATGTATGCATTAATTTATGTATATAGTGTATATAGTGTATTTGTGCTGCTGTATAATTATGATCTTTGATGTTGCCTTCCCTTTCATTACTGTATGTTTTCCCCATGAGATAATCACTTGATCAATCCAATCCTGAAAAAAAAGCTTCCCGGTACAGATAAAAATAATGTTAAATTTTAAGAACAAAATAATGAGTCGATTGTGACGAAAAGGAGTTATAACTTTTCAACATCCATGATAGTCCCAGGTAGTGTACAGTACTTCAAATATGTAAGGTAGCCTATGTATGAACCACTTTACCTGGTTGAATTACCCCTCATATTCAGAAGATTTCCTTTTCCTCGGAGACTCCAGATCATAAAACCTCAGATCCAAGGTTGAAGATCACAATGTTGAAAATCGCACTGGCCGAGTGACAAGGCAGAGCAGGACAAGGTATGGGACAATATCAAGGAGTTGGTGTTACATCTGTAAAACAAAATGTATTTACAAAAGTGTGGTACAGTATCCCCCTTGGATATACCTCCCCATTAACTTATTACCACGATTACAAGTGTACGTAACAAAATAGAACAATAACATACCTTCTAGAGAAATAGGGAGGAAGTAGAAAAATAATATACTTTCAAGAGAAATAAAAATAACGTAGAATAATAATATGCCTTACAGAGAAATAGAAATGAAATAGAACAATAATATACCTTCGAGAGAAATATCAGTGGCATTGATTTCCTTGAGTCCCATTGGTCCACTGTCAATGGAACCTCCCAGGCCAGGAGAGGAGCAGTCTGGGGGTCCAAAGCCTGGGCTACAGTGGCAATGGTCTAGGGAGTTACAGACACCTTTACCAGAACACCCAGCACTACAGGCCCCGGTGGAAGGTGGCACATCAACACACTCCTGACCCACACACATCTACAAGTACATGGTATTATTTATAACAGTGAAGGGAATGTTGGCGTATTTTGCTGCAATGGATATTTAAAATGAATGAAATTTATTCATTGCAGTGTCAATCAACAAACTTTTATCAGTTACCTTGGCCTCCCCACATGAGGCACCGTCAGGAGAGAGCCAGACGCTAGATGCCAACCTACGGTCGGCAAAGATGAAGTGACAGTGGTGACCGTCTCGTTCCGTGGACCCAGACTGATGAACCGCTAAGTTGGGTAACCTCTCACTCGGTACCTCACAGTGCAAAGTCCCACACCACACGTCACTGTATTCATCGTCACCAGGAACACACAGCAAAGGATAAAAACGTATAATAATGATAAGATCAGCAGTTTCCTTGCTAATTGTACGCGTTTTTACTTGAATAATTAACTCCATGGAAAGTTGTTTGTCTATAAAAAATATATACTACCTTCATTATGCCACTGAATATGGCCTGTTGTAAGTAATAATATACTCTCAATGCTATATTAACTAATATGACATTTGCTATATAACACAGAGTACTTAGCCTGTATGGTAATGAATGACAAGAGCCAGGAAACACGCTTGGTTCACTTTAATAGATGACTGAGTGAAATTTGAAGTGGTGGTTACAAATAGCTATTAGTGTCATATCACATATTAGTATTGTATTACTTTCCCTTACTCTAGTATAGGCTAGTCTGTTAGCATAGTAAAACCAAACAACCACGCAAAGACGATTAGGTCTGTTCGACTCTGGTGTTGTTAGAAGGTCTTTTGTAAAGGTCTATTGTATGAGTAAACAAAGACTGACTGACCTTGGAGCGCAGGGTCGGAGAGATTCGTCCAAGAAGTCACAGTTGGCGTAGCGGAATCTCATTGTGTTGAGTTGGTAACAGGATGAGGCGGATACTCGTGCATCAGGTCCCCATAATTCCTGGCAACGACTCTCATGACTCCCACACACACCTTTGTAGCAATGACCCTAAGGAAGTAACAGCAAGGATAACCACTTTTGTCAGGCTATGTCAATCTCCTTTCAGTAATGGATAATAGAAGGATTGCTATTAGCTTAGAATTACTATATAAAAAAAAAGTGATTTTTTTTATAAACAAGAAGCTGTAATTAGTGGTGTGATGTGTATGAGTTTGGTGTTGAAGTCCTGCTGTCTTGTGTTGCTTAGCGGGGATTTATTGGATTGTTTAACTATATCTTCTATGTCTGCAACAGGAAAGTAAATCTTAAATAGAAAACATCAGTAAACATTAAGACACTCGGGTAACTGAAAAAATAATTATATAATCCTGATACATTGCAAGGAGCTACAAATGTTTAAAAAACCTGTGCTTATTATTATCTACTGTGAGGGGAATCACCACTGCAGCTAACTACCCATCCTATGTTTGGTCCCGTCCCTGGTGTACCTCTTCTCGGAGCTTCGACTTCAACCAACTCAAGACTCGTTGGCCACGTCAGCAATTCGGTCTATCCTGTGTCGACCCTGCTCATGGACTTCTCGGGGTTTCGTGAGGCCTCAACCGAAGCTACAAGCGACGTACTTCCACCCATCTTCAGGAGAGAGCCTCCAGACTTGGAACCAGACGGTTCTTCTCTCTCCCACTCTACCGGTGCCCCTCGACTGGTATCCCTTCGTGATAATTGCGCTGATCATGTTGAGAAGGACGAGAGTCGTTGGAAGGGAATTGATATTTTGTACTTGTGTGCTGTTCCCAGTTGTGTGGTGTTCAACATTGTATTTATATGTTCATTGCTATACCGGAAGTGTTCCGTGTAGCGTTCTATAATGTCTGTCTGATTGATTGCAATACAAGAGAAAACTCCGTTGTTTTGTGTGTTCTCACCCTTACGGCTCGTACACTACTCGGTTCTAGGCGTTCCTGGAATCCTGGAGAAAGGGCAGTGATATTCACACCCTTATTCTCCTCACATCTACTATTGGCCAAATCTTTCAGTGTTAATATGATAATCATGATTATATAATACATACGGTGGGTTATTGCTTTCCTGTAAAGATGTAAAAACAAGTCGAGACTTAAATGAAGATGAAGGAAATTAATCCTACAGAAGTGTTGGAATACAGAAAGAGTAGCCTACATAGCAAGATTTTATTTACTACTGTAGTTTCCAAAGTTCTCATTCTCACTTTGTTGTTGTTACACTGCTCTCCGTCTGCTTTGGTGACATCTGAGGGACAGTGATGCCAGACTCCTGAGCAAAACTCCTCCAGGTCGCAGTCATTCACCTCACTACGACACACTTCACCTTGGGGTTTCATCTGGCACGTCTGTCGACACACCAAACATTTATAATTACCTCAAATAAGAAATAATAAGAACATTCTCATATTACACATCATCAGACACAAAAGAGAAGTCTATTATTATACACAGTCACAAGGGAGAGGCTCAGCACATAAACAAAAGTAATCTGCCTTGAGTTTAACCTGACCTTACCTACGAACATTTTTAAGGGATTAACCAGACCTGCATGCACACAAATTGAACCGCAATATAACATTAATCTAGATGGATTTTTTTTTTTATTTTTGTTATAAATTTTTCACATTTTGAAATGTATATGACTGATTTTTACTCTGTTCTGCTGAACATCTTACCTCATTGTTGCAACATAAACCAAAGGCACAGGTGGCAAAGGAAGCCAGTTTACAAGTTGTGGCCACACAGCACTGGTTGTCACAGAACTCTGGGGGGCCACAGTCACACTCCTCGCCTTCCTCCACGTCCACTACACCGTCTCCACAGTTGCTCTCGCGACTCACAGGAATATTTTTCAAGCATTCATAATGCATTTGCTTTCTTATTTTATTTTTACTACACGAGCTCCAACTGATGTCGGGTCGGTATCTCGATCTGAGGGTCATCAAAAAGTCCCAAATTTATCTAAAATAGCTATTGAAAACTCTGCAGGTCAATAGTTATAACCTGATTCGAGGCACAACATGACTTTATTAACGTCGTATAAGGTTCCTCTAGGAATACCATCATTTAAACCAAGGTTGGTAGAGATTCATATTGTGCCTTGGATCAGGACAGAATAATTGAACTCCGTCTATTGAACAATATACATCTGTAACTGATGTGGTCAAGACAGTTTTAAACCAAAATGAGACAAAGCACAATGATTTGGAGATTATTTCCTTCGGTTAAGAACATCAGGAGTGTTATAAAAATAATGTCTGCAACATAATTTAATACATTTTCCATAATTTAATAAATATTCTATTGGAATATATAAGGATCATACACTTAAAATAACATTATATTTCCTATAATTTAACTATCCTAACCTAACCTCCACTGACCTTTACAGTATATCCAGCTTCCTCTTCCACCAAAACATGTTACTTTCCTCCTCTCTCAACCTTCTCTCCACTGGCCTCACTATTTTGTTTCATCCTCTGCCTCAATCCTATTATTCATCGTTGTTTCACTATATATTCTACAGCGTGCCTCATAATCTTATTTTCGTGACCCATTTTTTAATACTATGGGTAGGGCAAAAGCAAGACCAAATAAATTTACTCGTGACTGTGTCTAGTAAAATGAAGAAGAACGAATCACTAGTCCGAATCCATAATAATAACGTCGCTGCACAACCCTTTGAAGAAAAAAAAAATTGTACTTTACTGATGAGGGAATATAATTAAAGGGTTCATGTTTCACCACCTCATTTTACCCTTTGCCTATTTTAATATTATATAGTTGCTCACCTTCTGAAGCCAGCCATGACACAGGTGTGGGTGTTACAGCGGCAACCCTTGACTTCCTCATCGTGGTAGAGTCCCAGACTGTGTCCCAGCTCATGTGCCACTACCATTGCCACCAGACCCACCTCCTCACCGATATCCTGCACCACACCCACAGAAAACCGCTCGCTGGGAACAACAAGACCGTAGTTTGGAATAACCACTTGCCTCTCGATCCACGCATCAATAAGTGTGAGATGAGAATAAATGATGATGTTGGTAAAAGTGTGATAAAACCAGTGAATAATACAACTGTTGTCTGAACATTGAGAAACGGACACAGCATTGGACACATGGACACTTACTCACACATACCAGCCACTATTGATAATCCCAGGATCGTCCCGTTAAAGTCCAGACCCCTGCAAAAGTAAATTGTTTTGTACTACCCAGAAAGGAGTCCTAATATAATTTAATAATTAGAAATAACTGCTAATAATGTAAGTAAATATTATTACTACTATTTTTTTTTTTTTTTTTTTTTTTTTTTTTACTACTATTACCATCACCACTATCACCACTACCCCCACTGACACTGGTACCGACACAGATAATAGTGAAAGTGGTAGTGGTAGAGATAGTGAACAATTAATGGTAGTTTTGGAAATGTCTGTTCACTCGTAATTTTTCATAAACTTGGAAAAAAAAAAAATGGTATTATTAATCTACTTCTTCAAGGAAAAGTTTTCATCGGCTCTCATATCCTTTTATTATTATGCAATACAATTTTCCGTCGAAGAGCCTTTTCATTGAAGATGTTTAATAATACACCCCACATAGAGAAGAACACACACACACACACACACACACACACACACACACACACACACACACACACAAACGAACGAGAGTAAGATGGTGTTGTCATTGTTCCACTGTGGTCGCTCTGCCTTCAAGATCTCTCGGTAGTTTTTTAGATTCTCCAGATTCTTATAGGAATCAGAAAACACCTCCATCTTGTTCTTCTTCTTCCATATTTGTAGTCCGTTTAGCATCACCACTATGTCCACGGAGCGGTACACCTGATGCCAAGGAAGGGATATTTAATCTACCTATCGCTAAAGGACCTACAGTAAATGCCGATTTCACTGTCGTTCGTAGTGATTGCCTTAGCAAATGATTAGCACACAAATCCTGTGATAAATATATCTTCTGTAATTTTACGGATATATTGAAACAATTGGCAGGCTACATATTTCCGAAAGTACTAATGTAATTTATATTGATCCTTTAACTTACTGCATTGACGATGTTGACGATGGCCCTGCAGCGGGAGCGAGTGTGGTTACCATGTCTAAGATAGAAGTTACGGTCGACCATCAACACAAGTTCCACGTAACGGGTCGTATTCATGACCCACATTGGCATCTCTCGTTGTCGTTTCTATGGTCGCCAGACGCGTGAAGATCAACCGGTGGAGAGGACAACAAATCAGTATCATGTTTCCAGCTGATGGGAGCCGACTGATTCCTGCAACCTATGTTTTGTTTATGTTTTGTTTATTTTGTTTGATAATATACTTTTAGTACGTTGGAGCACATTGATTCCTCCAAAATATGTCAGGCAATAGGACCAGAATACCAAAAAATAATAATGGTGTCTGTTGCTTGGAATGATATGTAGGAATCAGATGCTCTACTGTAGAGATTCCAGCACTGTAATACCCGATTAAAAAGGAGCTTGATAATACGGAACATAAGAAGTTAACACAATGTTGGGAAGGAATAGGAGTAGATAGTAAGACGTCAAGGAAGATGTACTATACTGTAGACAGAAAGCAGTGATGAAGATTAATGAAGAACTAAGCTAATTGAAGATGATGAATAATTGGTTTAATGATGGGTTGTTTGATGGCCTTTGACCTAATCTTATTTCATGGTCAGATTATAATGAGACAAACACAAGATCTGCAGAGGTTACAAATAATTGGACAGAACTTGAATAATAATAATAATAATAATAATAATAATAATAATAATAATAATAATAATAATAATAATAATAATAATAATAATAATAATAATAATAATAATAATAATAATAATAATAATAACAATAACAATAACAATAACAATAACAATAACAATAACAATAACAATAACAATAACAATAACAATAACAATAACAATAACAATAATAATAATAATAATAATAATAATAATAATAATAATAATAATAAAGTGTTGATGGATGATGCAGAAGAAAAGTTGCAGAACATTACTGGACAGAGACATTTTTTTCAACTCGTTATAAGAGGAATCCTACCGTACGTGAGACTGTGTATGTGTGGTGTGTGTGGTTGACTGCCATGCCCAGACCAGATGACGTCACACCTGAAATAATAACAGAGAACGTGACGTCACAAACCAACACATTAGTGGAGTCCATTAACTTTGGGGGTTATATAGTACAGTGTTGATAAATCTGGAGCAACTGATTCCTAACACGAACTAACACGAACATGTGAGGTCTCTAATTATACTTCATTTGTTTCTTCATCTGGCGGTTACGTATAGGTACAATTACGGTCAATAGTCCTGCAACACTCTCGAATGAAACGGTCTAGAAAAATGGTGCGAAACTCTAGCTACTGGACTGAGTAGTGAATGATTAGTTTATGGAACTGATTGTTGTGGTGAGGATTGTGGTACAGGTTGTAGGTGATTTGAGTGTTGTGTGGTATAAGAATGGTGTAAGTAGACCTAGTGTGTAAGATGAAATGAGCGTGACTAGTTTGTATTTGGTTGTGATGTGAAAAGGAAGAAGCACCTACCACACTGTCCAGGCAGGGGTAGAAGGTGAGCTGAGAGGATCCGGTGAGGCTGCAGAAGGGAAGAGGAACCAGGAAGAGGCGTCACCATCAGCTGTTGTCCCCAGACCACTATCACACCCCTAGACATCCGTACAATAGACACAATCTCACTCATACAATAAAGATATAGCGTAAAGTCAGTACTAAAATGAAAGATTATGGCACAGAAGAAGCTGTCAGTGACGGTATAGCTGTTTTCTCCAAATAGTTACGGGTATAAATAAGGTGTGTTGTCATCTAGTGGGGCAGAAAAAAACCAATCAGCACCTTGAAGTTCCACTGGTTTCAAGTAATTCGACACACACGACGTAATAATAAACATACATGATATTTGTTAGAGTCTTAAAATTTAGAATACATATTATAATGGTGTGTCCCAATTGCTTCATTATTGCATCATTTGAAAACAGAATAAGAGGCTCCAAAGTCAGAACATTAAGTTAACCTAATCCTAAGCCACCCTATATTTCCATGCAGGTGTGAGTAGGCTATACTAAGAATTTATATATTCAGTGAGTGAGTTATGCATCATGATACAAACTGTACATATTACATTTAAACACGGAATTCAAACGCTACACCCTCTGTTGCCTGTATATAATTGTTTACAGTTTGTTCTAATATACTCCTGCCTCGTTTCCCTTAGACTGACCTGAGACCATTGCAGATGGAGAGGGCAGCCCACGACCCAGTCTCATATCTGACTTCACCCTGGTACTCACATATTCGCCTCTCGTCCTCCTATACAGTGGCCACGAACAAGAGGAGAGACTGTATAAGAAAGGTATATATAAATCTTTCCTTTCACAGTTTTGAATTAAAATTTGGTTGCAATAAAATCACAGAGCAATGAATCTCTTTCAACACACCTTCGTGACGCAATAAGGGACAGGGGGCTTAGATTTCATTGAGCAGTTCGTTTGTATGTACTGTACAATGTCTTCAGAGTATATTAACTTGAATGATCTCGTATATATCCTTCGGTAGTGTACACTGTACTACCAACGATGTGTGGGCATGTGTCCTATCTCCCATTCTAATGTTCCGTGACCAAAACAATATGAAACCTGCCATTACTTCTTAGGGCAACTTTACAGTTGGGCACAAAAGTTATATGAACTGCACAATCTCGGACAATATTAAATTTTCCTTTACAGGCAAGTTTGATCTACCTGGTTATATGACAAGGTTGGATTCCTATAATCATGAACACTCGAACATCCATGATTCTGTTAGGTGTAAAGTCATTGTCAGAAACACCGTGATTGTACAGCCATGGGTGAAAGTCCATGAGCAGGGGTTACAGCTATCTCTTGTAATTCTAAGAACAAAAGAATGTACCAAAACAACATTACTAACAATTCGTTGAGCTGGGAGCTACCACAGTCAGAGAGGTGTGGAAACCTATCTTGTTTCAACTCTCTGTCCAGTATCGGCTGTGGCTTTGCAACACCCCATGCTCATATACTTTCAGCCATGGCTGTAGATTAGAAAGAGTTGAAGCTGTTTCAAATTTTAAGTGGTCTTTGCTACACAGTCATGTATGGATTCATCATCCACACATGACTGGAATATAAATCTGTTTAGAGTTCCCGCAAGAGCAGTGTTCTCTGTGAAAAAAAACTCCACAAAGAAGCCACATGATTACATTGACGTCTGGTGGTGAGGGGCAGGACTTTAATCAAAGAGTGTACACTTACTCACCTGGTCCTCATCACTATCTTTGGTTTGGTCGTAGGTGGCTGTCAGCAGGCTTCTGGAACAACACAATGTATTATAACAACACACACCATCTGTATTTAGATCATACAAACACACCCTTCGCCAAGTTAGGACACATGTGAAGCCTCCAACATCTAGAGACTTCATTCAGGAATCTCGGAGCTTCATAAGAGTCACATGTTACTGACAGTCTGCCCTACAGTACTGTACATTCCTGAGGTTGAGATATAAATTAAAAAAAGTAAAATAGTATTATCTGTTAAGATGCATTGTACTGTACAATACATACATAGGCCCAATAGCTAGACAGATTCAATGTAGAGCGCTACTTGTAAAGTCATGGTCTAATGTACTGCAACCTGGTGAATAAAAGCGAGCTATTGGAGTTAATTTTATGAACCAAAATTGCACACACCAACAGCTATAGTTTCGGATCATTTTTCGAAGCCATCTCTTTGGAAGGTGTTGCAGTACATTAGACCATGACTTTACACTACTGCAGCTAATGGGAAAGTCGAGTGTATCATGAAAATGTGGTTCGCTATATCGTGCGTTGAATATGCCGCTCAGACCCTACCAAACACACACATTTTAAATATTATGTGGAGATACAAATGAGCACAAGTAGGACAGAAGCTATTCTAGTTCCAGTAGTCCTAAAATATTCGGTTGAGAATGTGTGAAAACAAGGGAAAATAACTTGTTGGTGTATTAGAGGGCTACTGATTCCTTAAGGGACCCTGTGTTGTTGTCCAAAAATTGAAGGTAAATAAGTCCTTCAAATATTGCCACGAAACACTACCTATATAGAAGGAGCTTGTTTCGTGGCATGGTCAGAAGGAATCAGAAGCCTCCAATTTTCATACACGATCACAGGGTCCTTAAAGATATGCCAAGAAAAAGACGATCTCAATGTTACTATTAATGGATCTGTTTTGTGGTAGGAAACAAAATACCTCAGTGTTACCGATAAGGGAGAAATTCAATGGTATAGTTTAATTAAGAGAATCATGAGGCCTCCAATTTATTGTCAAGATAATTGAATTTAAGAGAAAGAAAGGAGACCAACCTATACCTAGAAGATCCTGCCCTACATACCCCACGTCAAGAGAGTATCCCATTGATATTATTATTCTCCCTTATATTATACCTAGTTGGGTGAAGGTCGACAATGAGGAGGCGACTCAATACCTCCAACTCCACCGTGATGTTCATCTTCTTATCCATCCTCTGAAACTGACACATAATGGAAACCAATTATTAACTCCACAATAAAAGAGCAAAATAAATCTTCTGAAACCGACACACAGAAGAAACCCCTTATCAATTTCACAATACAAGAGCAGGACAGTCCGCTTTAGTTCCGCACTTAAAAAAAAAAAAAAAAAAACTTCTGCACTTCCACTACCTAACAGTAATAAATGAGACACTTGAGTATTGACTTCTGAGCCACATTGAGTCGGTAAGCGTGATGTTAGGATATCATTGAATATTAGGTCAGCGTTGGAGTATTCTTCTTCTATGATAAGGTATAAAGGTTGAACTGATAATAACCTCACCTGTAATCTACCAGTCCTCATTCTTCTGACTAAGCAAATACCAAATAAATGTCTAAAGTAGGCCTACTCTACATGCATGTGAATATTATGCTGTGTTTGGCCCTTTATTATTTAAATCAATGCTATTCTCGCAACGATAATAATATTGGTAAATCTTCTAAGGAATCTGTTCTAATATTCTTATAACAAATTTCAGTTACATGGCAAATTCTCAAGTTTAATCCTGAACCTACTGTGTGAGGTGAGTCGGTGGCAGGATATGTGTGGTGATGGTGACGATTGATGATTGGTAGAGTAGTCACGTTTACCACCACACTCGCCCAACCTGTTACTAACAACACATACATGGTATATATTACTACTGAACGGATTCTTACTTATGATTTTAGCGACAACAGGTGCGTTACGTTAATGCTACATTATACACAACAAAATATGTTTAAGGAATACACGGATTATTCTTCTCTCCTCGTTTGAGATTAAAAATAAATAATGTTCTTAAAACTTAAATCTGTTAAAACAGTAATGATTAAAAGTTGCACATCAAATTGTTTGCTTGACCAGTCAGAACGACACATTGTGTGTTCATGTTCTTACCTGAATTTCCCATTGACGGTCCACTAGCAATGTCCTCCACATTCTCTCTGGAGTTGCCACCATTTTGTGATCCTTCTTCTGAGATCGCATCACCTGCAGAACTCTTTGTTCCCGTGTTTTTTGAGCTAGTGGCTGAATGGTCAAACGGCTTCTGGCCATCTCTCCTGGACTTAGCTTTGGTAGTAGAGGTGGTGAAAGGAAACTCTGGCAGTTGTGATGTGAAGACTACCAGGGAAATGAAGAACAGAATACACGTTGTGTTCCATACCCACGTGGGCACTGAGGAGAGTTTTGTTGACCAAAAATGCATTGAGTAAGCAAAGACCTAGAGTAGGGAGGGAGGAAAGTTTGAGGATTTGGTGGATTAGTAGGACTATCCTACAACACCATAAATGGGACGAACTATGACCAAAGAGTATGGAAGGTAAATAGGGGACACTCGCGACCGCCCCTTTGGGGAAAATGTAACAGCGGGAACAGAGGCGCCGCCCGACGGCAAGCGCGGTAAACTATACGTCAACACCAATGCCAATGTCACTTAATTTCTCCAAGCAATCCTGATTGACTCTATTGGTTAGCAAGTAAGACAGCTTGTAGTCTGAATGTAGTTCATCCCACAACTGTATCAGATCATGTATGTTCATCTGCCAACCAAGGAAACAAGGCAGTTTACGAGGACCCAATGATTTAGTATTAGCGAACCATGTCAAGCAGCCAGATAGAAATTCCTTGTGACTTAAATGCATGTCTCATTTTGGCAGCACTGGTACGAGATCCACTATTAAGTGGATTAAGTTGAACAATTGGTCCATCTTTTCAACAAAGTCTGCTGCAGTGTACTGTGCTTCTGCTGTTAATGCATTAAAAGTACATAGTCCATATCACAGCACAAAACTGCATACCGACCACCATGCTGTTTACCACGCCAGTGACGCCACAACTCGTGTTTTACGCACTTCTTACTTGGGGCGCCACCGTCGCTAAAATAACATGGGAGCGAGCAGAGTGTCCCCTCTTTACCTTCCATACTCTTTGCTATGACTACGTTCTATGGTTGTATAATGCCTGCTTTCAGATTCTATTATTCCATAACCTTTGGAAGATAGGGGTAACCTTAGTCTGACTGGTTGCATAATGTGCTATGACGAAAACAACTGAAGGCACGTCGCAGTAAAGCCGAGAAAATTCTGGTATAAGAGAGGGGAAATATGCTTTGTGAATCTAGTGTCTTCTGAAGTGTGACGGTGGGAACACTTAGTAAGACTCGTCAAAACACCACCAGAAAGAAAAGTAACTTCATCCTTGATATTGAAGGATGGTCTGGGCAGCACGTAAAAATATAGAATCGTCGCAGCACCACAAGGAATACTTTGGATGTGTAGAGAAAATAACCAGTGTCACCGAGGAAGTCACACAATGGAGCACTTAGTATGATGTGTCACAGTTCACAAGAAAGACGGACGCACACAGGGACCACTTGGTGTCGTGAGAGTAAAGGGACTAGTGACGGTGGTGGCTGCCTCGTCATAACCCCTAGTCTCCAACAAGCACTTACCCACTCTACGGTAACGACATGAAGGCCGCACTTTTATTAAGATAATGACAGGAGGAAGGCTCTTAAAGGCTTCTCCACGGATTACTGTATTGTACCACACCCTTTTTTATCTCATTCTTTCATTCTTCATGCAGTTGTCTTGGTTGATGTACATTTTCTTCTTACTTAGTTACAGAGTTAAAAGTTCTGAGAAAATGTGGCTGGTTGTTATTTCTTTTCCTTTAATTAAAATATATAGTTTGTTGACAAATGACCATACAGTAAACTAGTGATTATCCTGTTATGGAGAAATACACATCCTGATGTCTTGCGTCACACTGTGTAGTGAAATGTGCAGTTCTCCGGCAACTGTGGGTAATTTTTAGTTGTAGTAATGAAGTAAATTGGAGTTGCATGCATGAGTCGCGCCCGGATCCCCTTTCTCTGGCCGCTCACTTTAAACTGATCATCTAACAGAATCAGCCAGACCTGAATCTTCCTAGACAAATTTGATGAATTTTCCGTAACAGAATGTCAACAATATTTATCATTTACGAATTGTCTAAAAAATTTAACGTCATATTGTTTCCATCAAGTTTCATTACCTTTAATTTAACCTGTCTTTATTTGGCAATCACTGTGGTCGAAATGTCCAAGTGAAAGACAGTCCAAGTTTACACCACATAGTACTGCTAAGTGGCCTGGATAATAATAGATATTAAAAAATCCCAACGTTTGTATCTATGTATAGTTAGAGAAAACATACTTTCTTAATCAAAAGTTAAATCAGTTTGTTGAAGCAGGAATTAAATAAAAAAATGAGGTTAATTGATTTCATGTTTATTTTGATGCCCCTTCGGATCCAAGATAATCCCTTTGCTCTCTTCAGCTATCCCTCTTTTCCTTCTTATACCATTGTCATTGCTGTCCCTCATCTCCCTTGTGTAGGCAGTCCTTCTGGTCTAAACTATTTTCATTTTCCCCTTTTCTCTCGCTCATGTCCAAAGTGGGTCAAGTTGGGGAACTATATTCATTTGTAACCTAAATGTTCCTTGAAGATTATATAAGTGATGCAGCTGACATATAGTGTAAGTGATGCAGATGTTATGTTGCACAAAGGAGAGAGAGAGAGAGAGAGAGAGAGAGAGAGAGAGAGAGAGAGAGAGAGAGAGAGAGAGAGAGAGAGGCTAACAGGAAGGAGGTCAAGGTATGTATGACAAGTGGGTTGGCATAGCGTGCTGACAATGGCCAGTAATGTCACTAGTATATCATAGTTTTTATGTTCATTTATCTTCTCCTCCTCGTTGGACACACAAAAGCGTCGTACTGAACCTTTATTGCGCAGATTAACCATATCTTTATCAGGGATACAGAATCTGATACACTGAACATTATTATCGATTTCATGATATCTATTACATAGTAGAATTTATGGGACATGTTAAGAAAACTTTGAGTGTTCACTACTCTTTTGAAACACAAAAAACTGTCTTTATTTAGAAAACATGCTTGGCTGATATAGTTTCTGCAGATTACTTTACGGCCGGATCCTTCCTGACGCTAATCCTTTCTCTTCGTTACTGATTAATCAGTAGTCAACTGGAAGTTATCCGATCCCCTCCACTAATACAAAACACATATATGTAACAAAGTCTATTCGCTTTTCACTTATACTTGTTAACAGGAGGCCTTCTCAAAGTCACACTGGATTGCCAGTTCAAATACAAATTTTTCCTAACAAATTTCATTCAACTGATGGTCTAAAATAAAAGTTCTTTAATTTTATCTATTTCCAAATCCCGCTTTTTATAAGTACAATAACTCATAGCAGTAAAACTCCCCTAACAACACACCATGTAACTTGTATGATATTCGTATCATGATACAACCCACATATAGTTTGTTACCGTTTGTTTACAGTGATGATTATCTGATCTGGTTCAGTCGGACAGGAAGGAATAATACTTCTACTTTATCACCCAAACTCCATCGTTAAACTGAAGAAACAAACATTAAGCTATTGTGGCAGCAGGAAATACTTGTCCATATTTCCTCTCACGCAGACAGTTATATAACACTTAGCGTCGGGAAACACGAGGTTCCGGCTTTATTGTGCCAAAATTCTTATTCTTGTACAGTACATGATCACGTTCTTTCAAATTTACGTGCAATATCCTTCACTCCTGTCACGGTACCCTTATTGGTGGATTCCTTACCATCGCTCAATGGGGTCCCTCTTGCATCTTTGGTAGCGACATTTTCTCTTGCCTTCGTTATTCCTGTTCCTGTTGGCCTCAAACTTCCTTTCCCTGATCCTGGCCATCTTTCCTGTACTGATCCAGCTGCACTACCCGGTTTTTGTTTGGGCAACAGAGGGAGCGGTTTCTTCCTTGCTGGCGTTTGGTTGTTGTTGTCGTGTTGAGTGGTGTCTTGTAGGGGGGAAGGTTTCATTGGTTTGGTTGTAGTGGGTTTTTGGCTAGCAGGGGGAGGTGAGGGAACTAACTTTTTCTTTTTGTTGCTGCTACTGTTATTGACACTTTCATTGCTATTGTACTTGTTCATCTGATTAGGGTTGTTATTGTCACTGTCATTGCCATTTTCTTTGTCCATTTGAATAAAGGTGTTCTTTGTTAATGGAGAGGGTATCAATAAGTTTTCTTCACTTCTATGAGGTTTCAGTCTTGCTGGAGGAGGCAGAGGTGGAGTCCTGGTTTGGGACGTGAGGTTGCAGTCAGAAGAGATGGAACGACCATAGTCTGGCCTTTTATGGTCAGGGGGTGGTGTGCCCTGTCTAGATTTACGGGATCCTGCCAGAGGGTCCACCACAATACGTCTGAGATCAAACGATTTCTGATTTTCAAATGTTTTTGAATTACGATGTTCTGGATTGGCTGAACTTTTACTATGTTTGGAACTAAAATGTCTGAAGGTGCTGATTAAACTGGACATGGATATATTCAAAGACGACTGCTTGCTGGAGCCATCATCATTGTCAGAGGTGACGCCGGAATCTACAGAGACAGATTGCATGTATTTGGGGCGGGTGACCTCGCCAGTAGACTTTCTCTTGAGGACTGGCGAGTTGGAGGGCAGTTGAACTTTCCTCCTGAGATCCGGTGAGCTTTTTGGTGTGATGGTAACAACCTGTGTAACCAACTTGTTGCTTGCCACACCCCAGGTATTGGTCTCTGAGGAACCCTTTACATCGACATCAACGCTGCACACCAATGCTTCGTGAACGTCTCCAGTGGGATCAGCCGACTCCACACTCTTAATGGAATTATTCTTCTTTCTAGGTACCTTGACTGTGACCAACCAGTGAGTGGTTTTGTTCATGAATGGGCAACAGCAGGAATCCAGACAGGTGGCACAACTGGGCACACTATTAGTAACACAACCTCGGCCCCAGCGTTCCCACCAGCCATGTATGTAGCCCCAGCAACAACAGAGTAGACACAACGCTGCCATCATTAGCACTAACACAATCCAAACAGCACGTACCCCATGACTATTATCTATAAGAAATAGAAATTGTCTGTATAGTGTAGTTTCTATATATCTTATTATTATGAATGTTCTAAGTCGCAATCTGAATTTTATTTTTCTTTGGTTTGATAATGACACGATTATTGAATGCAAAATATAATTGGAAAATTTTATAGCGATGGTGTTGTATACTACTTACTTTCAATTCCTTAATTTTCAGTTTTCTGTTTGCTAAATTCTTCATAAATTAATTATATCGATAACCATGTTATGAAAACGTCAAACAGTGATTACCTGATAGTGGATTCAAGCCGTTACTGTCTAAAGATCCTCCATACCCAAAGGAGAAACAGTTTGGTGGGCTGTAACCAGAGTAACAGTGGCAATGGTTACGGGAGTTACAGACACCGTGCTCTGAACACCTACTGCTACAGTCTCCTGTGGGCGGCGGTACATCCACACACCTTTGATCCAAACACATCTGTAGAAAAACACACTGCTGACCACACACACACACACACACAGTAGACAACAAGACTATTTGACTATTCAATATTAAACATAAGGAAATGCATTTGAGTATTTTGGAACAAAAGTAACCGTGAAATACCCAGAATAAATAGCACTGGCTGAAAGATCGTCATCTCCACATGCGTGCCCATGAGCCACTGAGGTCTGAGGGACAGTAGCCTGGGGCACAGAGGCCAGAGGGACCGGGAGGGTGGAGGAGGTATGACACTCGTCAGTCAGGCATACCAACATTACATCACATTGTTAAAGGGGTTTGTTCCCAAACCTTTTTTGCAGACTGTACATTGTCACCACTCCTACCACAGTAATCATCTTTAATTCATTGTAAACTGTATATTTTCAGCTCTTGAGCTGCTGCCACATAAGAATAAACTATTCATTATTATTATTATTATTATTATTATTATTATTATTATTATTATTACACACACTAGCGTATATACACAAGTACAGTACACACACAGACATCTAACCTTGTGCAGACCGCAGGGGACGCCGTTAGATGTGAGCCAGACATCTTGGGGATAATATTGGCTGGCAGTGATGGAGGAACACATGTGACTTCCCACCGTCACCGTTTTGTTGTGTCTATGTATAGTTAACCCAGGTGTATTGAGGTGGGGTGTGTAGCATTGTAGGGTCCCGCACATTGCATACCTAGATCACACAGGAAAGCATAAGATGTATGTACTATGGTGCACAAAAGTTCATTCCCTCAGCCAACCTCAATATACTTGAATCACCTGTGGTTCAAACGACTAAACAACAGAGGGTAGAGGGCGAACTGTGTTTTGATGTGCGAAGCACAAAAAATTAACAAAACTTTAGCTTTTATGTTATCGCCCTTGAAAATTTATAATCAGCTGGAAAATTACAATAATAATTATAGTAATTATAGTGTACTGTCCTTAATTTATTCTTACTCTGGAGAACAGGCCTTATAATGGTTATCTCTATCACCGACACCGCAGTTGCCGTCTCCGTTGCCTTTAATATTGAGGCGATGAAAACATTCGTTAGGTGCAGCTCCAGCGTAGGGGCCCCACACCGACTGGCACTGACCCTCATGGCTCTGACATTCACCCTTGTAGCAGAGTCCCTGTAAGTGTAGGCCGTCAAAACATGGCTAGTTAAATTTCAGCCAACATTTACCCCTTTGTTTGTGATTGATTAATTGATTGAATGATTGATATTAGGCGCCGCAACAGCGATGTTATATAGCCCCAGAAAAAGGTGATCGAGTGGTGTGACAACAAGCAGGAGGGAAATAGAAAGAAAAGAGGGACAGTTGAAGAAATGAGAGCTAGTGGCTTGGGCCGAAGGGTCATTAAAACCTTTGAATTAATGCCCACATCACTACAGGCAATACTTCCCTACAGGGCCCTTTTTTGTGTGGATCAACTTTAGTATTACACTCAATTGAAAGTCAGACAAGGTTGGTGAAGAACAATTTCAAATAATCCTTTGGCTTCGTATATCGACAATACTGTGGTACTGTGTTCTGGCTGACAACAATTTCCTCGCCAGAGACAGCCCGCGAAGTCACTGAATATTTATTTTTATACGTTTTATATACATCATTGTTAGATATTCTGTGAACATTAGGCCAGTGGGTCTGGAATTTTTCATATATCTTACAAACACATCTGCCATTAGCTTGAATAAAAAAAATTCGCATAATAATATATCCTTATTTATCTCACTCTACTCAAGCAAATATTGTCAGCAGGAAAGTTACAGTATTTCTGCCTCCTCAAAAAAAAAAAAAAAAAAAAAAAAAAAAAAAAAATATTGGTAGCATTCATCTTAACAAGAGAAAGAAGGTAATGTTGACCTTGTCCGTCGTGCAGCGAGTCCCGTCCAGCTTGGTGACGTCATCTGGGCAGTACTCGGAGTGGCCTGAGCAAAACTCTGGCAGGTCACACTCGACCAACGCCGCTCGACACATCCAACCCGGAGCCCTCAGTTTGCACGTCTGAAATCCACTTATAATTTATCAATTCATTCTATAAAACCAGGTTTATTATCCTGTATAAAAAAATATCCTTGAAATTAACTGAATGGGAGAACCTCATTTTGGAAAATTTTGAGGGTTGCTGAATTATCCACTCTAAACGAATCTTCTCTAGTAACATTGAGGTGATTTGTTTCCTGGGTATAGGTTGGAGAAATCAATAGCCCTCCAATTTATCAAAACGAGGTGTTCCCCTTCGCGTCTTTCTAATGTATCAACATAAATAATAAGACTATAACATGGTATTGTACTAATTATAGCTTCTTGTTATAAATAAGAATATTACAAGAAACACCAAGTAAGACTGGAAACTTTTAATTATAACGCTTTAACTCAACGAACTTTTTCCCCTGACACTATAGTCTTTGAGATCTCCCAGTGAGGTAAAACATTGTTAATTAAAGCAGTTCCTTCCTCATGTGGAATTTCTATTAACATTCTGTCGGCTTCCCATTGATGCTGGTGTACACTTTAAAAAGGCATAAATCTACTCATTTGTTTTGTGCTATTTTTTAACTTTATCGATATTAATGTCAAACTCCATCACCAATTCACCACACCCAACCTCTTATATACCTGAGTGTCACAACATGGGCCAGAGGCACAGGCAGCATTGGGTGCCAACTGACATGTCTCAGCGTCGCAGCAGGAGTTGTCACAAAACTCTGGTGGACCACAGTCACATTGTTCACCCTTTCCCACGTCAGTCACACCGTCACCGCACCTACTGAGTTCCGGGTCTGGGTGAGAGGGCAGGTTCTTAAGGCAGTTCAGCTGATTTGTGGACCGGGCCTGGGAGAGCTTATCCTTGCTACATGAACTCCAAACATGAGTAGGGTCAAACTGCGACCTGTGGTACGGAATGGGTCATGTGTATTAGATATCGTGGATGTTGTACGATATATAAACGGTAAGAATATTGAATGTTTGTTGTTTGTAATTAATGTATATTACAGGTATTTGTGAACTGACGGCACCCGGTATGAGACCCAACTCTCAGTAGTATTCCATGAAAATAAAAACTGTGTACCCACCCGACGATAGCGTCCATTATACAAGTGGATCCTATGGGAGCAGTACAAGTGCACGAGTCGTAATCTTGGTCGTGCTTCAAGGAAAGTACATGACCTACTTCGTGTGCCAGAACCCGTCCCACCTGACGAGGGTCATCCTGATCGATAATCACCGCCAACGAAGTCTCCCTGACAACATAAATACCGGTATAGATAGATAGACAAATATACAAGAGATAGATACTTAAAAGACTAGATAATTGAATACCAGGCTGTTAGGTACAGTACGTACGATTACAGCCTTGAAAATTTAATACTTGTTTGAAGGTCATAATAGTTTGTTGGGTTCTATAAATGAAAAAGAGCACAATTTAGTCTAAGTTAACTGCAAAATTTAAATATCAAATAATATTACAAAAATATTTTTCAACTCACAAATTACTTAATTTAGAGTTCACGTATGTCAACGTTGGGCAAATTAAGAATTAAATTTCGATTTCTGGACACATATTTAATTAATGGCCACGATTCGTTATAACTTCTTAATCTTTTTCCCAAAATGTATACATATATTCACATTCCAGCACATAATATAAATGCACATCAGACACAAGGACAAATACACAGACAAAGCCTGGATGATGAAGGTTCATAGGGGCTGCTGGCTTAGTGTATACCGTAGTGTAGTCTGTATATATGCATTAACAGGTTCAGTAATTTTCCAGTGTTTTGGTAACCTTTAGTTAAAATACTAGCAAACAGTGACTCACGAACACATGCTCCCGACGGTGGCTTGTCCGGCATCAGAGTTAAATATCTTGAATCTCCTCCTGTTGGCAAAGATATAATAATAATAATAATAATAATAATAATAATAATAATAATAATAATAATAATGATAATAATAATAATAATAACATTTTCAATTACAAGGATACGTTTAGTGTGTGTGAGAGAGGGTAAATAGTGTGTAATAATAGATTATTATTACCTACTAGCAAATAGTTAATATTAATACGTATTATGAGCAAATTAGAAAAGGAAATAATGGTAGCCTGTTACTTGAAAGAACTTGGAGGAATCTGTTGCCCCAGATTTACCAACACTGCATTAAAAATTTTCTCCTTTAATTAACGAGCGACTAAGCTAATTTTAAAACACATGCCATAAAGATCTTACGTGAATAAGGCTGTGCAGTCAGGCTTGGGTCCGTCCTCTTTGTGTCGGTCCAGAAGATGCTGCTGTAGAATATCTTTTGTGTAATCCAAATTCCTGGAGGCGTCAATTGGACTGCGCTCTACACTCTTCAGCACCAAAACTAGACCCAGTTGATTCAGGAACTGGTTTACGTAAATAGAAATACATGTAATAGTTATCTATATGTGTGTGGCAAGATGCAGTGAAGACAAATTAAGAACGTTTCTAATATCGTAATCAGGAATAAGATCAATATTGCGTATTGTTTATAGGTTCACACGAATATTAATAATCTTCTTTATAATCATACAAATCAATTTTATATTACAGAAATAGTGGTTTAAAACGGTGCATTATACAGTATAATTATGTTATCGTGCCAAAACCGTATCCACTTTAGGGCAGTGTCATTTGCTTCCTTTCTATGACTGGTATAAGAACGGCTTTGTGCGTTGTGGATCTCCGAAAATTAACAGGGGCACCACGGGAATCTTTACTACTTGCCCCCAATTATCATGATAAAATAATACAATTGAATACCTATATACATAAAATGGTGTGAGACTGCTGCGATCTCCTTTATATTATAAGCAAACAAAAATAACTCGTGTGTATTCCAGCACATAGAGTATAATATCGTATCTACAGTATGATATCCCGCTTGTTTCTGAAGGCTTGGCTGGCCCTGCTGATAACTGTAGATTTCTCAAATACTTGACATGGAGTAAACCTCACATTCCTCTTTGACGTGATGAAGCAACAGCTGTATCAACTTTATTATCTCCCAGTATTTTATTTCTGATATATATCATTTTAGAACGCATGTAAGGCCACAGGGTATTGATAATACTTTGATAAATTAACGGATTAATTTGGATACGATGATCAGTTAGGCTATTTGTCCTAATGAGGCCGGAAACAGAAGTAAAAATAACTTCCTGACGTCAGTCGGAAATAATTTTGTTTCTAGTATTAGTTTGTATCTTATATTGTAGTGTTCAAAAGGCTTACTTGTCTGAGAAAACATGGTTCCTAAAATCTGATTGTTTTTGTCTGCTGATCATCACGAGTTGTAGATTTGTATGGTAAAGTGTAAATGCAGAGGCGTATTTGTGAGACTTAAAATAAAAGCTGTGATTTGTTCTCTCTAAATATGATGAATGAAATAGCGATGATAAAGAAAATTTTTATATAAAATATATGTTTATATTAGGCAGCCAGCGAGTTCGCAAAATCGCAGACAGTGAAATATTCTCTGTACAGCTGCCACATCTACGACTCGCGAAGATCAGACTTTGCAAAACAAACCGACTAGGGTGTGTACTGTACAATGTAAATGTAAGACACTACTATCATACCTGAATTTAGTTAAACCGTTTGGGAAAGGTTGAGATAATCGATACATATCTGTGACACTGATGTACAGTACGCAAGGCCAATAGTGTATCTCTTGACTTTGGATGTACGGGTGGCCTTCCTGTTCAGGCGTGAACAGAAGGCCCAGTTAAATTTTAATGTCCATTGCGTAGTACATATGTACTAGTTACACTCATCAAAGATATTTTCATATTACAGTCACGTGTGTAGATTCATCATATGTCAGCTTTAGAAACGCACATAATAATTATCGTCCAAAGTTTATAATTATACATCCACAGTATCCATGGACTCATCACCCTGATAATGAACGAGGCTCGTCAGTTTAAAATCATAGTGCGAATAAAACCCTGACAGTTCCAACCACGACCTATAGGTAGTCCCTGGTAGTGGTTCCAACTACCCTGGTTTACCAGCCGAACAAAGCTTTGTTGTCACTATTGAAGGTGATTCTCATAATAGTTCACCATGTTTAAACAATCTTCGTACGTAGTTGGGAAAATAGTTGTGTCTTTTATTGTACAGTATCTTATAAAATAATGCATGATATTAGAAAAGGGAATATTGATTTGAAATGTTGAAAAGTCAAATAAAGGTAAATGTGCTCTTTGTATACTCACGGCATTGGCAACATTGATGGAGGTAATGATGTGGTTACGGTAATTAGCTTGTCGGTAGATGGTAGAATCAGCCATGGCCACAAGTTCCACAAAAAGGGTGTTCTTGTTTGTCCATAGAGGCCCATGCATCACATAACTTCCCTGTGTTCCAAAGTAGTAGATGGGGTATAAGTGGAATATATGAGGATGTACAGTCGTTGACATTAGTTTCAATACACACATTGTTATGTAAACCTGATTTGTCTTTATTTTGTATTGTAGTGTTTGTTGTATAAGTGTAGCCTATCGAGTTTCCCACAATCGACAGAATTTTATAAGTAGGTTTTTAAATATATGCAAAGCACCGATGTTCACAACTTCCTAAACCTCTGAGACTTTCTGCGTCAAAATTATTGGAAGAACATTAATTTGCCTGCTGTTCACACAAATTTTGTCTTGGTGATGTTGCTTACCTTGAGAGACCGTTTTGTGATGAGTCGTTCCTCTGCATCATCTTCATTTCGTCGAGCAGATGGAAGAGAGGACGTTGGGGCTGTGTGAAGAATGAGTTAAGGGGGTGTGGGAATAGGGGGACAGGCTTGGAGGGGGTTTGGGAGGTGCGGGACAGGCTTTCTACCCATCCCAAGCCTGTTCCCCTATTCCTGCACTCTTCAGTCTCCCCCAAGCCTGTTCCCCTATTCCCGCACCCCCCCATTCCCCTACTCTCACACCCCCTTAATCCTATTTCTGAATGATTGATTGATATTAGGCGCCACAACAGCGAGGTCATATATATTTCTGAATGTGTTTTGATTTGTATATAGTTTGTCGATCACGACCTGAGGAAAGGGATTGTGCGAGCATGTTTAAGTTGTATGTGTGTGTCTCGATAGCCTGCATGTTTGTTTGTTTTCTGCCTCTGTATTTTTATGTGGGCAGGTTACTTTGATACTTTAAATATTAACACATGAATAAGTACAGTAGAGTGAGAAACCAGACATGTACCCAGCCATTATCTAATCGTGGGGTTGTGAGGGAGTTCATGTAAATAGATGTTGTGCGTGTGGTGTGTGGAGGGTCGAGGGGGTTTTGTATATTGTTTATAAGTTGCTTAAATGTGAATACAGTATTAAACAATAAATAGTTCTCGCACTGCACTAATAGGAGACAGACATGTTACACTAACGATGAGAGAGCAGGCTAATTTTGAAGTTAAGGCATACTCATAGGTGTTTAGGCCTGCATCCTTTCTCAGTAAATAAAATTGGAAATAGAGTTAGTAACAATGCCGTTGTCTGTAAGGTGTGCAGATTTTAAAAATATACAGGCCTAGATACCTCTAAAGTCAAAACAGGAACGGTGTTAATCCTAACCTCGGTGCCTGCATAAATAATTATATTGTTGGTATAACTGATAAGTATTCATATTAATATTCATCTAACGAATATTACCGACCGTCTATTAAATACAGATATTGTCTGAGAAACAATAAATATAACTACATAGCTACGTGTCACGTCTTACCTGAAGGTGAGTCGCCTACAGACAAGTCGTTTTTTTCTGAAGGTGTAACACTATGAGCTCCTGCCAGCATTGTATTTTCTTGGGCACGAGCCTGAGAAAATGTGTCTTGGGTCTTGTTGGTAGAGTTCTCACCAGTTTCCTTATTAACCTTCTGACGGAAAGTGGTAGTGTCTACCTGACCTTCCCCTGCAGCTTTCTGAAAGGAAATGCCACCACTGTCTGTCTCACTCTCCCCAGCGCTCAGATAGTAAGTGAGGGTCCATGTGGGTGAGTGGTCTGAGGGCGGTCTGTGGGGTGACGTCACATGAACCAGGGTAAACAACAAGAGTAACAGTGTGAGCAGCAGAGCCCATCCAGCAGCAGGCACCACTCGACAACATACCAGGGCCATACTGTTGTCTGTTCAGCAGGTTCTTCAGGACGTGACAATGGACGTAACAAAATACAGCATCATTACTTATAACCAACACCAGCTAGTTATGGTTTGAGTTCGGTTGGAATGTATTAACTTTTTATGTATCTTTCGTAAACTTGATATTTTCATGTGTTAGGTCTATGTCTCTTTTTCCAGATTTCTCCATATTTATGCCTCAAGTCGTCTGAAAAATAATATTTAAACATTATATACACAAAACATAATAAATCATATTTCTTTCTTCATTCATCTCACTTTCACACACCCATGTATTATCGATGGAAAAATACTATTCCAGGATATTTTGATAAAATAGCAAGACGAAGACTTCAACACAAATGTCTATGTGAAGCCAACTAATCCCGGCCATGCACTGTTTAAACGGAAATAGCGAGTGCCCAGAGATATATCAGAAATCGACCATGAGTACCTACTTAATTAATAATTAGAAACACTAACCTAAAAGCAACACCTGGCAACATGTACTGTACAAGAAGAAATGGAATGATCCACAAAGATGCTACTTGCAACGACTTTTCAAGAAAGGCAATAGATATCCAAACATTAACAATCATAAATAAATACTACACACGAAAAGAGCAAAGAAAAAAGGAAATAGAGAACAACAAATTCGACATTTACTACAGAACATTCTTCTCTACAGTTTACTAACAAGAAGAAAGAATAATGAAAGACATAGTGAAAAACAACGTAACCCCAAATAATGACAAGAAACTCAACCTCATACTTTGCTACAGAAGCAAGAGGACAAGCTACCTGTTCCTCAAGAACAGCCCTAGTGTAGAAAAAGAAGCCATCGAAAAGTCCCATATCTTTTATATAAGTATATCAGCTGTATATGAGTTTACCTACAACAAAGCTAAGCAGGCGCCTGGCCTGCCAACTCGCGACAGTAGCACCCAAATTACACCTCAGGAACATCATGATAACACGAAATATTCTAGTAGAAAATACAGAAATAATGGAAAGCTGTTCTGACTCCAGATGTCTCCTAATTGTGGAATCTCTCTCTCTCTCTCTCTCTCTCTCTCTCTCTCTCTCTCTCTCTCTCTCTCTCTATATATATATATATATATATATATATATATATATATATATATATATATATATATATATATATAAAACACTTGAACGCATCACAGATCAGTTGTAGGAATAAACAGATTTAATTAATAGCACACAACACCATGTGACAATATATTACACTACACGTTTATTGATCTTATCTCTCATCTCTATGGAACACAAACCCTCAGATTTCATCAGTATTATCACGGGGTTCCCCTCTGGGCTCACCGTCCTGTTTTGTTTCGGGTTTTTACAGGATGTCAGTGTGTGTGTCATTTGTTTTTTTAATTCTTTACAACACGCCTAATGCTTTTGCTCCACAAAAGTCAAAAGCAAGGGCAAAGTCCCCCACTTGAGGCTGTGGCTATAGATAATAAAAGGAAAAAAGTTACAAAGTTTCCAAATAATATCTGTAAATACTTTTTTGAAAGAATAAAAGTTGAACCTGAGGAAAATACCACAGACGGAAAATCAATCCATAGTTTAATCATAGAATTGATAAGGACAAGACCACACTTGTGGGAGGGTACTGCTATAATAGTGGCTGAGGTGGTGGGATAGTTATCTGAAGCAAGTTTGGTGGTACAAGCGAGAAAGGCAAGCACCGTAACAACAGACTACAAATTAATTCTACCCGAGACTGTGATCCAATTATAACACTCGTCGAGTTTTATAGTTCCGTGCATATCCATACACTCTACAGTAGACTACATGCAATATCTATTTTTATTTATTATTGCCCGGGTTAGCAGGTAAGGTAATAGTTTCGGTCGCGTCTGTTTGTCCGTTTTTCTTTCTGTCAAGGATCTAGTGACCTAAGTAATTGACCTAGGACCTAAATTTTTGATGAGGGAATGGGTAAGGGGATTACCTCTGTCAAGTTCGAACACTGGAAAAAATTGACCATCCCTTTGACCAGATATGGCCAAAAAACAAAACTAGGTCATTTACAAGTTCCATACATATTTTAGGAGACTATAATATGGTATCATTTAAGATGGATTTATTTTAGAATGTTATGCAGTACATCAGTTCGACTAAATTGCCTCCAGTTCTGGCATTAATGTCAAAGGTTAAGGTAATTTTAAATGAAAAAATGATTACAATATTTATTTGAAAAAGTTCTACTTTTTTATCCTTTATGTTAAAAATGCACCACGGCCTGACCACTTGACATTCTGGACCCTAGTACAGTACTACCATTTAGGTCAAAGGGTAAGGCCATTTTAAGAGCAGTAAAGTCGAAAATAAAAGTGTTATTTATTTTAAGTAAAAAGCGGGATATAATCCAACATTGTCGTAATCGTTCTAGTTTATAGATGCGTTCAGACTAATTACAGTATATATACTGACCTGAGATTATCAAGGAGACTGAAAAATGCTGCTTCTGCTACATGTAGTACCATACTGTATGATACTTCTCGGTAGTATTGACAACACTTTCCTATTATTACCAACTCCCTGAAACTTCACTCACAGTACGTTGATCTCTGATGATGCTACAAATATATCTGAACCTAGGGAAGGCACGGTGCGGCACTTGCTAGGAGATAATGTATATCCTGTGTTGGTAACCACCACTACACTACCACCAATACTTACACACACACCAACCCTCACTCATACTCTACACTCGCAATCCAAAATTTGTATCCAGGTGTTGAAGTTTCGAATTTGATATACTAGTGAACCAATTACATACAACGCTTATGCTGTATCATATTTGCTTGAGCTCGCTTAATACTCGATCGAGCTATTTGAAGCAGGCCTGTATACATACAGTATGTGGCGAGATATTCTCTGTGACGAATCCGCAGGTGATCTGTATCTACTATTTTGGTGGATGAACCAAGATGGCGCCGGTCAAACCAACCAATCATCGAGCAGCAAAAATTGTTGGGTGACTAGTCTCTCTTTCTATAGGGTCTCCAGTGAGACTGAGTGTCCCAAAGTCTTGTTGTAAGGTCGCACGGTATTGGTTCAAACGTGAGGTGACGTCATCGAACTTTGCCGCCTAATTATTATATGTTGATGAAAATTTCGTCATCAGCATTTGCGATTACTTATTGGCTCCTATATAAAAAAACGTCAGTAATTTACCACTTATTATTGGCTGAAAAATAAGCAAAGCAGGGTTGTCCTACCATACAATATGCAATCACGCAAATAAATGCTATCCAATCAGTTCATAAACCCTGTATAATTATGTAATATTGTAGCCTACTTTGGTAATACATGTTCATCATTTACATTTTTAGATTATTATGTGGAGTTATTGCTGGTGCATTTCTTCCGTAATACTTTCATGCAGTTGGCATTGTTTGTAGTGGTTGCCAAATAATGGATTGTATAATTCATTAATTGGAGCCTGAGCCAGTAATGATAATATTGTTGGTCTGTGTGGTAGTGGTGTACTTCCCACTCTCGTCCTCCTGGCGATATAAATTATACTATTACGAATCAGATTTTCGATGTAATCCACATACAAGACAGTGATAAAATCATTATTCGTGGAGGAGTTAATTAAGTGATTATAGTGAGCAGATCATAGAAATTTCTTGAAGGATACTATGCTAAAGCTACGTATCCTGAACGGTGAACGCCATACTTCCGAGGAACTATACGAGAGAGTTAACTTCAATAATTTCTGTATAGATGGAAATACAAGGACACATTCCCTAACCAGTTTCTTCGTGATATTGCGTACTTTTTATAAACAGAAGGACTTGAAGAAGGTATGTAATGTACATTTTTTTCAATTATTGCATTTTTTTAATTAGTTGGTACTATTTATGCTTAATAATATATATTTTTTTAATAATTTTTTTTATTAATTTTTTTTGCCCCCGCCTCCGCCGCCCTGCCGCCCCGCTGCCGCCGCCCCGCCGCCCCGCCGCCCCGCCGACGTTGCCCCCGCCTCCGCCGCTGCCGCCCCGCCGCCGCCCCGTCGCCGCCGCCACCGTTGTTTTTTACATTGGAGACGGTTGGACGAATCTCGTGAGTTTCTCGAATACGTCTGCTAGGGATGATTTCAAGTTCGACGAAATGGTTGTACCAAATGACTTCAGTTCGATGAAACAGTCCGACGAAATGCCCCGTGTGATAGCCATAGAGGCTTTTTATATTCATGTGTTCCCACTTCGATCACATGTGGCGTTCCCTGTGCTCTACACCACTACAGACTCTCCACTGCAACTACCAACTCTCCACGACGCTTCACGACAGGCTGGCCTTTCCTATATCTACTGTACATGTACTGCATTACTGTGTATTACCAATAAACTGTACAGTGTATTCTGGAGTCTGTTCACCCGGGTAGAAACATAAGTGCTTCCTTATAGTTTTGAGATTAAATTAAATTAGACTAACTTTTATAAGGGAAGGGAGAAAACACATTCAACGTTATATCATCTCTGTCAAGGAGGTTGTATTATTTGGTTTGTGTTGCTTGTTTGTTTGTAGGAATGTTGGCATACGTTTCGATGATTCTCATACTACTGTATTTTCAGATACAGTGATAGCCCTTTACAAATGAAAAGAAAAAGTATTTGTAGGAGTGTTACCAGATTCGGCTAGGTCCCAGTATTTTGGCCTGAGGCCAACTGAAAGACATAAAAAATAGACAGAAAACATTACGACGAATAGGCACAAAACAGTGATAAATAGCAAAAAATAACTGGGAACCGTTGCAAAGGCATATCCCAACAACTCGTCTGACAGTCGTACAATGTAAACTCAGCTGTACCTTTTTATGAGTCAGTCGTCCTAGGTTATTGTTTACAGATTGTTAAAGGGTATGTATGATAGATAAATTGCATATTAAGCTGAACATGTATACTAGAGTTGTGAAATTAACCAAGGGCGTCAAGTTTGGGGTAGAACCTGGGATAATCTGGAGTTTGGGGTGGAGAACATCACGTAGTTTAACATATATGTCTGTTATTGGTTTGATAGCCTATCGTAAGGTATTATTCAAGCGTTTGTCCATAGTCACTCCCATTAATAATTTTCTGTCGAATATATTTCTGTAATAGCCAAGCGTTTGTCCATAATCTGCTTTTGACTCGAAGTTTTCCGAAGGCAATGTTTTATGGTGTGTTTTGAGGCATATTCAAATGGGGCATTGGAATATTTTTACAAGTTGCCACAACTCCATTTCGAAAATTTTACTATTACCAGTGTTTATATTTCTCTATTACAAACAACTTTTCTATATGCCATTTCTTCTGCAAATGCTGCATAACAGTAGTTACCTCTTATAGTTTGGTCCCGGTAGTCTGCCCAAGTTAGGTCCCGGTAGTGTTTCCCAGTACAGGTTAGGTCCCGGTAGTGTGTCCCAGTCCAGATTAGGTCCCGGTAGTGTGTCCCAGTCCAGATTAGGTTAGGTCAGGTCTGACTAATTTCTACGGTATATTTTTTCCTGCTTAGGTCCCGTTAGTCTGCCTAGGTTAGGTCCCGTTAGTCTGCCCATGTTAGGTCCCGGTAGTCTGCCCAGGTTAGGTCCCGGTAGTCTGCCCCAGTTAGGTCCCGGTAGTCACACTAAATCCTTCTAGGCAATATATTTTTTTCCAGTGAAATCCTGTTGTGGCAACTTGTAAAAATTTACCGGGGCATTTTGAAATTAGCCTGACCTAACCTAGACTGCATCATACTTCCAATACCTAACCAGGGCAGACTACCAGGACCTAACCTGGGCAAACTACCAGGAAATAATCATGATAAAGTACAATAAATGACTGGGGCAAACTACTGGGACCCAGTCGGATCTGGGAACACTGCTGCAAAACGGTAATTCTTTCAATAAATACCCGAATTTTTTGTTCACAACCGTTGCAAATTAATATTTTGGGAGATATCACCCTCCCCCCTACTCTATCAGTTACTAATTTAGGTGAGTATCCTCATTAAAACTATTTTCACACAGACCATTTTCCCCTTATCAATAGGAACAGGTTGTTTACATCACCGAGACATTTCTAACCGCCAGCACTGTATGTATGGTATTGAGGTAATGTACGGAAGAAGTATTGTTAATTTCCAGATTGATTGCCAGGATAACCATTCAAATGAACAAAAAATCTTCACAGCAGCATTACTTGCAAGACTTGAGAGAATTTTTACAGTCATCAGATAGAGTGATGCAGAATTTGAAGAAGACATTAGAATGGACAGGACCTGCTGCCAGCCAGTACTGCCTACAGAAGGGTTTAAAGGCAAGCATTTATCTTTTTCCTACTCAGCTACTCTTCACTATTAGTCCTGGATTTTGCATGTCTTATTGTCACATTTTCATGTTGATCTTCTCTACAATCTGTGATGTCATCAGCTTATAATTATAATTACTGTCTACATTATATAGGACTGCCATTGGTAAAAAAAAAAAAAATAGTTTGGAAAACCAGTACATAGAATTGCAGTGGAGTGGAGCAGACACATATAGCCTATTTGGGGAATAGCTGCCATAACATCCTCACACCACCTTTCATTACCCTTCCTCAAACCATCCCCAACCTTTCTCCAACCACAAACCTTCTCCGTACATCCTACTACTATCCTTTTAAACATTTCCCATTCCTCCTCTACTTCATCTGTCTCACTCTCCCTTACTCCATCAAATTCCTAGCAATCTCCTCTTGATACTCCAACATCTTTTCTTTCTAGCTCAACTCGCATATTTTTAAAGCCCTCTCTACTCCTTCCCTATTTCTTGGTACCACTCCTAAACCCATTCTCAATCTACCCTCTACTAGGAAATCTCCTTCCCCCGTCAATTCTCTAACATCCAACAAACACTGTAAAGCAGTCTTTGACACCACCACATAGTCCATCAAAGCTCTATCTACACTATTCTCCCATTTATCTGTCTTACCCATGAATATTTATATACTGTATTTCCTTTTTCTTAAATTGTTTTTTTTTTCAACAACTAGCTCTCTCTCTACACATAACCCAATCATTCTCTCACCACTCTCATTTTACCCTGATACCCCATATCTAGCCACAACCCCATCTACTACCTCATCCCCCTCTCTTGCATTCAAGTCTCCAAAAGTACTATGTTCACATTCTGCCCAAGACTTTGTAAATACTGTACTCCTCTAATTCATTCTAAAATTCCTCTCTCCACCTCATCCCTCTCACTTCCCAGCCTATACGCATTCACAAACACCCATACATCCATGTAACTCATACTAGTACATCCATGTACACATCACTAATACAGTATACAGTATAGGCTATAGGAGCAGAGTAAACACTTGATAAGGGGGTATTTCTGGTGTTTCCGTGAAGGAGGAAACCATATAATTTATTATTGTTATTACAATATTGTAATTATTACTACTGTAATCAATACCAGTGTCATTATGATTATCAGCAATCTTATTGTAACATTTTTGGCTTAAAACCGATCCATTTTCAGAGTTCTGAAGTCACAAACTCTACAGAGAAAGAGGAAACAAATGAGTACAGTGAGGAACCTCTACTTCCATCATGGCCATCAATGTCTCTTACCTCCACTACCTACACTTGTACAATTGGTAAGCATATGACCCCCAAACATCACTCATGGCCACCTTGGTCCATAGCCGCTTAAAAAAATGTATTATTTAGTTTCACCAAGGGATATTTTATCATTATACAGTAAAAGATTGTTTGTACATACCAGAAATAAGAAGTGTCAATATTGTATATTAAATATTTACCTCAGAGTGGATTGCCAAATAATGTTGTTAAAATGCACACATTATTGTAGTATAATTTTGCCAGTTATCCTAATATAAAAACTGAAAAATTATAAGGCATATATCTATAAAGTGAAGGAAAGTGATATCAGCCAAAAAAAGAAAAGTGATGGTAAAAGTTCTCAGTAAACTAGAATATTGTCATACTTGTGAGAGAACAAAGCAAGGAGAAGGTAGGGAAAACTGACCCTGGAAACTCAATGATGAGGGTGGAAAAGTCAAGCAAAATAAATGTGGTGTATAAGATAAAATAACACCTCTTTGGCCCCATTCGCACATATCGACTTTTCGTTGTCACAAGGCCGTGCATTCCAGAAAGTGCATTGTTGTGTGAATGGTGTTTGCCATGAGTCACATGACAAGAGCCTGAGCTCTTCCTACCTATTAGTTACCTCCATTCTTTCACTATGAATAATGTATCTACTCATATACTGCCTGTATTGCTACTTCCTGCCATGAAATCTAATTTTAATTTCATTACATCCCTTTCCTTCTTTCCTCTCCCTCCCATTCCTTCCCAGGTATCTCCACCTTTCTTTCCCTTTCCTCTCACTTTTTTCCCTTTCCTCCCCACCACTGCCAAACTTCTACCTTACCCTATCTATCTTCGTTTTACTCTCACCCTCACATCCCCTTTCCTTCTAATCAATCCTTTCCTTCTCCATATTGTACTACCTTTATTATTTGTTGTATTTGGATGGTTGTTGGACCAGATATTTGCAATAAGGCAGGTGTGTGAAAAGTATTTGTAGAAAACTAAAGAAGTAGTATGGACATTTATGGATCTTGAGAAAGCAAATGATAGAAATGGATTGTAGAAGGTTTTGCAGTTGTACGGGCTGGGGGGGAGGAAATTATTGAGAGGGGTGAAAAGTTTCTTTGTGAACATTAGAGCGTGTGTTAGAGTGGGAAGAAACATGAGTGAATAGTTCCCAGTAAAAGTGGTGGGATTCCGTCAAGGCTGTATGATGTCACCATGGTTGTTTAATATTTATATGGAAGGTGTGGTAAGAGAGGTAAATGCTAGGGTGATAGAGAGAGGACTGAGTTTGGTGGACAGCAGAGGTAGGGAGTTCGGCCTAAACCAATTACTCTTTGCTGATGATACAACGTTAGTGGCAGAGTCAGAAAGGGAACTGAGTACAGTATGTTAGTGCAGGAGTTTGGGGGCGTGTACAGGAGAGGAAACTGAGAGTGAACGTGACAAAGAGCAAAGTAATGAGATGTAGGATGGGAGCAAAGGATAGAGGGATGAATATAATGCTAGATGGTGCAATATTGGAGGAGGTGGAGTGCTTTAAGTATTTGGGGTCCAAGGTGACGGTGGATAGCAAAATAGAGACAGGTAAAATCTAGAGTAAATAAGGTAGGAAAGGTGCTAGGAGGAATGAATAGGATGTTTAGCTGTAAGTCACTTTGAATAGATGTAAAGAGGAAGTTGTACGAAGGGATAGCAGTGCCTATTGTACTCTATGGAGTGGAAACATGGAGTATGGGAGAAAGTAAGAAGAGAAGGTTGAATGTAGTAGAGATGAGATATGTGAGAAGCATGTTTGATGTGACTCGAATGGACACCAATGAGAATGTCGGATTCCCCTCACCACTTCCTTTCTTCCCTCTCCACCTCTTAGTCCTGAACTTAGGTATCTTTGTGTTAATACAATGAGTGCTTCTCTGGATTTACTCATATATAATTGCATTTTCTGGGGAATATATATCGGCACGGCTCATATGTTACCTCAGTCATTCATCTTTTGTGGGCTAGAAATTATAAACAGCTGCTGCACAATTGGTTAAGAAGTGTCAGCCCACTTACTCTTTAAAGTTTCATGTCCTTATTGTTTATGTTAGTATTGGCAATCTTGTGTGTAAAAGTACACATTTGGTAGTGTGGGAGCAGACGAAGCAGGGGCCTATTGTTCTGTTCTCGCTAAATATTAGCCGCCTCTGCCTGGTCAGCTGACGTGTGTGCAGTCGAGTCAGATATATACATGCCAGTGAGTGTTGCAGGTGGCTCCTATTTAACAGTTTACTTTAATGTTTATATTCCTTCCATAAATGATTAGGATTTTAGATGATTACCCAAATACATTAAACATTGTAATTCCTTTTATGTATACGAAGCTACTACAGTATATATTATTTTTTTTTTTCAGATGCAGATACCCAGAATAATATCCTTAAGCCATTCCAGAAAACAGGTTAGTGTGCTACTAGCCAGTACATCCATTTCACCAACCTCAGTTTGGATAGGCACTATGTTATACAGTATAAGCTGACTGTCAGGTGAAATTTGGGTGCCTTTGACTATAGAGTTTCACGGTGTTATAGGCAGACAGACTGACAGATATTGTAAATTAGTGTGACTGTATAGACAAGCTGTTTTTTCCAATTTGTTTTCACTTTCATTTCTTGAACCAGCTTAGCATTGGTTGCTCATAGTGTGATCACCAATTGTTTACCAGTGACACACACCAGTTACATAATCACTCATATCGGTCAGAAATTCAGTAAAGACAATCAATTAGTACTGTACAAAGTTCAGTCTCCATATTCATAAAAAAAAATTATTTGGATACTATACAAACAAATATGTGATTAATTGTTGTAGTGACTTCGGCTCTTTATTGTACAGTACATGAGTTTATTATTACACATCCTGTTTCATGCTTAGTATATAATACTGTAAATCTGTATTTTCTAGACCACGTTTTGATATTTCCTATTTCTTTTCAGCTGTATGTATCAGGAACCAATATGCAATGTATCCTTTTATGACATTATTATACTGTACTTATATTGGTTAACATATCTACTGTAAAACAAATTTTATTTGAGAGGTCAATGCTAGAGTTGTAGGTGATATGTAATGGGACATTCTTGTGGTTGTTAGCAAATAGGCGAAAAGCATAATCAAGTATTTTTCTATGTATGTCATCAGTTCCCATGGATCATAAATATGAGCAAAGTGGTGTCATAATTCCCATGGTAGTAAGAACATCTAATACCACCTTTTCCTGCTAGTAATATGTTTCAATCAAGGGCTTAGTTTTTCACTTTCACACAGCTTAATTATTCATTCTATCTATCAAAGTATTTATAACTTTGAAGCCTCCTTTCCTTTGAGTATTCTCTCCATTGCAGTGGGTATTACAAGTATCCAACTTTTCCTCTCCTGACATTCCCACCTTGATGAATCAAGATCTACACTTTCAGTCACATTCCTTTCCTTCATGTATTCTTCCACACAATTCACATATCAGACTGATGGGTCCCTTTACCACCAGGTCCCTCAATTTTGCTTTTTCATTCTATCCTTGTAAACTCCTTCTTTTGCATTTTCTCCATGTGCTGAAACCATCTCTGTGAATTGCATTACACTCTCCCATCTCACCCACTCTTCACTAAGAGCTACGTGCCTTCACACCTAAAGGCCGATTCACATGACCCGTTTTCGTTCCAACAGGCAGACCACCGGGTTGATGCTATCAACAATTCTTAAATGTATTTTAATGTAACTGTTCACACGACCCGTCACCCTGCCGGCGGCAGCTTGGTTATTGTACCTTACCCCATGTCCATGTGTCTGATGTATACTGTACATAGGATCAGTAGGATTAAACTGTTTGTCAGTCCCTTTTTCACCCTCATGATAACACTTCTACACTTTCATGCTCCCATATTTTCAATTGTGAAGTAAACAAAGAGTTTAATAGATCCCAAAACATGTCCAGTAATGTCTGAGATGTCAAGTCACAATGTGTATAAGGGAGTATAAATTTCCATGCTTCCTCCATTCTTTCCTTACAAGACTATCTCACACCTTGATCAGATTAGCAATCCTATTGTGTAGGATGGTGCAAAGTCAATAACCGCAGCTTCTGCTCAAAGACCATACAAGTCTACGGTGTTCACTCATGGCTTTTCAAAAAAAAAAATTCCCATGAGCCCAGAGTGTAGCATTTCTCCTGAATGCTACTGTACCTTAAAAGAGCTTATGACACATTCCATAGATGAAGCATTCAGGTTTGCTATTCTAACAGTGAGAGGGAGGGACAGAAGCTGATTTGATGAATGGTGGAGGGAAGGTAAAGAGAAAGTTAAAAAAGTAGATACATAAATGCTTTAGTTTGGTATCTAGACAAGCAAAACAATCACAATATCTACTATTCAGCAGATGTGGGACTTGAGAGGCGGTGTATGCCACCACCTGCCAGTGCTGGGGAGCTGATGGCCCATTTCACCAGAGAGGAACGTCTTGCCATGTATGATTTCACCTTTACTCACAGCCAAGCCCCACCAACCCCACCTCAACTTGTCCCTATGGTGAGTCTCCCAGACATGATTTCTTCTTTTTCCCTGATGTGTGCAATTTGCAAACCCTAATACAGAAATATCAGTGGTACTAGAATGATATACCGGTACTGTGTGCTGCTTTTGCTTCTGCTGACACCATATACTCCCCCCCCCTCTTTATCACTTAATAATACTTGTAATATTTTTTCATACATAAGTTGTTTTGCACAAGTGGGGTGGCAATAGCTTCTAGAAAAAAAATAGAGAAAAAGGAAAGGTGGTGAGAAGTAACACAGGATATCTGGAAGAATAGCAATGAAAGTAATACTGTAGTGAGAATCAACACATTTTGACTATTCTTGAGTGCTCCCTCCTACAAGCTAGCACCAGAGAATATGACCACTCACTCTAAAAAATCAGTCCATTTCCCTTTTGCACATTTTCACTCACACTTCTCCACACATACCCTGACACACACACGTACATTTCTCCACATACACACACTCTGTCACTCTATAAATATACTGTATCACCTGAATGAACGCCTGCCTTCACTATGTCAAAGTGGGGAAGGGTTGGGATGGCTGAAGTATAGGGTGTCTAAGCTTTGCCCATCAGCCCAAGTGATTAGGGTATTGTTTTTGGGGATAGCCTTTTCAATGGCCTCCGTGTCTTGTTCCTTTTTCTTTCTTTGTGTTGCTGATTGCTTCATTTCTAGTTTTCCCAAATGTTTTCTCTTATATTCCACATATCATATAATATTTCTTTGATCTTTCTATCTCATCTTGGCTGTCGAATTCAAATAAAACACTTCCTAGGCTAGAACCAGTGTTACTACAGTCAATCAGTTAACCTGTTAATTCTAGCCCAGGCCTTTCTATTGTTACCATAGCCATTGCTGTATATAGCCCATGGAGGCTATTATGCGAACTGTGAGGAGTTACGGTGTTTCTACTCTCGACTGGCTAACAGCAAAATTGTGCCAGTAATCCAGCAATCATTATATTGGAGCAATATCTCACTATCTTCATTATATGTTCAGTTGTGTCCGCCATTGACTTTGAAGGGTTTAAGGACAAAGTGAATGAGATCAACACTGAATGCAGTGCAAGTGGGAGTGGTGGTGTGGTGGCAGGTGAGAGTAGTAGTAGTGGTGTGGTGACCACTTGCAGGTGAGGAGAGTGGTGAGACCCCGTTATACTGTCACAGCCACCTTGGAACCCTATCTCACACTTCTAGTAGGCTTTTGTCCTGCCATTTCTGTTTTAACAACTTCTTTCATTGCTACTGTGACTCATAACCAAATACTGTACCGTACCCTGCCGTGGCCACCCCCTTCGGGGGGGTTCCCGGAGGGAACGAGGCGTCAGAGCTATAGATAGATAGATAGTACCGTACCCTGCATATTGGCGTATAAGATCTCTGTATATTGTCATTGTGAGGTAGTGTCTGCCCATAAGTTATTTTCCCCATATAAACATGTATTCAGACAAAGCATTTCCCAATAAGCGAGCCCCTCTGTCACCCAAATAGGCACGCAATATGCGAAATACTGTACAGTACTTGTTGATGTTTTGCCGTAGTCCATAGTGCAAACTCATAGGATTAGTTAGCCCTGTGCCAAGTTTATGTTGACAAATTGAAGAATGCTGATTTCTTCAAACTGTTCCAATAAACAGACCACCTACAATATTTGTATATTTTGGGATAGTTCGCAGAAATTGGCTGTTTTCAGTTTAGCAGCAGTAGGCTATTGAATTCCACTTCCTGTAACCATATCTATAATGTGAATTTGTTACAGGAGGCTCTGACACCAGCTGATGGGGAAGAGCCCAAGGAGTTGACGGGACTTGAGCTCAAGAAGGCTCTACGTGACTTCAAACGGCGAAGACAGGCATATAGAAAGGTGTCCACAAAAGACAAGAAATACACTGAGGTAATTTTTTATTATATTCATAAAGGTACACTCCTGAATGATTATTGAGCTAACTTAACCTTTTTAGTGTGTTGATGCCACTTTTATATGTTTTACTGTGGTTAATGCCAGACAATATTGTTTGCTGCACAGGAAAGTGCAATCAAGTTTTGCCCTGTTCTTGGGAGGTCTTGATTGTATCCACCTTACTATGACTTATGTTCCTTCAAACGCAATGTATCTAGACATCTCAAATGAAATTGAAGATGATTTTGGACCACTCTCAATATGTGCTACACAGATGAGGACGATAATTGAGCTCACAAGCCTTTAGTCCACATCTTTCTGAATATAGGGGGGAAAAAATCCATCCATTTCTCTCCCAAAATGCTTTTTATGTACGAGAACACATGCTTTATTCTAAAATTATTTCATAATTGCTGCAAATACCAATGATAAGTAAAATGTTGTATAAACAGTACGATTATATTCTCTGATTTATGCTTGCTGTACAGTAATTACATTATCTTTACTCTCCAAAGTTTAAATAATTATATTATACAATAGTTTTAAGATTACTGCTTAATCCAATGACATAAACCAAATTTGCCTAGCTTATGTAATAGGTGTGCTAAGTGAAGAAATATAGATAATTTTTGAAGGAAGAATGCCTGATGAGAATGTAAACACTAAACAAATCATATGTCCTCCGAACAGTAGCAGGAGTGCCAACTCTACCAATGTATTCACACAAATCAGAGCCGATTTTCGTATTGGAACAGACTATAGTAGTATTGAAAACAAGAAGAGTGTGGTTGTATGCATTGCAGTCTTCCATAATAGAATGGGATGCTTGACTTGCCTGAGGAACTTCAACAACAATAACCAGACAGAAACTTCCTTGTGATATCTTAAATGAGAGGAGGGAAAGGGAGAGGAAGAGAAAAAGAGGAAGGACGGGAAAAAGAAATTAAATAGTATATAATCATGGTAAATAGACCACAAAGTTTGTTTAATATACCCATAACAGTTATGTTGACTGAGGGTTTGTCATTGAATATGGTAAACTGCCGAGAGCCTCTCACCTGGTAAAACAATTTTTGTTGTTACTGTACCTATATTATTATTTCAGTTAATAGAAAGTATTTTCGCGAGTTTGTATCCCTATCAGACGGTGATTTACATGTATATGATCTATGGCTGTTTTCTACTCTTTTCTTTCTTCTGGCACATGATTAGTTATTACTAGAACTCCTCCTATGAGACTCTTGTAGTAACAACTCTCCACTTTAGGACCAGTCGTTTTAAGTCTTTCTTTATTTCAGGTGACTCGGGAAATCATTGAGAATATGATGGGTTTCCTTGGTATGGATGGTGACAGTGGCAATTCTTCCAATCCAACTAAGGTAACCCACGGGCAGAGTAGCCCAAAATGTCATTCTGAAAATGGAAGTACAAGCGAAGACAGAGAATGCCAATTCAAAAGTGCAGGAACAGAAGAGGAAGAGCACCTATCAAGAAATAATCATTCCCACAATAGAGATGACAATCCTAAGAGAAAAAGCAGCTCAAAACAAGATACTGAGTTGAGGGCAAGGATGAAGAGGATGAGAGATAAATAATAAGCTTTACTCTCACTGAGAAGATGTGCTAATATTTATAACCACATTTTAGTATAATAAAGTACTGTACTGTCCTGTCTGTCCATCAAGCTGTATACTTTTATAAGAATAAATCTTCAAATAATGTATAATCCTCCTTTTAAGATGCAATTGGATCGTGTGTTGGGGGTGAGGGTCGCCCTTTATACCAAGGTTCTAATCCAATAATTGACTCTGTACAAGGTTTGGCAATACTGTGGATGGGGGGAATCACACAGAGGCCAACACCATATGCTGAAATGGTATAAAGAAATGTATACAGATATAAATAATAATATATATACTGTATTGTTAAAAAGAGAGGTTGAAGTTATAATTTTGATTTTATGACATTGTGAAAGTTGTAAGTGTGTGTGTGTGTATGTATGTATGTGTGTGTGTGTGTGTGTGTGTGTGTGTGTGTGTGTGTGTGTGCTGTTGAAAAAGGAGAATTTTTTGGTGAGAGGAAGAAGTTGTGTGTGTGTGTGAGGAGCTGGTGTTTGTATTGTGAGTTTGGCTTATTATAAGAAGTTGTGTGTGTGTGTGTGTGAGGAGCTCCTGTTTGTATTGTGTGTTTTGATAGTAAGAAGTGTGTGTGTTTGTTTATAGTGATGTTGTCAGTTATTAAGAGAAGACTGTTTTCTGGTGTAAACAATAACAACAACAAAATATTTTTAATAACAACTCGCCAGCCGTCTCCATCCGCTTCCGAACTGATACTTCTCAGAGTAAAAGCTTCTGCGATATCATCATCTGACCACATTTTAATACTAGCTTTGTTTACTATGGCATTTATCTGCGTGTTGCTAAAGATAGGTGCCAAACATATTTCCAGTTTATACTGCACTTTGGCATCGAGTATTGATGTTTCCAAACTATAGCTTTCAGTTCATCATTCATTAACTGAAGTTTTCTGTTATTGGCTTCTAACTGCTTAATTTTATTTTGTAAAGTTACAACATCAGACTTTTCACTATTTTCACCTGTAGGCACATTCACATAATTTATTTCCTTCCTGCTTGCTGTCACACCTCTTTATCGCCTTTTTCTGGCGCTATAGGACCTCGATGTTGTGGCGCCTAATATCCATCAATCAATCAATTCCGTCGTTGTTTGGGATAAATAGTGTTTGTGCTACTTGTAATTTCTGATGTATTTGTTTTGTTTCATATAAGTTTCTTTGGACTTTAAACTTTTTTTTATTGGTTATGTACTGAAAGTGTTACGGTTGGCTTTTCAAATGACAGTGTGTAAACTGTACAATAGTTGCTACCAGTGATTGTTGCTCCTGTAACAGGACCCTACTCCAGTCAAGGGCTGGAATATTCAACTGAGCTTAGGCTTCAGTTCCACAATAATATCCTTAACGACTTCCTTGCGTACAAAGTATTCCTTATAATTCTTCAGACTAAGTGTGCATCATTTACACTAGATAATGACTAGAAATACCTAGCATTTTATTCTGAATGTGTCAGATTATTAGATATGTTTTTGATGGAGTGTACACCCACAGCCCACAGGTCAGTCACCCAAGGGAAGCTAGATAGGGTGCGGGTGATAATAATACAGGCGCATAACTAATTAGATACAGGAGGTTGAAAGGGCAATGGCTGGCACCTGAACTGTCATAGAAAGTCTTTTAACCCTTATCAATGAGTGGAAGCTTGCATTATTCTTTTATTTCCATCAAAGTATTTTATAATTTGTTAGGAGCACTTCTATACACGAGATATGGTCACTTGATTTGAGGATGCCAGAAGACTGCCCTAAGCGGAAAAACTCTATAGGACGAGGAAACAGGTGACTGATAGATATGTGGGTCTATAAGCACAAAGGAAAAAGAAGGAAAGGAGAGACTGTTGAAAGGGTGAAGGGGGTTGGCTGGGGTCGAAGGGTCGCTCAAACCTTTTAGAGTACTGCCCACATCACCACAGACAATGCTCTCCTTCCGGGGTCGAGAGGTGATGATGGGGATTATTAATGAGGGCAAATTGGCGTCAGTAAACGACTCATGTCTAGGGTTATATTCAGCTCTTCAATTGGTCCCTCCTGTTTCTTTGATCAACTTGCCGGATATTTCAGGAAAGATTGTGGGATAGAAGAATGAAAACAGTAGGGGAATGGGCAAGTAATAGTAATATTAACACGTGTGAAAGGTTGAACTACTACTCCTACAAGGCCACCACCACATACAACCATAAGCATAATTTACTACTGATTATTATTATTTTTATTATTATTATTATTATTATTATTATTATAAGTAGTAGTAGTATGGTAGTAGTAGGCAATTATTTTGTACCTTGGTGTTCCCTGTCTCGAGGCTGAATATACAGTCTATATATAAAGAGAACGGATACGGAAGTCTCACTCTTTCTGAACCTGCCGCTGCATCAACATCAAAACAGACCGTTGGAATACCAAGGTAACTTTCGATAATAATAGCTAGTTTTATAAGATGTATGTAGTATATGTGTAACACCATAAGGTAGTTAGTCATGAAATGTTTATTGTACCATCAAGGAGATCGAGATTCTTCACTCCCAACGCGTTTTAACATTTGCAGTTGATACGCTGATGGATTCCCTGGTTGAATTAATTCTCTGGACACTGTAGTCTCAATTTCTGTTATTACTTTAACGTTGGTTTCTTATCAGATGGCACTGAGGACGAGACAGATGTTGGTGCTGGTGGTTGTGGCAATGGCAGCAGCTCAGGTACTGTCAGTTCCAGGTAAGTCACCCTCTAATTTCCTTTTTTTTTTTCTTCTTTTTTAGCAGAGAAACTTTGAATTGCAACAGTATCCTGTATTATTACTCAATTATAATTATAATTACTCAATTACTAATTATAATTCAACATGTAGGCTCCTATTATATCTCGAGTATCAATCCCTGTGATAGATGGTTCAAGAAATAACACTTTCCTACATAATCCTATACTATTATAGCGGAGCATGAGTTTACTAGTTCCTCTGGTCTGGATTGTAAGAGTAAGACTGATCAAATTATCCTTTAACAACTTGTTAAAAGTTTAGATGTATTTGAAGGAATTTAAAATGTAAAAAAAAAAAAAAAAAAAAAAAAAAAAGTGGTAAATTACATTTCCAGAGGTACCAATTTGTTTTGGTGTATTCTGGATACAGAAAGTATACAATAATGGTCGAATGTCTTGCAGCCTGTCTGATCCTAAAGTATGATATCAACTTTGAAGTGTTGCAAATTTGACATGTTCATCTTTTGTGCTGTATATAATAATCTTATAATGCTTGGGAAGCTGGGCTTCTAAAGGTAACTTATCTGTGTATGACTGTGGACCACAGTGTTCACTATGTCAAGACAAAAGACTTTTGGTCAATTTTGCACTCGTAAAATAATGTACATTTCTTAGAAAATTGTATTAATTATGATTTATTTTATATTTCAGCTGAAAAGAGCACTAGCAGAATTCTGGAAGACATTTCAACAAAGAAGGTATGTTTAGGCAAAAGAAAAACCATATACAAACATTTTTATATATAAACTATTAGTCAAATATACTGTACAAGAGAGAGAAAGAGAGAGAGAGAGATAGATAGAGAGAGAGAGAGAGTGAGTATGCCACGCTGGCTTGGAAGTCCCTATAACATGGAGGCGAAGGAGATAAAGACAATAATGTCTCTATCTCATACACATGGAGGAAAACTGAAAAAGACATTATTGGCAGTTTGATTTTGTGCCCAATAAGATGCTGGTAAATGACAGGCCAATGATTCCTCCAATTGTACTGAGGGACACTGTAGGACTACTAATCAAATATAGGTAGGAGAAAATTGTAACTTCCAATATACCAGCAACATCTAATATTCTCAGTAAAAGTTATGGTACTATAATATTGAACAGTAAATCCTCTGTACAAAATTCATTGCTTCCATATATTGTCCACGGTTTTACTCATACCTGTATTGTACTTACTGCATGCCATTGGAAGTTTATGCCTTTTACCCTCTATTTACCATTAGGTCAAACATTTTTATTGACGGCTTTATTATACATCAAACATTTCAGGACTCCTGACCCAAGTATAAACTAAGGTTAGATTTTTTCCTCCGCAGCATTTACCTACCTACCTAATCATCCTGACAGGTAAAGAATGAGATGCCGTGTAATCGTGTAGGGGGCATGTGTGGGGCAGCTGCGTACTGTCCTAAAGGCATGAGAGCTGCTGAAGGTCTATGTCCCCTCCAACAGGACCAAGGCATCGAGTGTTGTCATGCCGGTGCGTCATGTCACCTACTGTATACTATATTTGTTTTACCAGGCAAAATTGCTGATTTAATGCTTAGTGGTATCAAAGAACAATAACAGGTACATTATTTATAAAACAAAATACTCACACTATCATCTGGTAGCGAAATTTTTTGCATAATTCCCTCTAAAAATCGAGGTGGCACACTGTCCAACACGTTGACATTCTAGTGTATAATATTTTTACTCATACTAATGTTGGATGGGATTCACCTGAACTAGCAAGTGTCTTGTAGTGTACCATAGAGGTTAATGATACATTTTTGGATAAGGGTTATAAACAAGTGTAAATTATTAATTAATAATAGTGAAATAAGAGCATGTGTTAGGTAAACACCGAGTAATCTGCCAACAATAATTACATTCTATTTATAGATAAATCTCCCATAAATCTACATTGTTGCAAAGAACTTACTTGCCTAAATTTAAAAACAGTAGGCCTATCAAACACCACATTCCAGAAAAGTCTTTAAAACGTAATTATCACAGCATTAAATTACTAAAGTAATCATAGCCAAGCATTTTATAGGTTTATGGGAATGTCACATATATTACCGTATATAATTAAAGCTATACCTGTTTTTGTGTACAACACTACAGCTACATAAAGTTTCAACATTTACTAAAACTACATTCAGTTCCATCCAACATCACTAAAACTACATATTACAACCAACATTATAGAATCGTTCCAGTTATAGCATCTAGAATATCAAGTTCCATCCAGCATAATTAATGCTAAAAACCTCCTGTCTCTGTGTCCAGTTACAACCAACATCAAGGGTTGCCAGGATCGTGGAGGCAGCTGCGAGGCCCCGGAGGTGTGTGGCAATGCACCACAGCAAGTTCTCGGCAAATGTCCTATTGGTGAAGTCTGCTGCAGCTTCACTTAGTTTGATCCAACACGTTCACTCCACCTTTGTCACACTCACCTCAAGGCGAGGAAAGAGTAGAGAGTGTAAAATTTGTAGGCTACTTCGTTTATTACAGTCCACTCCAAAATACTTTCTTCCCCCGCCCTGGTCAAACGTTGGTTGTCTGAAGTGTTGAACATTTTTGTACCTTCCCTCTTTACTGTTATATAATTATATCCTATACCCGCACGTTTACTTTATATTGCTATAAACTTCCCTCCATTCATATCCTTGACCCACACTTTTATCATATACTATACTAGCTGTACCCGGCCCGCTTCGCTCTGGTCCAACAAAACTTGAAATGAGTAACAACAATCAATTTTCAAGTTTTGTTCAATCCTTTACCTGCCGCGTTTTCTTTCTTTTCTTGAGTTTCGTTTTTGTAAGCTGATGTCGTGGCGTGGCGGGTAAAGGATGTATAGAAAAAAAAAAACAATAAAACATAAACAGCATAAACTTTTCTGTGTTGCGGTCAAACTTTCATTGCAAAACTTCAGTGTACACAAAAAAATTGTCTTCTAGTTTGGAGTCAATATATAGATGTTCTCTGCATTTCCAACACATGAAAGTGCAACATAGAGCTGCCCATGTGTGAAGGCTGGATTGTCAGAGATCAAGCCCTATAGATGTCATGGTTTGGCTCTTATCAATAATAATTCCAAATGACAGCTTCAGAGGGTATTGTAATTTTCGAAATGTGAAGTTTTTATGTACCTTAAACCTTCCATGGGTATAACATGTCCTTTCAGACTATATATTGTTTATACTGTCTATATATTTTTTGGTTTGGGAGAAAAATGCACACAGACAAACACACATACAGACAGATGCCTCTCTTTTATAGATATAGATTGCTGTCCCTTCCCTGCTTTCATTTGTTTCACAGAATTGATCCACACTTAACCTTATATTGTTCGTAACTTGTCTGTCAGAGTGTGTACACATGAGGGCAGGAGCTCTAGCACTGGTCCTCCCTTGTCTACTCCTACGCAGAGTAACATCAGGGACCACCCTTCTTTGGTAATATCAATTTAGATAAGTTTTCCATTTTAGGCCATTTTTGTAAAAAAACAAACCAATCTTCCTCTGAGCGACAAGGTACGAAATTCCATAGAATTAATTTAATGAATAAAATAAGTAATTTTACTACTGAAGTTTATTTTTACCTCAATTGAACACCAATCACGTCTCCAAATTTGCAACCAACCAACAACTACCCACTCAAGAACAAGGTACCAGTACATCTCTCTCTCTCTCTCTCTCTCTCTCTCTCTCTCTCTCTTTGTGATTGCTGTCCAATGATACTGGTAATAAATAGATGAATAATTAATGTGTTTCAGTTTCCTTAGTAAAAAAGAAATATATAAATATGTATTAAGTATCACATGAAAAAAATGGGTTTAATATTAGTTATTCCATTGAACCAGGGTTCAAGGAGTGTTGGAGAGTAACTGAACAGAGTTCGAAAAAGTGAGTCTTCTAAACCTCTCTCAACGTTGAGAATGGTTTGGAGAATTCACTTGTTCGAACTCTGTTCAGTTGCTCTCTAACACTCCTTGTAAAGTCATGGTCTAATGTACTGCAACCTGGTGAATAAAAGCGAGCTATTTGAGTTAATTTTATGAACCAAAATTGCACTCACCAACAGCTATAGTTTCGGATCATTTTTCGAAGCCATCTCATTGGAAGTTGTTGCAGTACATTAGACCATGACTTTACCCTGGTCAAGCACTATCAGCCATGGTTGTACTGTACATAAACGAGGTTGCTGAGTGGATTTCCTCTCCCCCTACTCCCCATCCACTCTACCCATACCCCTCCCTCACACCCATGCCCCTACTCCCCCTAACAGCATACCCCAACCCCACCCCTTGATTATTGTATAGTGACACCAACCACCAGCTTCGAATAAACCAGCTTTGAATAAGTGAATCAGCTTCTAATGGGTTGGGTGGTTGGGGAGGTATGGGGGGAGAGAATGAGTGAGTTGATGTTGGTGTTAATTCGAAGCTGTTTTACTCATTCGAAGCAACCCCCCCCCTCCTCCTCTTAGGGTGGTAGAGGCATGGGTGTTAGGGAGGGGATATGGGTAGAGTGGTTGGGGACTTGGGGTCGAGAAGGGAAATTTTTTCAGTCTTCTCTCAGCAGTCATCCACAGAGGTGTGGCACGCGGTATTTATTATTATTATTATTTTTTTTCTATACCTCAACCTCGGGGCTGTAGGCTGTCAGTAGCCCGTGACTCTTGCGAGGCGGCGAGGCCCCGAGATTATTGGGTGTCGCACCAGATGAGACAGTGGAGCTTCGTGGTGATGTTTGTACCGTAGCTTCTCTTCTGTCCCACTAGATGACGACACCTTCTTTATACACGTCACTATCAGGGGAGAACAGCTACATCGTCACACACAACATCTTGGAATATGGTCTGGCATCTTCTATGTTGTGAGTTGACGACGATGTAGGGGGTATTTTATTGACGTGTCGGCGTAGCCAGGATAATTGACGACACACGAAGTACAGGGCTCAATAAAAATCTTATCATATTGACGACAGTGTAAAGTGCTAGTGTTGTGAATTTTTTTTTATGATTCCCGGAAGTGTTCAGAACTTTATAGAATAACGTAATTTTGTGTGTGTCATGGTGTTATGTGAAAAGGACTTTTTGAAAATCCTCTTTGATAATGATCATAATGGAAATGAAACAGATATGATAACGGACGAAGAGAAAGAAAGTGAAAGTGAAAATGGAAATGAAAGCAATAAAAATGTGACACCCACGATTGTGTCGGTAACACCCGCCTCCATACAGATAATAAATGTAAGTACAGAATATTCTTTCATATTATTTAGGCCTATTAGTCAAATTTTCTTATTATATGTTGCAGAACATTATCCTACAAAGTAAATTATGTATAACTAATGCTTAGCAAAACCAAATGTTGTGATGGATAAAAATAAAATCTATATATAGTTTGGGGTAGTAATTATTCTTGTGACTGACTGTACCTCCCAAAGCGTCACTCGCTACTCGTGCCGCCACCACCGAGTAGGTCGGGGTTTTTCTCTTTTCGCTCGGAAATGCTTAGTGATATACAAATTCTGATGGCAGTGTTAGAAGATAATAAAATTCTGCTTATATTGATGTGTATAACAAAAAAAGTTGCATGGGAAAATCTTGAGTTAGGAGAGTGTGAACACAAGTACAGTCGGCGGCAAAAGTCCTGTCGCCTCACTTGCTTCACCGAGGCACGTGATGTTCATAGACTCGAGATTATTAGGTGTAGAAAACGTTCATATTTCCCGAGTCCATGAACACTGCATGTCTCGGTAAAGCAGGTGAGGCGACACGACTTTTGCCGCCGACTGTACAACAATTTATTCTTTATACTATTCTTTATTCCAATTGATGAACGGTCACTATTATGGCATATTTCTATGATTTTTTTCTTTGTTGTTGTAGCACAATATCTTACTAAGCCAATGACATATAATTTAGGCAGAGAAGTTTAATTTTGTGGCTGAAATTGACATAATACAATATAGTTTTCGCCTGGTACTGGTCACTCAATCTGGCCTTCAGGGGAGAGTTGTTCGATTCGGTTCAAATATGGTCATTTTTTGAAAATTTATATATGGCAAGAACTCCTCCATATACACCCTATGCGCAGCATTGCCAGACCTGTAACGCGACCCTGCTCATGTAATGGCGGAATTATAAGGCTGGGTATTTAAATGCCCGCTCGCCTGCCACTCCCCTTTTATCTTCATGCTCTATTATCCTTGTATTTCAACCGTTTCTTTTTATTTTTTCAATATTTTTTGGGTATATTATTGCAGTACGATAGTTTAGACTGTTCCATGGCGGCGGCAGCACTGTAAACAAAGCACAGTAAACAAACTTACAAAGCCAGTGCGATCGATGCCAGGAGGGTGACTATACGTGTGTCTTGTCCAACTGTTGAATTCATTTATTTTCCTGTGTATATCGCGCTTTTATATCAGAAATATATAATATAGTTATCCTTTATTATATATATATTTGATATATAAATAACAGGGGACCAGGAGCCTTGCTTTGGAACAGGTCTAATCGACCAGGGAGAATTCTCCCTCACTGGGTCTACTCAGCTGACATAAACATGACATGAATAATGATATGTAATGATGTAACCCTCCACTACAGACGTTCCATGAAATGCTGAAGGGATATATAAGTAAGAAATGTAATTTGTTATTAATTGGCACCATTTTTATGGGGTAAAAAACTTTATAACATAAAAGTGCATTTATCTCAAAACTTATTTTCTCGTATCCAGGTGAGAATATCTCACTCTGTAATTATGTAATTTAAATAATTGTTGTCTCAAAATGTTCACACAGCATATATCTACTAATGTCAGCTCAATCATACCTTATCTCCATCAAATACATAAATGCTATAATTTTAAAAGTCGATTTTATGAAATTTTTATTTCTGTTTTTTGCCGTGGCATAAATCACTTCTCTCCTTTGCTTAGTTTACAAAACAACCGTTGTAGGTGTTTCAGGATGTCTCTTATCAGTGTACCAAAGGAAATTGATAATCTCTTCATAGTTTTACCGCCATTACATAATTTCGAAAACTCAAATTGACAGGTAATTACCGTTTTACACAAAATCTACAAGAGACACGTTGATGAAATTTATATGACAGATGCATCACCTATCCCTGCAAATAGGGTAAAAATATATAAAAAAAAAAAGAATAGAAACTACCAACACCACGAAGCTTCATTACAGTCTCATCCAGTCCAACATCAAACTTTCGGCAAACATTGAGTGAAAATATAGCACATAGTTTCCTCGAACAATGTCAGTGGTTCCCAACCTGTAGTATGTAAGGACACTCCAGGTGGTACGCGTCGACGGTACCGTACCTCCATTATATTATGTAACTTACAAATATATTTTATATAACATAGGCTGCAACATACACTGATGAATTAAATTCAGGCTCCACTATGGATTGCCTTAAATATAGTATATATGTTTACATTTTGTGTTGTATCAGTGAGGCATTCCATTCTGGTTCTGTCTTCAGAGTTACTTGATGTCGCAGAGAAGCGCAACACCTCTAAGGGTCCAGTGAGATGGGAGATAATCCGTGGTCTCGAGGTCAATCGAACCAATATAAGTGGCGTCAGTGCGTTGTGGCTTGCGGTATATTGGACATTCATAGAGGGTGGGATCCTTGCCACTTGTAGTGTTCACAGCATACAGGTAAATCACCGGCATGGACTCATACAGCACCTAGTGGAGTGGGAATTTAAGAGAGATTCATCTAAATACATAACTATTAAGCAAAAATGTGTACTTTCTACAAACAAACCGTGGTATTTTTGTAAGAACTTGGTCTCAAACACAATACCGGTATATTTTTTGTCTTTGCTTTCCTCTAGAGGAGCCTATCGAATATTGGAAAAGTAGGTTCGTATTCTCGCGACGATGCAAGAATGCTTGATTAGGATGGCTATAGTGTGTGATCACCCAACTTGTAGTTATGAAAAAAAACATAAGTATACACTTCCGCAGTCTTCAAAGAATGTACAGAACACACATTATCTATTTTGACATTAGTTTAACTTATATGGCTAAAATTGACGTGGTTTTGATCCTCATCATCGCTGAAATGAAAGCAAAACTACAGTATGATATTCAGCTCTATACTTGGAGAATTATGGAAATCAAAGATTAACTTGAAAGTTGATGAAAGTCCAAGATTAGTGTTTAAGATTTTTGCATAACTATGCAATCCTTATATGGCTACTAGCATAGTCAGGCTGAAGACGTTGGTAAATGTCCATAATGGCATTCACATTAATTAAAGAGCTAGAGGAAAGGCCGCCTTCAAAGGCCTTCTATTCTATCCTGTATAGTTATGGCCGTCATTCAATACTTTAGTTTATATCTATAGATAATGGTGAAATATGTTTGGCTCTGACTATAGGTTTTCATCCTACCACCTCTCCACAAAAGTCTTTCTCTTTGAATCATTTTTGAGTCTTAATCAACACATCCTAATGTAATGCTACTGTACTGTGCTAAAAGCATTGTTTTACTTCATGTAGATATTAAAATTTCATCAGCTCTTCAACCTAAATAAATTACCTCCACCATTTAACTATCTAAGTTAATAGCGTGTAAACCACTTAGAACACATAAATAAATTATGCATGATATTGAAGTACAAACCTTCAGCTGTGTCTTGATGTACAGTACTTGTGAAAATTAAATGGACATCTGTAGGTTGGGTAGCCAGCTCAGAATGACTACAACGCAAAGCACACTTTTACAATCTTGTTACAATTGTAAGTACGTTTTCACAGTTTGATTTCGCCGTAAAATATTTTAGAATCATATTTTTAACACAACAATATGAAATATAATGTCACTGTCGTTTTTATGGGGGAGTGCCTAAGTGCACACCCAATCTGATGTGAGCCTAATCAAGCATGTCAGGGGGTTGCACAAATTTAAAAGCTATACTGTCGACTTAGTCATCATCTCAGGTTACCCCTACTTGTTGGTGGTGTCGACTTATGTCGTCACCCACATAGTGATCCTTTAGTGGGTATAGCCTAACTGATTATAGATGTCTATACACTATAAATCTTTAACATGACCACATATATAATGCTTATTTCAAAGAATCAAACACATCAATCATAAAATATGAACAATAATAAAAACATTGCATAATAATGCACTTTCATTCATCAACAAGTGAATATTCCTAAATACCTCACCTTAGGTCGTGCTTCTGTTAGCCTTCCCTGCTTTCTGTCCCACGAGGCTCCTTCTAGGAAGAGTCCATACACATACACTCCTTCAGGCGGCTGTTCATGAATATCCTCGCGGTTGAAGCGGGTGACAAGATTTTGTAGGATGACACAGTCTAGTGACCAACCCTTATGTTGCCGGGTTACTTCCTAAAAAATAAATATTCGACCGAATGATGGCGATATCATGGTGATTAGGATATGCTGTATCTGGATGATGCTGTTGATATTATTTACATGATAATGATACTGAAAGATAATTTTAGTCACGATGATAATCACAAAGAAGCTATATTCATTTTGACTATGAACATAAAACAAGCTACCGTAATAATTTATATATATTTTTAAATTATATCTTGTTTTTTCCTCCTTCCTTAATATGGATATATTTTTAGTGTTTGGATGGTTTCACATTTTGTTGTGATAAACAATATATCAGAAAGACGTCCTTTCATTGTTGTATTTTCAGCCTCTAGGTCATTAATATCCTTCTTTAGAGTCATAACTACTTATTAATAAATAGGCTAGTCTAAGAAATTAATAAAATTTTCTGTGGTCTCACATTTCAAACCGTTATTTTAGTTGTAATTTGTTTTGTGTGCCATTTTCCTTAATTTATTCCATGAACAGGGTATCAACAGAAAGAAAAAACTTTCAGGCTATTATGATAATCGAATGAACTACTGATGAACAAACGAAACATTTACCGTATGAACATCCAACAATGTAGATGGTGGGTGGTATATAAGTGTTGTTATTTCACGAAAGAGAGCATTACCTGTCTCATGGCAGTAAGGAATCCCTGGGGATTAAAGAATCCGGTGATCCAGAAGGATCTTGGTCGTCCCAAAGTGTACCACCGTCTGAACTGGGCGTCTCTCTCCAACAACTCTGTGAACCAGAACCCCAACGTGCTCGACTCCCATGATACCTGAAAAGATCGATAACTGTTAGATAACATTCACATGAAAAGTACTCATGGTGTCTATCATATATCAGTTTATATAATTAATTTCCCGATTCTCTATCACTAACTCACTAAAAAAAAAAGGACTATATCCTTTTACAGTACAACAGATGAAATCTCTAGCCAGAGTTCACTTACTCTGCGCCAACGCTCGGGTACCCTGGCGTCATACATTGCATCTAATGTATCCTTGAGGGAAGTGCTCATGATGATTGTTCCTTCGATGGCCAACAACAGATCTTGCAATGTTTGTCTCACCACTTTCAGTACCTGTAAATAGATAGTATGTGTAGTAAATTGTTAACTGAAAGGTAAATAAATGTCCATGGCTGATAGTAAATGAAAACTCCAAATTTGGTCTTAAAGGTAATTGATTATTAAAGTATAGTATAGCCTAAACACCTCCACCCAAATGAACTAACTAACATTGTTGCCAGGTCTACTTGACGAAAATTCCCCAACTTCAATACAGTATCAGAGTTTCCCTTTTTACCTTTATAATTCCCTGTTTACTCTCAAACAATCCTTGTATAATATCCCTGTGTGGACTTCAATATTTCCTAAAACAGAGAAATGTCCCTTCACCTGACAACACTGCTAATTAGTCCACTTTATGTATGTAGTCATAAGTCGTCATTATTATTGACTGACATCGTATCTTACAATATATGATTAATTACTTAATTTTAATTTACTCGGGGTTGAGGATGAGAGATGTCTTATGTCCACATTACTAACTTCTTATCGTCGCAATGGTTCTACTTACCTTCAGCATTCGGTCCAACTCTTGTCTGAGGAATATGTTCATAGGAAGAATGGCTCCCATACGCTGTAAAGCCTCACGTATCTGCAATAGAGAGATTTTTGGGTGTTAGTGATACATAATTGATATATATCTGGTAAATGGTGGTTATTCAACTGTACTGTATCTTATAAACGAACCGATTATGGTCTTTTGCTCAGGGTGCACTAGTCAAATACTTGTATCTCTAATAGTAAAGGTTAAGAATAAGATAATACAGCAATTATGGATTCCACCTCGAGCTCTGTCCAGCTGCTGACTTCTCTGCACCAAGGGTTATACTGGTTCTACCTAGTCTCTGCTACAAGTTTAAGGCGGACTACTCATTAACCATTGAATTTTGGGTGAAAGTTCTATAATTCAAGCCCGACAGCAAAACTTCATTTATCTTGCCAGAATTAATAATCCAGATGCCGTGCTGCTTTTTCATTAAAACTATTTTCCATGGCGAACCAGACTTAGAGGTGATACTGTAATACCTCTTGCGTGGATGTCAATTACAGAAGTTGTTTTCATTATCAATTCGGATTTATAGAGAAGCTCCGTACTCTCGTGATACATAATTTCTGACCAGAGTGTGAGGAGTAGAAAGCTTCGAATCGCCTGGTATTGTTCATTTCTCTACCCAGTGCACATATAGAGGCTGAGTTCGAATGCAGGGTATGCATGTGTGTGTGTAGTGCCTGTCGTTCGTCTCTGGTCAGGGATTACGTATCACGAGTGTACATAAACTTAAAAGCCATAGTTTCGATGCGCTCTCCACACCAGTCTCGGTTAATAAGCTACTTCGAACACAGCCATTTTACCCCACATCCTGCTTATCAAAACTAGTGGTGGATGATAGTGGCTCGATGCTTCACTGAAATAAAGAAACATGGGTACGATGAAATTGTAATGAGAATTATTCGATTTTAGGGTTATGGTATATGTATAGTTTTTGAATGAAATAAGAAGCTACAGTTATTCGGTCCTGGAGTGGCGGCGTCTACGTCGTGAGACCAAAGAGTATGGAAGGTAAAATGGGGACACTCTGCACGCTCCCATGTTAACTTTGGAATATAATAATATACTCTACTGCCTTGCATCCTCCTTTCTGCGACTTGTGATCCTTTTATCTCAGTGTGTATAGGCACATCTAGATGCGAAAAACACTGGTCAAGATTTCGGATCTCTCACTTTATAAATTCGGGTTTCTTACATTTAGTCTTCACACTTCTTAACAGAAAAATGTAATTAAATCTGTTCCATTGTCTCTTCAACTCCTCACCAAAACAACACCTGAACAACAGGCCAACAACATTATGCTTATGTAGCTAATTATATAAATGTGAGGTGTCGATAATGTTAATAGGTCGTCATACAATACACCAACGTCTGAGTATGAGACAGAATAGAGATTTAAAGTAAATCGTCATGTAATATGTCAGTGAAAATACATTCACATGTGCTTTGACAATTAAATTCCAGTCAATTATGTCTAATGGTCAATGTCACCTTACCTCATGCTGAATGTAATCTGGAGGCATCTTGGACAACATGTCATTAGCAAGTTGAGACACAACCGACTCACGAGTTTCTCCTCCACGTTGACCTCCTTCTTTTGGCTGCATACTCAAGATTGTGTCCAGGATACCTTTGGCAGTGTTGATCTGGTATCTGCAGACCAAACCATTAGACTTTATAACCACGGAATTGATAATAATAATAATAATAATAATAATAATAATATATATATATATATATATATATATATATATATATATATATATATATATATATATATATATATATATATATATATATATATATATATATATATATATATATATATATATATATATATATATATATATACAGTGCTGCCAGATCAGGCTAGGTTCCAGTATTTTGCCTCGGTCATTTCCTGTACTTTACCAAGGAATTTCTCGGTAGTTTGCCCAGGTTAGGTCCCGGTAGGCTGCTGCGGTCTAGGTTAGGTCATGATAAATGCTTAAAATTAATAGAATAATGGAGAAGCATATACTATTAACGATCAATACAGGTTTTTCATAATTTTGTCATTATTTATATTATAACAAAAGAAGGAAATGAATACGTGATATCAGCATTTGGATGTAGTCCAAACACTTCAGGTGAATCCGTGGATGGCAAGAGGTTGATGAATTCCAAGTACTCGGCCTGGTTCTTACACATTGGTAGCCCATAACCTTGGTAGAACCTGTGGACACGATCAGTATTAGTAGTACCTAATGTTAGGCTATTTGATACTTTTACTGTAACATCATACTTGATGATAGTATTCAGTTAATTAAGTACATTATTCGAACATTATAGTATTAGAGGTATATCTTGGTATCGATAGAATGTTTGCACAGGAAAGGTATTAGAATAATCACATTTAGATAACTTTATGTTTACATAACTGAGTTTTTAAAGCAACTTAGAGTTTAAAATTTGAAGTTTTTAATATACTTTGCAGTGCAATATTTACATAAAAATCATTAAAGGGTCATATCATTGTGTAATTTTATACTTATTGTGAAAATGAGAGATATACATTACGAAACAACTTTTTAAATGTTCCTTGTATGATCTGTAGACAATCTCAGTCATCAAATAACTATAATGACATAAAAGTTTGGAATCAGTTATCTCCTGACTTATAGAAAAAAAAAAAACTATTATATTTAGATAATAATTTTCCTCCCAAGCATTTGTCCAAAGCTGGAAATTATGATAGAACATAACCATTCATTGCATTCCCTAATCTATTTGTAAGACGAGGTTGAGTCTTGCCTGCTGTGGTTTGGGTGTACTATCGGCCTTGTGGGGGGGGGGGTTGTAGCTTTTTCTTTCTTCTACATTAGGCAGATGAGGACTAAAGGCTAAAAGCTGAAAACACACTCACTATTCTCACGTTTGAGTGGACTTTCTGTCGGAGCAGTTTCACACACACACACACACACACACCGGCACGCGCATAATCCATTTGGGAGCCGATTTTTTTTACAAACTTCTACCTTGTTGTCGACATTAAAAATCGTTTAGCTGAGGGACTCATTGACTTCCATTGGCACTGCAGCAACAAGGGCATACGTCCATTACAACCTCTCTATATATACGAGGGCCCATCACACATAGAATAGATTAGTGAAGACGTTCCTGATGGTAATTTTCCCCTACTAATAATGAGGTTTGGTATCAGTAATAAGGACAATTAGCCGTAAAAAAAACATATACCAAAACCATCAGCCATATCGACCCCACACACAAGTTTGAAATGATGTCAAAAGAATATTAAGCTCTAAAACCATGCACAAAACTAATAAATACCAATAATAATAAGATATTGATTGATCAGTGATTACACTCTGTATAAAGGCATTGGTTTAGTGTTTACTGACCTGAAATCGGATGTGAGGAGGCGCTCGTTGAACCATACATGGAGAAAAGTAATCAACAGCCTTTTGTCGAAATCTTCCGTCACTCGACCCCCGTATTGTATTTCCCCTAACATGTAGCAGATCGTTACCCACGACACTCCCTACGGGTCACAGGAAAACACACTTTGTTTACTATAAAAAAAAATCTGTAAAACATAACTAACGGCATACTTCCAGATGCATAATTATACGAATGACTGTTGACAGACTGTTTACGGATGGAAAGGTAATAAATGATTTAGCCATCAAAGATGCATATTTGACTCAAGATCAACCTTAGATACACAGACTACATATGCTTATATCTACAATTGTAAACGAAATATGAGTTACTCGCTGTGATGTTAAGGTCTACTGATGCTTATTGAGACGACTTACCTTTTTGGGATCCATATCGTCGAGATGATTTTGAATAAACTGCACGGAAGCCTGAAAATCTGCCTGATTAAACTCGTAGGGAACATTCCAACCGAGGGCACCATATTTCCTTCGTTCCTGTACTACTGTGTGAAGGAAGGCCGTAGAGTAGAGCAGTCGGGGCCACTGGTGTGCGTTAGAATAGTCCAGCAGATCCTGAGGATTGTGTCACATACTGATTATTATCTCCACTGTTTTTTTTTCCCCTTTGTATTAATATTTGTTCGGCGTTTAAGAATAATACTAATCACCAGAATCATTTTGCTTTGCCTTAATAATCACACTTAAGGATGTACAGTCATGGACAATAATATCGCGCCCCTCTTGGCTAAGGAAAATCATAATATACTAATAGCTTACAATATACACATTTCAGTCAATTAGAAACATATATTAGAATATTCATCCACAATTGATCGTAATTAATTGAAATTTTGACTGCAACGCTACGTTTCTATAAACAAATGAAACCTCACACCTCTTCAAACAGAAACCAGCTACTAATAACTTTTGAAGTTCTGTCCTGACAGGTGTGTATGTGAAGTGGATAAAGTAATTAACAAGAATCCGCAATAGATGTGGCACTAAGGTGGATGTGTTGAGCGAATATCAGATTTGGCACCAAATGGTGTTTTAGCTACATGGAATGGAATTAAAAGTAGAGGATCGATATGGACGTGTGTGTATGAGAGTGAAATGGAGAGAGAAGAACCGACCTATGATGAGTTGGTATAGTGGAGTTGAGAGATAAGTACTGTAGATAAGAAGTGTGAATTCTTAAGAGGACGATCGTAAAATATAGGTCAGTTTGGAAACTGCTTTGTCACGACTTACCTCCTGTGATTAAGGTGTCGGAAAACTGATAGGCAGATACATAGAGAGGTTGTATGGGAGGATAAAATAATCATATCCAGCTCAATAAAGATTGAAGCCTACCTGGGACACATCAGCGTATGTTCTCTTCAAACTTGCTCGTATGCCTTGCGGTGGTTCATTAGTAAACTTGACGGAGATCTGTGGAAGGAGGATCATGATTAAACAAATTATATTTGCCTGGCGATAGCATCAGTATGACTAAGGTATTGTAGCTATAATATGTCCAACTACTCCACATTTTTGTATTGATCACTTTAATACCTCCTATAAAGATAATTGGAATAATTTTTGGAATCGTTCCTCCTAACAAATTTAATGAAAATCAGTAGTCATATAGTTAACATAATATACAATACCGTTATGAAGGTTTCAGTTGTCAGTCGCTACTGGTTTAGTCACAATAAGCAACTTTATGTATTCATCCTCTGATTTTTTCAAAGTCCAAAATGTCAATAAACAATATGGCTGACCTCATAATGATATTCACCATATTCTCATAAAACATAACACAGTACAAATCCGTCATTGAAACACTATATTACATACCGAGGTTACACAACTGTAGGTTAGCCACTACAACTCTTATATTATATTCAGAAAAAGCAAACATGACATGATAAAGTGAAAGCTTAACGTGCATAAAATATGTTTTAGTATATATAATACCTATGCATTACAAGATGGCAAAACTTTATTATCAATGTAATTACCGGTGTTAAGTAACTTATTGAATAATATAAACAGGATTATTATTGAAGAAAGATTCTCACCATAGAGAACTGTCACGATTCAGTCATCTCTAGGAAGTTTCTTGCCATGACTTAGGTTAGACTTACATGGATCTGTTTACAATAGTTACATGGCATTTGCTACTTGTTACTATCAGAGCTTCATTGTCTTGCCCGGCAACAATAGGAACCAACAAAATTGATTACCTGCAGAAGACCAATAGGGAAGGACTGGTGAACTTCAGTGGTGAGCCATATTCTGAAGACCTTGTGTACTGTGCCCGTCTCAGTTACTGTATCAAGGATTTCTTGACAAAATTCAAGACTTAGGTGGCAATTCTGCAGAAGCAACCAGCGACCGTCTCTCATGGCCTCGGACAGGAGTCGCCTAGCATGACCCTCTTGTCCTTGACCCATCGAGATGAACCGGATCTCTGTATCACACACACACACAGGATTCAGCTCAGCAATCTCTCTCTCTCTCTCTCTCTCTCTCTCTCTCTCTCTCTCTCTCTCTCTCTCTCTCTCTCTCTCTCTCTCTCTCTCTCTCTCTCTCTCTCTCAACGGGCATTATAATCATGACAAATTAAGTGATAAATTGATCAAATTTAACATATAGGCCATAATATCTGTCAATTATTAATAAAAACATTCTTAACTTATACTATTATATTCTCTGTAATATTGCCAAACTACATAATTTAAAAAGATTTTAATTAAATTGCAAGTAATTGCAATTCCATAGTCTCAATTTTATTTTAAAATTTAATTGTCTTTTGTATCATTGGGTAGATAATATGGAAAGGTATAAAATTAATGCAAAAGTGTGCACACCATTACATATTAGTGTTTTACATACATCCTCAGTGTAGAGAAAAGGTTGCCATTATTGGGTTGTGTTTCCAAATTATAAGCCAACCTACTGTATATACCCTCAACTGTATCATTCCTAATATCTACTCTAAAAGGTTAAACTAAGTTAATATATATATATATATATATCCCATTCGGACCCAGATGCTATTATACTGTCTCAAAAGTAAAAATCCCTAGCGTCTACTACGTTTATATATATATATATATATATATATATATATATATATATATATATATATATATATATATATATATATATATATATATATATATATATATATATATATATATATATATAACTGATAAATGACTTACCAATCTCCTTAGCTTTAGCAAGAGTCTCGATTTGGATAGAGGGATCTGAACCCTGGGAGAGAAAACAGATGAGGGGTATACGATTGTCTGACTCCTCCCAGGTGGCCTCCAGATCCAGGATCACAGGATCAGCGTAACTTTCTCCCAGAGAACCTGGAAAAATGTCCTCAGTTTAATATAGGTTTTTAATCGAATGCCACAGTTAAAAACAATTGAGCTGAATTACTCAGCGTGGTAGTTGTTGCAGTCTCTAATAACGAATATCTTTCCCTCCTTTCTGATTCATAGATTGACTGATTGTTGTATATAGGGGCCGCAACAGCGAGGTCATATGGCGCAGGAGAAAGAAAGTGGTTGAGAGATTAGAAAGTGTATCAAAGTACCATTCCGATTAATTAATTAGTTTGAAAAATATTTGCGAAAAACTATGACTCACGGTCCTTGAAATGCATAGTAGTAATGTGGCCCCTGAATTGTTTATGCTTTAGTAAGTACTTCATTTTTAAATGTCAAGGGCTCATGATTCTCTGTGAGGTAGACAAGGCGTCAATATCTTAGTCCGTGGGTGTTCTGTACTATGGTGCACAAATCTTCGTTCCTTTAGGCAGCTTTAATATAACTGAAGCACTTGCAATTCGAACGGCTATAAAGAGGAAAGATTGTTGTTGGCACTTGGCTCAGGAAAAAGACTACTTTGCATCACAGTATTTGTATATAGCTTAATAATCATCATAGAATAACCCAAGGATTACACTGACTTCGGATGTAGCGTCGAGCCTGGGAGAGCGTTCGGTCAGGACACCAGGAGCGAATGAGCAGAAGTTGGCGAAACATATCCAGTGATCGGCTATACCCACATGGAAGCTCTTCCTGTGAAACAAGGTTTAGATTAGAATTAACGTACTATTGGCCTCAAGTATTCCTAACCACCTCAGATTTACCTAACGCAGAATGCACCTGGTAACACTGAGCCCCATCCCCAATGTACAAAATTATGCTATTCTCTATCCTACCTCACTTTCCAAAATGAAAATTGTGGTTTTCCATCAATTCAATTGTATTTACTCGGATATTTGATTTATTTTATTGATTAATATTAAGGTTCCGTTACCTATCCCCCTCCATCTCTCCCTCTCTGTCTTCTGCTCCCTCCCTCCATCCATTCTGTTTCCCCTGCTATCTCCCTCCATCATTTTCTCCCTTGCTCCCCTTGCCTGTTTCCCCTGCTCCCCACATCCCTCCCGAATTCTCTCTTCCCCTTCCATATTCTCTATTCACCCACCTCTCTATCTCTCTCTCTCGGCTATTATGTCATAATTCCAATTCTGAGCACAAATTTTAGTATTAACCACATTAATTAGAGCTCCATGCAAAGGACCTACTAACTATCATGATCTTTGACTTACTAGGATTCAGGAGCTCTCTCTTAACCGAAGCACACAACTCAGATCTATCTATAAACTAGGGAACAATAGCCCCTAAAGTAGAACCATCAGCATAAGCAACTATCATATTCTTAACCCGATCAAACATATCACTGGTGTACCGAATAGTGTAAAGAGATGACCCAAGATGCTTCCTTGTGGCAAAACAGAAACAACAAGGAACCATCATAATATTCCATTAGACAATCTCATCCATTAAAGGGTTACTATCACACTCTGACCTCTTCCGGTTTGTCCTTTTCAAACCATTGCCGCCAGTCCTTCTCATTATCGGATATTTGGTCGAGGATGCAAGTGAACTGCGGCAGTTTACTGAGCTCCACCAAGTTGAGCCATGTAATGTCCAAGATCCAACGGAACGGTTTCGGCTGCACTGCCTTCAGGTCCAGTGACGCCCCGCCCTGTTGAGTTTAGAAATAGTTAATATTTACTTTATAATATATGGAAGCATTTCAGTCTTGTTTCGGTAGTTAAAAATATGCCGCGATCTCAGGCCACTTGCCAGTTGCCATACGTACAGTTGGCTCCACTCCCGCATTTCTCCCATGGCGTTGTCAATGTTGGGCAGGTCAGAAATTCGAATCCCGATTTACATGTTAAAATATTCGAAACATTCATATTTTTCACTCTGAAACATTAGTCAAGTGGAATGAATTTACTCAGACAGTGGTTTTTTTACACCGCCCTGAAGGGGGGAGGTGTATTGTATTCGGTGCCAGATATTTATTTATTTATTTATTTATCTGTTCGTGTGTCTGTTTATGGTCTAGCGTCCACAGGTTTAGCCGTATGATGTTCTTTTTTTTTCTATTGATAGATATTCATCATAAAACAAAATGATTAACTTTTGGGCAAAATTGGTCGAAGGTCAAGGTCACAAAAAAATAAAGATAGCAAAGGGCGAGTGGTCGCTGGCATCTTTAAGGGGCAGTGTTACCATCGAATGATGTCTTTTTTTTTTTTTTTAAGTGAAGTAAGCAACTACACAGATGCATCTGGCGGTAACCCATTCACAAAATTAGCAAAGTTTGCAACCTTATTACCTACATTACCTCATTCTAATGGTGAAGTAGAACGCATATTTAGTGAAAAGTAAACTATGGAACAGAATGGAAACAAAAATGGCAAATGCTCTTCTGGCATTCGTGCAGGACTGAAAAAGGCATAACAAAATCGTGCTTTGATTACGAAATACCACCAAATGTGGTAAGTGTTATAGGAACATCCCAAGTTTATAGTGGAGAAAATCAACAGTCAGCAGAACCTATAGTACTGGACGATTGTCTTGGACGATTTGTCTCCTTATTCGTTTCATATTCTATTTACTAAAATTCTCTTACTATTTATTGATGTATGATTCGGACAGCTTGATATAAAATTAATCTCACATATTACAAAAGTTTGTGAAAATATTTTATGAACATCTCCATCTTACCTTAATAAACTTCATGAATTCATCATATGAGATGACGTTGCACTGGAGGTCTATTTTCATTGCCAACAGGAGAGTGAAAAGGAACTTATGGCGTTCATAGAAGCCCCGGCAGGCATTTCTCCACACTTGAGCCGTGAGGAAACGGATGATGTTGCCAATCCTGATCTTTGGAGAGTTGCTGCGGTCGGATCTGGTAAAAGCAGATTTTGGTAGAGATGACTCCTCACAAAATAATATTATAGCATCACTGATTTTGACTAAAATCCTTACACCTTATCTACATCGGCTAATGAATATTACATATAATACTAAGAAGATATTAACAATTATTATTGATGTTTCGAAAGCTACTATGTCATTTACAACAAAGCTAATTATTTCATAATTTTGAGCATTGGATCATTCTGTATCAAACCCTGGAGATAAATATAAACATAGACTTTGCTAGTGAAAAAAAAAATTGCAACTATTGAAGTTTCTTATCTTTCCCAGTGTTATTAGTACCACCAAGAATACTATTTATTTTGTCAAATATTCTGTACTTTATCTAAAAGCAAAAGTGATATGATTATGGGGAAGGAAGCACAGGAGAAATGTGAATGTTAGTAAACATGTAGAGGTGAATTCTGGAATTCTTGTCGTTAAATGTAACTTTAATAGAGGAATAATATGAAGGAAACATACTTGGCCATGGACATATCGAAGAGGACGAGAAACTGCCTTAGTGATGTTTGGTACATGTTGGAGACAACTGCCATGTCTGTAATGAGGAAATAGAGAATGGAGCCCCTGGTAGCTACTGGTCGATATTCCTCTCGGGCTCCGTTTATCTTCCGCTCTGTATCAGAGGCTATTTGTAGCTTGGTGCTCACGTCCTGGGCGGTGGATTTGGTGTCCTGTAGAACCATGATGAGGTCTTCGTCGTCTACCAGTGAGCCCTGTGTTGAGAGAATATATCAGGAAATATTTTATAATCTCAGTACACTAATTGGATAAATGAGCACATTCAGTTCATGGGTGCCTAGGCCTATTGTTATTAAAAGAACAGAGAGAGAATAAATTTTGTGTCTGACAGATAAAATCACCTGGTAGGTCAATAGTGTCATTAAGTACGATATTAGTATGCTAACTATTTACTAACTAGCACAAAATAGGATAACTTGGTAAGGTATTAACCTGGACTGATGTAAGGCGGAAGAGTAGGTTGTCCTCGAGCTCCTTCATTCTTCTCTTGTTGTCCATCACCTCTTCAATCAGTGCCACACGCTCGCTTTCCAGTTCTGACTTCTCTGTCCGGATGACGCGTCCTGGAAATCATGGAAAGAAATATGGAAGTCTCATAATCATCTGTTATCATTACCCATCTTGTACTCTGGTAACCCACAGTAGGCCTACGTCTTGTGCTAACATCTGTGTTTTACCTTAAGGGGACGACACTCCACAGCTATTCGCAGATATTGGCTCAAATCTCACTTTTATAAAATTCCTGTTAAGTGTCATATTTGGTCTTTATAATCATGTAATAATACTCTTCAGAGTGGTAAACGCGGAAGTGGAGCTAACTGTACACTTGCCAGTACAGGGGTTGACACATATTCAGAGATGTAGCACCACCGTTATTATTTTGCTCGAAACAGTCCACGTTTGTGTGATGGAGTATCCTCGATACACGAGCACATGAAGTGAACTTTGTTGTTTAAGGAACTGAATAACTAATTTTTTTTAAATATGTGAGTCTCTGTACCACGCGGCACAATTGGTGACTGTACATAGTTTGAAATTGACATGGAAACAGAAGCCAGAGGGAAGAGTTCAGATAATTCGAATATGAAAACACGATAACAAATAAGGTTATTGAGAACATATACGCAGCAACAGACTGTTGTCAGAAACATAGGAAAGAGAAAATTTGTGACAGATAGTGGTCCTGACATTGTTTTGGTAAGAAGAGGTGGTGTTCCATTGAGGGAAACTTAGTAGAGAAGCGGAAATTTATGAACAGTGAGTCATGAAACGGTCCAGCTTCGTGCGATGGATCGTTACCAATGACTTCAATCTTAATGGAGTTTACAAATCCATCCCCAATATTATCTAAGGTTGTATTGGATTTTATCATAATTTAGTTTGAATAAAACAAAAAACCTGTGTGGTATGCAATGTGTTTATTTGTGTGATGCAGATATGGGGAGAGTGTCGTTATCTTTGAGAACATGATGGACTACTCTCAATGTAGATGAGCCATGAAAAAGGTCAGTGTAGGGAGGCAGACATATGAATCTCTAGCTTCAACTCTCTTCATGAGTCCAATGTCCACCCTAGATGCGAGTTCATTGTCTTTTTTTCTACTGTGTTTGATGAATGACAGTCTCCGAAGGTTTTAATCTTATCTGTCAGAGCAAAGTCTCAACTTCTGATCTATTCAGTAACTTCAGCTCCAATATAACCTTGAAGTAGTAATGGAATATAACGGTCATTCGACGAAGAGATTTTGCAGTACTGGAAAATAAGTGCACTTATAATAATTCATTCATTCATTCAATCATCTGTCACTAATCGTCTAGTTTACACTTACCTAACAGCTGGTCTTCAAGGCCATGCACTGTGACCGTGAAGTCGATTATTGCAGTCTTGGCAGAGATTTCTGGTGTATAGGCCGGGTTGGGTAGCTTGGTGGTGATGTAGAGCATGAAGCCAGGCATCACGTCACACTCCTTGTCGCCCACAAGAACCTAAAACACCACAACTGATTATCGAATGGATGAAAATAGCCCTTGGTTTTACAGTTGGTTGTGCTTTTTAGTTTGTGTGTCTTTTAATCATGGTGCCTATCCCTTTTGGGAGTTCATGTTTTATTAATTATGTAGATGACAATTTTATGTTGGGCGGTATATGATCTTAGCTGTAGCCCTACCCCCGCTTCCCCACCAAATATAACACCACAACCCCAATTTCCTGTCATGTTTGAAGAGGGTCTAAGAAGATCAGAAACGATTTATTTCCCATTTTGTTAATTTTCCTTCTCTGAACTTTCGGGAGCAAATCATACTATTTGTTTCATTTACAGGACTATGAATTTTTAAATAATAATTAAAAAAAAAATCATTAAGGTTCATGTGGTTATGGAACTGTGAAGTAATCGTGTACCTTGAGAATGGATCCGGACTTGATAAAGTTGCGCTCCAATAAATTATCAAGGACTGGGTCAAGGTCCTCCTCCACGTCCTCGATCAGCAGAGGCCGTCCAAGAGATAGTGAGTCCTCCAAATGAGTACGGAAGTATTTGTGGTTCAGCGATGAGATCTGCCAACAGGAAGAACTTTGTTTTACTAGGCATTCAATATTTTTTTAAATATTGGAGATCCAAAATTGTTTTCATTATCTGCTCAATATGCTTTGTCTGATGGTTGCACATGTGTAAAAAAATTATTCAGATATTTCCAAACCTCACTTCACTAATGAAAAGTAGTTTAAATTCTAATATTAATCATGGCATTTGAATATATAGCCTCCTTGATATGAATCAGTTATGTTAGTCATTCTTAGCCTTCTGTGCCTGCTTGATGTGCACAACAAAGGACTTTTACCAATAGGCCTATTTCTACACTGTGCAGGCGATATCACCCTTCTTTATTGTGTATGGAATTGAAGTTGTGGGAACTGGTGTGAGAGGCAGACCTCTGGTTAGATGGCAGAACAGAATGGAAGAGTATGTATAGGAGAGAAACATTAGGGGTAGAGGAGGGCTGGACCAAGTAAGGAGGGAGTGTTGGAACAGGGAAAACTGGACACACATCTGCCATGGCCATCCCCTTGGAGGGAGTTCCCGGAGGGAGCGAGGTGTCAGAGCTATAGATAGCTAAATATTGACAGATGCTTTCCACTGCCTTGTGATGCTTGCAATGCGGTATTATCTAATCATCTCATCACCCTGCACTGTTGGCTAAAAGTGGTGCAGCGCGCTTCACTCGTAGATTACTGCAATGCAATAAAAGTACCCTTCACCCTCTTAAGGGAGGCTGATCTTTTTTTCTTTTTTTTTCACAAAAAAGGTTCGATGCTGGCTGCCGAAGTTAGTGAACAATTTGTTGAGAGTGGATCAAGGCTCCCTGACCTGAAGTTCGTTTGAAGCCTCCCTATTCTTGATCCAGATCTTGCCCTGTCCCTGTGGATCAACAAGTAGTGGATAGCATGAGGCCTTGCTCACTATAAGGCCGTTCTGAATGCTCAGTTCGTCGTTGGGTAAGCCCTGTAGATTCCACTCAGTAACCTGCCAATACAAAGAAAATAGTTTCTATTATTTTACTTCTAATTTTTATTGGAAAACAAGTATAATTAAACGATAATAATGACGCACGATTACAATAGCGTTAATAATGATGACAGTTGCAACACCAAAATAATTATTTTGATATTTTACTCTACATAATTATCGGTTACATAATTATAATTAATGGTTCACACTGATATTGTCATTATTATTTTATAGCCATTATTATATAACACATAATATTGTAGAAAAGCGTGGTAGAGTTGAGAGGTGGAGAGAGCACACTGATGAACTGCTGCATGAAGGAAGTGGAACACAGGCAAACAAAGTTGGATGGGGTATGAGAGAGAGAAGAGAGGTAGTGGAGGAGGAGATGGAGATCAGAAGGGCAGAAGTGAGTGAGGCCCTGAAGAGGGTAAAGATGGGTAAAGCATCAGGAATAGATGGAGTGTGTGGTGAGATGCTGAAGTGTGGTGGTGAGATAGTGGTTGATTGGGTGTGGAAAATGTGTGGACTGGCATGGGAGAAGGGAAGTGTGCCTGAAGATTGGAAATCAGGAATTTTAGAGCCTCAGTATAAGGGTAAAGGAGTGTGCGGTAATCACAGAGGGATACGTCTCCTTAGTGTAGTAGGGAAAGTATACTGTAGTTTAGTGATCGAGAGAGTGAGAACAGAGAGGTGGGTGGGTGAGGAGCTGGGTGGGTTTAGGAAGGGTAGAGGGTGTGTAGACCAGATTGTTTCCTGGAGGTGTGTTGTGGAGAAGTGTCTGGAGAAGGGACGGAAGTTGTATGCTACATTTATGGATTTGGAGAAGGCTTATGACAAAGTAGATAGAGAAGGTCTGTAGAAAGTACTGAGAATATAATGGAGTGGTTGGAAATATACTGGAGTCGGTGAAGAGCTTGTATGAGGGCGCAAAAGCAGCAGTCAGGGGGGAGAGTGAGCAGAATGAGTTTTTTAACTTGAGCGTTGGGTTGAAGCGAGGGTGTGTCATGTCCCCATGGTTGTTCAATATACACATTGATGGAGTTATGAAGGAAATACAGGGTAGAACAATGGGTGTTGGTGTACCTCTGATACAGTTCTGCTGAGTGGGAGTTACAGGGATTGATGAATATGTTTGGAGATGTGTACAAGAAACGGAACCTGAAGGTAAATGTAATGAAGAGCAAAGTTATGGTCTTTGAAAGGGGTACAGCCACAGGTTGTGAAGTGAGGTTAAATGGACAGGTTATGGAGAATGTCAACTCATTTAAGTATTTGGGCAGTGTGATGAGTATAGATGGGAGGTTAGAGGATGAGATGCGAGAGAGGGTACAACATGGGAAGAGGGTTGTAGGAACACTGAAAGCAGTGACAAGGAATAGGGCGAAGAGTATGGATGTGAAGAAAACGCTACATGATAGTGGGGTAATCCCGACACTGACATACGGGAGTGTAACGTGGACGATAATGGAAAGACATAAATCAAGAGTTAGAGGAGTGGAAATGAGCTATATTAGAAGTGCGTGTGGAGTGACATGGAGAGACAGACTAACGAATGAAGAGGTACGGAAACAGTGTGGTGTGGGTGTGGATGTATTGGAGAGTGTGAAAAGGTTCTAACACCTTGAGGTGGTTCGGTCATGTGGAACATATGGGAAGCCACCCCTTCAGGGAGTAAGGCGTCTGGCAATAGATAGATAGACTTATATGCTAGGTGCAGTGGCCTCCTAGAAAAGCATGTAACGATTTCATAGGTAGCTATTTAACGACGCAATGCAGTGATAATAAACGTAGAGAAATTAACCTCAATTAGAGAATTATAGGCAGTGAAAATGTAATCTCAATAGGGAGAATTTTTGCATAGGCTGTGTCAATTTTACTTACCGTAGCATTATCAATGAGCCAGTTAGTGAGATCAAGTTCAGACGTATTAGGAATATTCCGTGTGTTAAATAAGGACCGCCACGCTTTGGTCATCTTCGTACGATATTCTTGGTTAAATGGACCAGCGTAGGACAGAAAAGCAGTCGTCAGCAGCACGTCTCCTACAAGTCTGTAGGAAGAGCAAAAACCAAAACATTAAACTGGTTGTGGTAAATTTGCGGTCAGTTCTATTCTGGTTGCCACCAGTTAATATTAACATTATGGATCAGTAGGACCAAGAAAGTAAACATTATGATAAAAAAAAAAAAAAAAAACTTCAGTAAAGTATGATACAGTTACAATCGTAAATACGGAGTGTGAAATTGGATACAATTCCCAAGAGTCAAACTAATTATTTCACCCCTACTGATTTCAAATTACATTTTTGTGTAAGATCAAAATGTTTAATTCTATATTACATTATTATGGTGTAGCGATATGCATGGTGGCCAAAAGTCCAATATTTACACATCATGGGATTTACTCAGTGGGAAACTGACCTTCCCAGTTGTTGCCTCAGTGACTTGCTCTGTTTCGTCCATCGTACTTTCTCCCCTGCCAGACCATTGATGAGTGTAGCGGCTGCCTGCATCTTACGGCGGCACACATTGGCTGCATCAATGAGCTTTTGCTTCTCTGCGAGAGCTGTCTGGTATTGCCCCCGAACGACGTCCAGTTCTCGTTGTTTATCGTCAAGTACTGCTTGTGCACGTTCTAAGTCACCCATTGCTAGCCTTAGTCTGGCCTCTTGGAGGGCCAGATTTGCCTGTCACGAAGAACTTGATGAGAGACAATATATTTATGACGTTTATGACTTTACAATAACATTAAAGTGGTAATAGAATTAATATAGCATGATATAATATCCGTTATTCTGTTAAATATATTCAAGGAAAGACGTATTCACTGCTTGGCTGAATGTATACCTTTAGAGGTAAGACCTCCTTGTTGACACCAAAGAATACTGCCATGGCTCGTGTCCAGGAAAGTAGCCCAGCCACATCACCACACACTCGTTTGGCAGTTTCCATGTCGTAATCCTCCATGTCAAAATATGGCTCCAGTAGTTCCACCACTTCGTCATTGATGGTGTCTTTTGGGAAGTTTTGCAGCGACAACAAAAATGTTGTGCTAGCCATCATCTAGTAGGGGGGGGGGGAGAAGGGATGGAAAAATAAACTTACATAAGTCCTATGTCACCATTTTTAATTTATTTGGTTATGTTAGTATGTTTCCGAGCCAAAGGGAGTTTGTTCTCCCACAATGTTCTATTACCAATTACATGGACCACTCTCATGAATCCCCGATATGGAATTAAAGTTGTTCTTTTGTGCTGACTTTCTACAGTGACTAATAGCTAGAGTTAAATATAATTTTTAGAGATTATTTTAATTCTAAGATGTTTTAGTACTATTAGGGGTGAACAATTCTGTAAAAATATAATACCTTTAAACTATCTGACCACGAGGGCTTGGGACATGGGACAACGGCATCTGGCTTGACAGGCTGTAAGTGACGCTGGAATAGTAGCAGGACACAGTCCATTATCCGCATAATTAGATGAGGTGGGCGACCCAGCTTACGGATGGTAGCTGCAATGAGAAAAAGTATCACATTAGTCTTGACTCATGTTTACCCTCTTCCCCAACATATCCCGGTCCAGACACCCAACCATCCAACATAGGACGGCCCCTAGAGGGCAGTATGGGAAATTGAGGCAGAGCAGGGGCCGGAGCCCCCTTTAGTCTAGCTTGCCAGGTCTCAGAGACACATAAGCCCCCCACCACCACCACCACGTCAAGGCGGTTCCCGTTGGGAGGGCAGCAACGTTTGAGGTATTTAGCAATATTCTTTATTAATGGGTTGTCCCCTTACGAAAAAAATCCACGAAGGCATGATGGCTACACTTGGGGCCAATGCTATTCCTACAGCATGGTTAAAAACTGGGCAGCTGCTTTCAAAAGGGATGGGAAAGTTAAGTGAAGGAAGGCAGGCCTCCTTTACACTAGACACAGAAAAATATTAACAAAAATCATGACATCCTAATGACTAATGAACGAATAACTGAGCATTATTGTATTGCCACAGAAATCTGGTATCACAAAACATGGGTTTGGACAAATATTAATAATCATCTGGAAATAACAAAAGTTTCAGCTCTTTGGATCCCATACCTTCTTCAGGCTGATAAGCAGTGACTCCGATATACTATGTCTAAGTAGATATTTTTTTTGCAAGAAATATAAGTACCAACCAATATGGGCTGGCTTGATGGTATTGAGAGCAGCCTCGGCTTCCTCTAGCGCCGGGCGAGCTTCTTCCAGCTTCTCCTCTGCCAGGGATTTGTCCTTGGCGATATCATTGACAAGAGCCTGAGCTTTATCTCGCACCTTCTCCACTTCCTCTTTAATAGTCTCAGCCTCTTCTGCCCTCCGCGTTACTTCCTCGAGAATCTGTACATAGAAAAAAGAAAAGAACAAACAAAAGTTATGTTAGTTTTATATTGACTTTGTCAACTAAAATAGGTGCAAATAGTCTCCAATCAAATTTACATTATGGGTTAATTCACTTTTTGCTACATTGGAGTACCTTGATTTCTCCATGGTATGCCAAGAAACAGGACCAGATGAACAAAAATAATGGTGTTCTTGTGCTTGGAATAGTTTGTTCCATATTTATCAACACTGTACTTCCCCCTTAAATATAACTAACTGTTTTCGAACAGCTATTTGTATCAAAATGCTGTTTCCTTTCTGGAGGTAGTAATACCTATAAACAAGATTACACCAACCTTTTGCGCCTTGTCTGAGGCAACAGCCAGGTTTTCCTCCATTACAAAAAGTTCTTCTCTCAGACGCTCCACAGCCACTGATGCTTCCTGAAGCTTGTCCAGGCCAGAGGTCATACGAGCAGCTGACTCCCCTATTTCATTTCGCTTTTCATTGTATATTTTTTTATACATGCTAATAAACGACAGGAAGGATTTTGGAGTAACATGAGCTGCCCGTCGGTACCTACGGACATAAACAGGGTGTAATAACATTGAATATATTATATTCAAGGATAACCTCCTTAGATAATTTTAATAAAAAACGTCTCTATGGTAGCACGTCAAATATTACGTTGTTTGACTGTTACAATACATTTATTAATTATGGTATGTTTTATGAATAATAATCATCCATATATAGGTATCGTAAACAATACTTAGTTATTGTTTTAAGTAGTGCGTGCCTCCTTGTAGTAAATTAATAGATGGTACTTAACCTAATTTTTTTGGAAACTTTTCCAATATAATTAGGTTAATTACCATCTATTAATTTATCAGCTAAGAAACAGAGAGTAGCTGTCAAAATCTTACGTCAGTAGCCCTTATAGGAATGAATATTTGTTAACAACTGTACCTGCCAGGGTATATAAATAATTTGCGTTTTCGGATGTTCCTGTGCTGTATATGGTTATCCATCATTACTACCAATACTAAATTACACAACATTAAAATTAACTTTCCTAATGTTTGAATTATCATCGGGCATATACACTTCATATGCCGTGTAGGAAACTCACCTCTGGAAATAATCAGTGCAGAGCTGAGCTACGTGGTCATGTATTGTCCCCATGCCCTTAACGAGGTTTGTCTTGGCTTCTTGGGAGCTGATAATCTCGAAGTTCTGTAAGAAATGTTGTGACACAGCCACCAGTGCTTCTTTTGGCCATGGCTGGAACCAGTCTATGGTGCACCCGCTGATAAGTCCAGGGAACTTCATGGCACGGCTTCGGAATTTCTCACCCACCTGTAGCGGTGGTAGATAAAAAAGACAGTTGCATTATTATTATTATTATTATTATTATTTAATCAAATCTGGAAGAAGGATTATAAGTGTAATATTGTTACCGGACTTGAATTTAACGAATTTATTTTTTTTACTGTTTGTTGAATCCTTACCTATAATTTTAAGACCTGAGATATTTTAAGGGAGTTTTAAGGTACAGTTTTCAGCACTTCAACTGGTACAGAACAAGAACACTAATAACTCTGAGTGTACCAGTAATAAGTGCTGGCAATTGTACAGTACACTTTAACTGAGGAATAACATTAAATGCAACACCTAGTTTACCATCACTGAATGTCTCAGGTCTTATATTAAATCCTTATGTACTGCTTAAAGTTTCCCTCTCCACTCCTTGGTGGCCATCCTTAAAGATCTGTAGTGTATATAGTTCACTGAGATTTTTAAGTTGTTACATTGTCAGTATCGACATTGTGCCAAAAGCGGGATGATATTTCAAACTAGTTGTAATATACTGTACAGTACCAATATTTTAACAAAAACTGATACTTTATCCTGAAAGGTGAGGGTTGATAAATCAATGAACAGCAGTTGAATTGCCAGTGAAAATGAAAACATGATCATTATAACCATGCTAGAGAGGAAGTTTTCAGACGATTACAGTGAATTGAAGGTAGCGGATTCTATTGGTGTGTTATGAATAAATCTCTTCGTTAGTATCTGAATTCCTCTAACAAGGACATATATTGCATACTAACTGGTGAAAAACAGAGAACTACGTGGAGGTTCTGGCGGGTGCGTGTGAGGAAGAAGTCCATGACATTTTCGGGAGTCGGGGGACGGCGGGGATGTTCTCGTTTCATCACAGGGATCAGCTCACTCACTATCTCACCCTGCTCATCTCGATTGAAGAGGTTGCTCACCATCCCTGCATCAAACAGAGAAACATAACATTAACATATCACTCCCCCATTGCCACACGGATCACCAATAGAAATACTGTCACTATAAAAATATCTAGACACTATCGCTGCCATTTAGACGATTGTACCCATCCCTAGCCCTGTATATATTCCATGTCACACCAACAAACTAATTGTTATCATAGTCAAGTCATTCCCTTAGTACCTATGAACATATTGTTTTGCATTTAAATGATCGTTCCTTATACGTATGTCCTAAATGTGGCATCACTTGGCCCTAATAACTACGATTCTTGCACCGATTATTGATTGTATATATATAGGGGTTAAATATGGAATTCCTGAGTAAAGTAATAACAGGTATTCTGCAATACTATATTGCAGTAACACGACAATTCACATTCTCATACATATAAGTTAAAGCTTACCTGAAGACAGGACATTATTAAGGTACTCAAGGAATGCCTCCTCCTTGACATCCTGATCAGTAAAGATGAAGGTGGTTCCTTTCCCTTGGATGCCGCAGGTTCGATATAGCACTTTCAGGTCCTCAACAAGGTTGGCTGTGTTGTATGACCTGCCAAAGATTTGTAGTATTATACTTCTATGACTATTATAACTTTATAGGTGAGGATATTAAGAGGGCTTTTAGCCTTCAGTCATCTCCCAATGTAGAAGGAAAAAAACATACAGTACAAGTTTTGTAAACAAAAAGGGAAATTTTTCAGAATACAGTAGATGTAGCCGATGGATGATTAGACCAGTGTATGTGAACTGCAGTTGAAATTATGCCAATTATAAGGCATCATCACTAATTCCAAATATAACAAAGTAGACATAGTATATATAGATAGATATAGATAGACTGATATATATATATATATATATATATATATATATATATATATATATATATATATATATATATATATATATATATATATATATATATATATTATGTATGTTTGTATGTATGTATTCAAATGAGAAACAAGACTGTAATGACCTTGTTAGAGTAATCTGAAAGGTCTTGTATCCTGCGATGAAGGATGCGAGCCTCGTTAGAGATTGTTTCCCAGAGCCTCCTACACCAACCAACAGAGCGTTGCCTCCAGGGTTGCGGATGATACGTGAGATCTGTAAGTATATTAATCCTATAATTATATTCGATATTAATAACATAATCATCTTCGTATACTGTGATGAGGGTATGTATAGATGGCTTGTGTGTATAAAGATACGGAGGCAACAGTATAGGTACAATGTCACTTATGTCAGTCCACTTTGAACTTATGCTCCTCCCACCACCCGTGTTGGGACAGTGAGGTTGGCCACTGGTCACTGGGTCAGTTGAAAACGCAAACCACTCGTCTACGTCACGAAGTACCACCCCTTGTGGGTGGAGACTCTTGTAATGGACTGACATTCTTTATAAGTGACATCTTTATAAGTGACATTGTATAGGTAGACAAGAGTAAACCATGCGCCCACCAGACTAACTTTGGATAACAGTATAGGCCTCAGCATTCGATCACATGACGGTCATACCTGACTTTAATAATAGTTCGAAAAATGTAAGACAAAGCTTTTAGCTAAATCACAAAAATGGTGGACCGTCCAATATAAATAAAACTTTTTCTTCTGTTAATTTCTTTCTTCAAAAGCCACATTTCCTTAAAACAAACTAACCCTTATGAGATGAATCATGGCATCAGTGAAGAAGACGAGATCCATGCCTGCCCCGCGTACCATCTCGTTGTACTGTGAAAGAAACATTTGCAGTCGATCCTCCAGTACTCCAAAGGAAGGGATTGGCTCGTACACTTTGGGCATCTCCATATCCAAGTCCTCACCTTCATCTCCTGTGGGTTCCGGTGCGTCCCTGCAGGAAATGAAACAGATAACAAGCAGTTTCCTCGTCTTCTATTTTCACTTCCTTTTTATTTTTCCCACTTCTATGTGAGGTACATGTGACAATATGGTTTCGGCAAAGAGTTTTACAGCCTGTACCCCACCTGACATCAATCCCCCATATTAAAAAGAAAAAAAGGATTCTTCTACTACTAGCGTTTAACCTTTTCAATACCTATTATTAAATGAGGGAAGGTCCAATGTCGTTGTGAGAGGGGCTGTCACTACCCATACATATTACTGTTGCTCAGATCAGACATCCACTTATGGGGTATATTACTTACTTATTTGTAACTCTAATCACAGGGGTAATAGGTGTGAAAAAACTGCCCTTCCTTCCCAGTCCCGCCTGGGAAATAAACCGCTAACCGCTTACCAATGCGTCACGGAACACTTTATTCTTCTCTCTCTCTGATTTTTGAAAACTATAACAATTTGATATTATTTGTGATAGTGAGAGGAAAAGTTTATATTATGAAACAAGGATATCCAGCTATAGCTGTATTGTACCAATTTGGGAGTAAAATTGATTTGAATTCCAAACTCTAAGAATACCCGGTAGCTACATTGTCACAACACGTTTAAATTAAAAGTGAATGGTGAAGTAATGGGCATATGGGACATTTTAAGAAGACGTATGCATTACACTGACCTGAGAAAGTCGACAAAATAATCAGGGTGTGTGATATTCTTGGTGAGGTTGGTGCCAAGTTCCTTCTGGGCCAGATTTACCAAGGAGTCTTCAAGCCATCGTACATCTTTCACTGAAGTGAATCTGGTTGTACACCCAAAGACAAGAAAATTGCAAGTTGTTAATTGTAAACGTTTATCGAAAAATATCAGTCAGGGCCAATATTTATAAAATGACCTAAAGTCTTTTAATTAAATTAAAATTATTTAGTGATTCATATCATATGATCTTTGGTAAACGGACGTTATCGGTTGCAAGCAAATATTATTGTCGGGGTTCGGGCGTTGGTCGGTAAAAATAATTTGCTACGAAAACACAAGAAATTTGACCTTTATGTGATAAAATTATATTTTTTGACCCTAATTAGGCCGTGGACCTGTCTAACTCGGCCGTGACTGGGTGATAGCAAAGTGTTAGCATTTACGGAGTAAAGTCGGACTGGAGATCCTGTCTTCAGTGGGTTTCTTCAAGGATCGGTTCTTGGCCTCTTATTATTCATTATTATATTAAATATAACTCAGATATTGGCATAAACAGTGGTCACAGCAAATTTGCAGATAACACAAAAACAGTTCATACACTCGGCAGAGGATTCACGTGCCTTGCAACATGATCATGATACCTTATACGATTGGTCACAAAAATGGCAGATGGAATTTAACGACGATGAATGTAAAGTGCTAAAAGTAAGGAATTCTGCAAATATAACAGCTTACAAACTAGACTATGTATTCCAGTTCTCGTGCCAGTTTTACGGGATGGTGATCAATTTGTTAATAAACGTCCTAAAAAGGATTAATAAAATTATTCATAATCTTATAAATCTCCCACATGAAGATAGACTTAATAAAACGCTGAACCTGCACTCGCTTTAATTAATTTATTAATCTAATTAAAGACGCAGAGTGAGATGTGATATGATTGAATTATTTACATGGATATAGGAGATTTTACGAAAGGTATTATCAGTACGTATAGCCAAGATAGCGCATGCTCAAATGGATTCAAACTAGAGAAATACTGTTTTAGACACGAAATAAGAAAACACTAGTTTAGAAATAGAGATGTGGACGAGTGTTCAAGACCCCAAGAAAGGCAATGAATGCAAAAACATCGAATGGCTTTAAAATTAAGCTGGACAGATACATGTGCTCTAAATCAGGAGTTGCCTATATAACCGCGCCAAAAGACCTTCTGCAGTTTCCTAAATTCTTACGTACTTAAGTTCTTATGTACTGATACTGACCTGTCAGCGATCACACGGCAGCATTCATGGCGCCAGAGTTTCAGCAGAGTGTCAGCAGAGGTAATTACATTAGAAGCCGAACCCAGCATCCCCTGCCAGATGCGAGAGAGATCTCGCAGGTTGAACACATAGTGGAACTTGGCTGGAGTCGGCAACAAATGGTTCTGTTGAATACAACAAGATAGATATCACTATTGAGTACACATACACACACACAGATTATATGACTGTCCTGCTCTTTATTAAATAATTACCTTATACTACACAAAAGAAGTTCTACGGTGATATTGAAAACATTATACGGCTAATTGTATGAGATACCCACCCATATGTGGATGGTTATTATTGACCACGACTGTACACAACTACCGGTAGGCCTTGGTAACACTATCCGTCCGACCTCAGTTCGTCCCTTTGCCACAGAAATAAGTCTCATCTTAAAATTGAAATAAAAAACAAAAAATATATATCCACAAGATAATCCCACAGGGTATTGACATACGTATCCGCTTCCGAATTTTAATGTAAGCCGATATCTACATCAGCATCCGCATCCGCAAAATTTCTAAGTAGAAGATTCTCCTACACATTATCGGATATTTACATTTTTCCATCCGATACATCTCTTAAGTCTGAGCAAACTGGTAGGCCTACTCATTTGTATCTCACGTCCACAGCATTGAGACCCCGAACTATGAGATTGCATACTTCCTGAAGCTTTCACTCTCTTCAGTTTTCATATGATTTTGCTGTATTCTTCTTCGCCGTATCCCATCAAACCACAAAGTCTTCTTTTGATTAATATTTTAATGTTCCTATTGTCATTCTGAATAATAACCTATTTTAATCATATCAGTGGCATTGTCATATTGCATCTTGGAATCTATATATAACTCCACAAAGTGACTACTGTATGTCCTTTGAGATATCAACACAAATATTTCCTTAGGGCCGAGTATATGACGCAAGTTAACTAAATGTATGAAACCAAGGGAAGAGAGAATGGAAACAGCAGGAATAGGAGCTCAAGGAGAATAAGCAAGAGCAGGATGATGAGGATGAGAATGCCAATAACATAACTGACCTTGGTATGTGCCCAGAGAGAGCGAGTAAGAGGTATGAGTCGGTCGATCATTCCTCGCACCTCCTGGTTGAAGCCTCTCTTGCTGCTGAAGTGACCGCGAGCGATCACTCCAAAAATCTTGTTGATTGAGCCCTCAGATGGAATGGTGGAGTTAAAGATGCAGAAGTGACGCTTGAGGCGTGATGGAATATCGTTGCGGCCTCCTCCTAACGTAAAATAAATATAATCACAGTAAATACTATTAATGTTCTCCTGAAACATGATCTGTATCATAACAATAAAATAGTCACAAATAGATAAACAATTATGCATGAAATAATCTGACAAAATAACAAACAAACTGTTAAACAGAAATTATGACAGCAATAATTGGTGGAGGTAACAATCTGGGTTGCATTATAGCATCAAGCAAGTTACTTGCAGCCTTTTCAGTTAATCACTGAATACATAAAGAGTAAATTCAAGAGCAATTGTTGACAGATTTGTATGATCGTAAGATATTCACGCCTCGAAGTAGATGCCATGTAGTTAAGAAAGCAATACATTATGATTATGAAGATGTTAGATCCAGCTCCCCTACTAGGGCCCAGGATGGTCTGAGGATTGGCTAGCTACAGAAACCTCCGCATGCTATAACAATCTAGAGGAAAATTATAAAAGAAAACACTTTCTGTACCTTGGGAAGATTTGTGTGTATTTTTAGCCTCCCACAGGGGCTGGATACAGAGGGCGCTTACCTGGGTGTCCCATAGCTGCCAAAAACTGGAGGTCAACAATGTATGTAAAGTCTCCGGGCTTCTCGAGACTATAAAATCCTCCCATTTCCATAGTCTGCCTAACTATCTCGTTGGTGGGCTGTGTAGGTGAGGAAAAAATATTACTATTAGAGCTGTCATTCATTAGAACAATGGAATATCACATAATTGGTAACCATAGTATCCATTCTGTAAGTCTCTCTATAGAAGAGTACAAATGAGCAACTAACCAGCAATATTAGTTAAGAGATAATATATAATGTTGTGAAAAGGCAGATATTAACAGCGATCAGCTGACAGCTGTCAAAACAAGTGTCTTCGTTTCGCTCTACTGAGTCTACTTGACTTATTCTACTTATTCTACTTGACTTATTCTACTTGACTTATTTCAAACTACAGCAGGTACTGTACGTCCACAGTTTTTATTTAGTATCAGATATGTTTTTTGGAGTCATACTGAATGTAAATAATGAAAAGGTTATGAAATGCTTAAATGATTTTATGCATACTTTGCATGGTAATTAAATTAATAATTTAGCATACTGTACCTGGTTATATTAATTATATTAATTTTTATAATTATATTAATTATTATAATTATATTAATTATTAACATACTTGTATTTTGTTTTAAACTATGATGTATAACACGGTACTGTATTTACAGTAGTGTACTCTGTTAGGTTTTATAGCACTCTGTGCTCTGCCATCTAACTGATATTCTAATCCTGTTCCCACCCCTTCCAGTTAGCTGCGGGATGCAGTTTCACACACGAACTGAACGAAAATGTAGAAAGTTTCGTGTGGACAAAATGTGCTCTATAATACAGATAATTTCCTTGTTTGTTAACATCATGAACATTACAGTGAGAAGATTACTTTAAAAATGACTGTACAGAAACCTTAATCAGCTGCAGGTAATTTAATTGAAAACGCCTTGCTTCCTATCAATCAGGCCAGATCGTAAATACGAAACTAATAATCTCACCTGATCACCCCAGTCATTGATGTGTGGCATGTTTAGATCGTCCACGAAAACTGTCATCTTCTTGCCAGCAGGAGGACCGTAGGTTGTGCCCATTCTCTTGTCAGTGTAACTCTCGATGGTTTTCTGTAAGAGATAAATATACATTTTAAAGTAGTTCACGAGTTAAAGATCCTATATACATCAAATATGCCAAAAGCTTATGTGTGTACGGTACCATACATGTCTTTGGCGACGTTAGGATTGATCTCAACCAACCGACCTGACCTTGGCGAAATGCTACTGCAGGGATAATGCTGTAAATACCGTTTTGGTTCTCATTTTTTTTTCCCTGTACCTCAACCTCGGAACTGTGCCTTCATAAATTTAAAGGCCTATAGGTAATAGGAAAAAAAAAGCCTATGCCATTGAATCTTTGAAAGAACGAGAAAGTTAACAATATGAGAAAGGAACAATAAAGAATGCTACTGAAAGAAAGAAGGGAAGGGGGACGAGAGAGGGAGAGGACAGGGGAGGGAATGTTGTGTGAGGTTGCCAGTTACTTGAAAGATATATATGCATAAAATCAGACCAATTTTTTGTAAACGTCGAATAGCGGCGTCAAATGAGTCAACTGTTACCAGATCCGCTGAGCCCCGAACCAAGTCGCTTTTGGATGGGGTGTTGTCGTTTGAACCGGAGCTGTACTTTGTTTTAGGTCTATTTAGGATCTTACCTTTAGTATCAACAATTGAACCGTATGCAAAATATATGCATCCATGAGTGTCATATTTTCATATTATTTGTTTATATCACATGATACTCACCTGAAAGTAGAGAGGTGTAGAGGCAGATGAAAAATTAAAGTTCCGGCACAGATGATCCTCTGGATTGTATTTCTTCATAAATGCGTTGATCGTCACTGTTTTAGCTGACCCAGGTTCACCAATTAAAAGTACAGCCTGATGGATTAAAATACTTATTTGTATTTCCTTTTTAGTTCACATAAATCAAATGAAGAAAGTATATATAGTGGAAAATATTATAATGAATTAAAAAGGAGTTAGAAAAACACATCTTGACGTCCCTTGCCAATACAAAAGGCTGGTATAAATAATTTAGTACATATTATATACTGAGCAAACCATGTTGAAACTGCCAGTACAAACCTTTCCTTGTTGAGCGACGGCGTGGATTAGAGAGTCCATCCGTACGTTATCAACATTGGGTACGAGGAAGGAACTGTAGTCGGGACAACCGCTTTCAGGATATACAAACTCTGATACTCTGGTTTCCCAGTGCTGCCACCAACCTGTGGCATATATTATATGATTCACATCAGCAGAATCTTTAAAAGTGAATATTTATTAAAATGTCATAGTTCATACTAAGAGAAAATATATGGTTGATGTCAAATTATCATAATCATTACCAATAAACCATTTCCAATTTCTCAAGGAGGGGGATATTCAGAGCCAGGGTCAGAAAAATATATTTAATATATATACAGAAATAAAGAACAGGAATACCCAGTAAATTGTTAAAATATATATTTCAAAATATTTATTTACTGCATGTGATCAGCACGATTATTATAAATATCGTTAGGGTGTATTCTAAGATGGAGACAAAATATTTTTCCTCCTTGTATACATTTTTATAGTTAAATAAAAATCAGTTGCTCTTTCAATTGAAGTACAATGGAGAAGAAGAAATGTATTTTATTGGAGCAGATGAAAAAATGAAATAAATTGTTAGTGTAGTTGGCGTTTGTGAGATCATAGCAGTGGTGGCTGAAGACATTCAGAGAAGATGGCTACAAGCAAATACCACAACATTCGTCTCGTGGCCATATAAGGAAGGAAATATCATCCAGAATAGAATTTTTTTAAAAGAGTAAGTAGATGTAAATCCAAGACTAGGTTTTTTTTAGAAGAAATCAGCCCACTTATATGGGGAGAAGCTAGTGAAAAAACTGTGCAAGGGTGCATGCATGAAAAACTTGGATTCAACACCCCCATTGGTCATTTTAAAACATTTTTTTGTAGGCCGAGGACGCTTCCCAGGCTTCACGATCAAAATGGCGTATTACTTTTTACTCTAGGTAAAACGATGCAGCCGTGCATAGCGGCTAAATAGATAGACAGACAGACAGACAGAGTGTTTTATATATAGAGATTTCATTATGATGATCATGCAAAGATATTAAGTATCCACTTACCATTTTCATCAACACGGAAGTCAAAAATTGTGTCAGAAGAGGATTGACCAAAGGGAGGCAGGTCAAGTTGGGAATGGTTAGAGCGAAGGTATTCCTCCAGCTTGGCTCGGTCACATAGTTCTAGTAATGCTCCAACGCTCCACATGAGAGAGAACACGAAGAGTCTGTGTATATGCTCCTCAATTGGGGCTTGGTGGGTCTTGATAGGGGAAAAACAAAACATCATCAATCATAATTATTATAAGGAGCATAAACATGTTGGCTTCTTGCCACACTAAGCTATTTGGGCCATCTGCTGAGAGATCTTTGAGCTAGTCCTCGTGTTCTCACCACAAAGATACGCTTTCAACAGTTTACAAAACCCTAGACTTTGGTTCTTGATCCAAGACGATTATATTTCAATTGCCATTAAAGATTCAGTGCCTTGGTAAAAAAAAAAAAAAAAAAAAAACTTTCTCAGCATTAACAAGAAAAACAATATTCTACAATTATGATATGAGGAAAGAAGACCGCCCAAAGCTTGGAAGACTGTAGAACGAGATAGAGAAATGGAATAGCAAGCACGAAGAAAGTGGAAAGAAAGAAGGGAAAGTTGAACTAAAAGGAAACTATTAGTCATGACCTACCTGCCTTTCAAACCAATATAATCTTATTACTATAATAATATACCATACTATGTTCACTGTAAAAGAGAGAAAAATAATTAACTACACTTCTTGTGTAAGCTTCTTTGTATAATTTGTTGTTTTGTTGACAATTCTGAATTAGCGTTACTCACTAATCAATCAAAAAAGAACTCTAGCATTTAATAGTGTGCTACCAAGGGTCATCTGAAAAAACAATAATTGTAAGCAAGACTAAAGTTATTGGCCGTGTGGATCATGAATGTAATAAATGAATAATGAACCAGGATGATTGCAGTGAAATTAGACATTGTGCTGACTTGCATGTTTAAGTTTATGTTATACTGAACATTGTGTTGCCCCAATGAATAGATGAAAGTTGAAGAAAGGTATAAAGAGCCCAGGTCTGCACTCACGGTATGGATGTCTTCAGTGTCAGGGTCTGGTTCCCGACGGTTGTGGTGCTGTTGTGTCTGCTCCTCTGGCAGCAGTCCTTCTAACACTTTAATTGCCTGCAACACCATCAATGGCTATTATACTCGCCCTTTAAAGTATACAATGGACATTAACGTCCTGCTTTTTTCAAGAGATGTGATACAGGCATCAGGCTTGTTAACTATTAGTAAATCAGATATATTAGAACAAAGAATACTTTGTGGTGAGGGGCCAGTTGGTCACCACACATACATTCAGGTGAGGTCACAATCACATGAATCGTCACGAGCAATTTTATTTCTTTATTTATGATGGGGTCAGTGGAGGTAATGCAAGCTACTGTTTAATAGTACTGGTTTAATATAATGCTTTCATAGATTGAACATAGTCATGCTGTGTGTTTGTGTATTAGTATGATTATATAAAGCTTTTTTTAAGGTACTTTTCAGCATGTTTAAACTCTTGTATGAGAAAATATTGTGAATCGTGATTGTACTTGAACCCAACACATGAGCAATGAAGTAAGGTTTATAATGTTATCTGAATTTATATCTGCCTCATTATTTTATTGACTATACTGTAAATCCATACCAATAACTTACAAAAGTAATTATTTCCTAATAATCAATTGCAGAGTGCAAGTTACAGAGAGAGAATACGAATTTAATTACCTTTTTTATAAGTACTTTTCCTGGACGTAATGACATTGATCATGTTCCTGGTGATTCATAACCTCAGGTCTTTATCATAAGCAAATTACTGGCGTAGTCATGCTTGTTGGATAACCATACTATGCCCTTTTTACATTCGTGCCAATGGTCCTATTTGCCACCCTTCTCAGATACCCCATACTACAGGAGTTGAAAGTTTTTATACATGTTACATTTTATACATGATTAACTATAGTGCTAGAACTGAAATGGCACTATAATCATTGGTTGTACTACATGCTTTGTAATCAGTGTCTCTTTTGATACGCCATAATGTGTTTATTGTTGTACATAATAAAGAAATGTTGATATATATGCAAATGTGAGTCTTGATGGAACCCATGTAACTGCTCCAGTAATAACGAGGCACACGGCCATAACATGCAAGCAACAGTAACATTCTCGCGTCACAATTGCCTAGTGCTGGTATACCCACATAATACAGGTGAGCAACAACTTTATAATCGCTTCAGTTAATCCTAGAAAGCACATATATATATGAACGTAACAAATGTTTTTATAGAAGAGAATTACCATATTTTTCACACAATTTTCTAAAAGTGTCTAGTACTTGCACAATATATGGTGTAGGCATGCCGATTTTATGATTCTGTTTGAATTTTAAAGTGGTAAGTTATTCATGTATTTAGTACATAATGATGAACCTTATATTTATAACATTCACTTACAGAGTAATGGCAATCTCCTCCAAAGCTTCTTATGATGACATGCGTGCGGTATTATGAGGAGGAACGAGCCTGGGTCCTCACGCTGGTGTGCTCATAGACCTTCTTTGTAAATGTAATGTACAGTTGTAACTATATTTGTAACTATATATATATTAGATTTATTGTTGTCAGATAAAATATGTCGTGAGCGTCACCATTATATTCACGCAGGACCACATGCATCACATTTATCAGGCTCCTTCCTGCCGGTATGCACAGTTTAAACCAACAGTTATTTATCCGGATTAATTATACAAGATATTAGTTCTTAGTTTACGTTATGCTACGACCAGGACGACAGACACACAACAAGATAGTGTAGGTGATGTGAGGTAGCGAGCAACACTGAGGTGGCACCGGGTTAGCGTCGTCGTCTTCTTCCTCGACCAGGGAGCGAGGGGTGTCCATGGGGCTGAAGGTGTTGGTGGTGTCATCAGGGGTTTGCATCCTGTGTGTCGTACCCCATGCTGAGGACCGACGCCTCCGCCGCTGAAGGTAGGCCTCGTCTCCCACCTCTTCTCCGTCAGGAAGTAATCCTTCCAGCAGACCTAGCGCCTGATACAACCCTCCCAGTTCAGTGAACCTTATAGTGAACGCACATCCTGCTTTTTGACACGCACACAAAGTACACACTCTGCTTCTTACCAAACAAACATATTACTGACCATAATTTGATGTAAACATATCCTACACACATAAATAATACATAATGTTGCAGATCATCATACACCCTTATTGCATCACCTGCCTCTCGTTAAACACACTTACTCAAACCCTGTATCTTGATTTGCAAACACACACACACACACACATAATCGATTAATAAATTTAACATTCCATGCTTCTCGTCAAATGTCAACTATGGAAACGCATCGTACTCATAACCATACACATTCAGATAATGCCCAACTATACAACACAATGTCATGCAGTAATCAACCAGAGGCAGACTGTGCTGGCCGTCAAACCACCAGTTATCCGTACTCCTTTGGTCCAGACTAACTCAGTCTAGCTTCCATGCCGAGTGTGTGAGGACAAAATTCATGGTCAAATGAGTGTAAAACTGCTCTGAGTGGTGGTCATTTTAACCTAACAATCCATAATACAGATTTCCATGTAGTCTTAGCATGTACAGGAACAGAGTATCTGAACACTATTGGCGGCTTCTGGCAACAACTCCAAGCGTAATAATCCTGTACTGTACCTGTCTATTAGTCCCGTATGGTGTTGGGGGGGATTTCTCAACTGATCTTGGTTTATGGGTCGCTGGACATGAAAACTCACCGAGGTGCTTGTCTGCCATCACGCCACGAATGACGCTATGCTCAAATCCAATGTGGCTGCCGCAAGCCAAGATAAAATGCTAATTTTGTTATCAAATGAAGTAGATACACGTGTAATATCTCTAATACACCTAATTTGAGGGCGAGGAATTCATTTATTGTGTCGTTGTAAACATTCAGAGTCATATTGACCTTCATATATCAGGTTCGTGTGGTTGTGGTAGATTTTAGTGATGGATTGATTGACTGGCTGATATTTGGCGGCACAACAGCGAGATCATATAGCGCCAGAGAAAGGTGATAGAGAGGTGTGACAGCAAGCAGGAAGGAAATAATATGAAAAGAGGGACAGTTGAAAAATTGAAAAGGAGTGGCTGGGGACGAAAGGGCGCCCAAACCCTTAAAGTATTGCTGACATCACTGCAGGCAATAATCCCCTATACGCCGTTATACAGTAATGACTAATGAGTATGAGATTCTCAATATACCATAAGGCCACCTTACCAGTCTTTCCTTTAAAAATAAATAGATTATATAATTCGATAGATAGATGGACAGACAGGAAGACATTTAGGCTACACATGAAATAATAAATCAAATATGATTTTCAAGTAGAAGAAAGAGACACTTTTGCAGGTATACTGACCTGGGTGATTATGTTGACCTGAAGGATAGGAAGACAGAAATGTAAGTTTTGGCGGGACCAGGTATACAACGAGGGATAGGTGCTGGGGAACAGATCGTTAAGTACGACTTGTTCGTGGTGAGGTCTTGTCTTCAGCCAGGCTTGTAGCAGCGGCTGCCAGTCCAGTCCCGAGGAACTCATGTAGACCTGTGCAGTGTACGAGATTAGATTACGTGATGCACTTTTGATGCAAAGTTAATAAACTTTTTTTTTTATTCCTTTATAAATATGACATTGATATGGTCGCATTTCAAAAATTATGGAAATTTTCATCTACAATAAATGCATAAATTATTTCAGTACCGTACTTCAGACTACAATCGCATTCGTAACACGCCTGGCATACAACGTTCGGTGAAATGGTAAGGAAACAAACGGTTAGGTTAAAGGTGATTCAGTGAAGAAGTAAAACTTCCCTATGACAAGGATTCAGTCCTGGAGTAGCATAGACCGCTTAAACCAGAATTTAGCAAGTACTGAAGCAGTGACATTTACTCACCGTCTGAGTCTCCTACTGAACATGAGTTTCATTTTACGGTTGATGAACAAATAACACTGGTTGGTTATGATAGGTTCGAAGTACTGTAGTAACCTGTCGTCCAGGAAGGAGGAGCCAAGACTACCACCTTCTACATGCATGGATGGAATACGAATTTTCGAACAGAGCTGTACTGTTGCCTAAAGGTCTTCTTTATCCCCTGCAGTAGCTGTGGGGTACAGTCATGACAGATAGTCAGTCCTTGACCAGCCTGTGATGGAAAGGTGCGGCCAGCTGTTTCGAACTGTGAACACATAGATTCGTTGCTTCAGTCAGCTGCCTGATGAAGGTATGGGTATAATTAATGTTTCGAGTTTTCGGACACTCCAATGTTGGTCACGGCTATCCATCACTGACAGGTCAAGGACTGTATATGTGGCAAGTTACTGGCAACATTGAACACGTTCGGATCACACCCGTTTATATCCCAAATTCAGGCTCAAAACACCCCAAAAATCGATATTTTTGGGTCCCAGAAGCAATCTGTTTCAGCACGGAGACTGTTCTCATTTGTAAATGTAATACGAATATTGTTACGCTGCCACACCAAACAAGAGGTTAAGAAAGTCCTTTAGGCAACTGTATATAATTTAAATTTTGTGAACCGTATGTCTGTGGTGTGTTTTGAATCAGGCTTGCAGTGTTCATCTTGTCAGCTCATAGTATATAGGAACCACCAAGTGATTCTCTGTGAAAGAGAATATACATATGACATTAGACACTTCTATTCTCACTTTAAATCCTAATGATTTAGCTACAACCATTACTTTTTATTACTTACCATGCCATTCCTCGACACTGTTGCTGGCGAGGCATTATCAATGTTTGCTGGTTCGAAGATGACCTTACAACAGGGTGACATGGGTATACGGTCTCCGTTGGCTAGGGTAAGTGTACGGTTATCATCCAGCACAGAATTGAGGTTCTCAATCCATATGGCGTCCACTGGGCCATCAAGCACGAGCCATATGTGCTCACCTGGGCAAGGAGAAGAGTCTCGCATCAACAGCAATGAAATATTCATTTTTCCCTCTCCCTCATTATTAAGTCAAATATATTTCTTCATTCTCGTATTCTGGTATTGGTAGTTGATAACGCTTTTTGCATATTATTACCTAATGTTATTGATTCTTGAGTATGGATAATTAACGTACGCTCACCACTCACCTCTCTTGGCTTTGAGAGTCTTGCGCCAGAGGGTAGAGAAAATGCCATCAGTCCAGTCGCTGGTGGCCACATCCAACCGCCCAAACATTTGCGCCGAGGTAATAGCCTTAGGATTCATCCTCAGCTCCCTTGGATAAGCAACTCATTTGTACATAAACAATAGGTAATGCATAACGAGTCACAGGTAAGAAGTGTAAGTGGTCAAGAAGTAATAAGGAATATGAAAATTGCTAAATTGCATGCCTGTATACGTTAAGCAAACTAACGATGGTAAGAAGCAGTGTTTTTGGAGATGGTGGGAACATGTAACCTCTCTCATTGTTATCAAAGTTCATAGGAAACTCTTGCGACTCAAAGCATGATAAAAATTACGAGTGTACAGTATAAACAATAACACACACATTTTATAATACTTTCAATGTCGGCTACACACTATAATCCATTCCTTTACTGCTGTCCACTGGCAGGAGCTGTAAACCTAGGCGGGTGGACACCGTACTGTAACAAACCCAACACAAATCTTCTCATCGTTAAGGTGAGGATTACTTGCTGTTGTATCATTGCTAGTAACTGTGGTGGTCTATATGTTATTGTTGAAACACTTGGATCAAAGTAATCTATATGTCAATGTGTACATGAAAGATTGTAATGGGAGAAATAAAAAATTGCACTGGTTTTAAGATTTTATAGTGTATCCTTGACCTTTTTAGAATGTACACCAGTGTAATGCCATATTTTGTTGAAATATATGGTAACATTTAACTGCCCTTTTTCAAATGTATACCAGTTATACACTATATGACAAGCTAATTTGAATTTTCAGGTTGGTTAACAGGTTCTTGGAGCCTCGCAGGAGCATCACTACGAGGAACCCTGGAGTGAGTGTTAACAACATTGTTATTTCGGTTTAATCCCCTACATGTCTCTGGGCGGAGGATTTACTAGAGTTCGACCCCTTTTTTTTATCCTTTTTTTGTAGTGTCCTCGTGCTCTGAGCAATTTTTGTTAGGGCTTCTGATAGGTGGTTAGGCAGGGACTGGTGCGATGCGGCTCAGAGTATGGGGGCTGTTGGTCTGATAATGTCAGACACGTGGGCTCCGTACTCTAGTAAACCCTAGCAACACTCGCTAGACTTGTGGTGGATTAAACCTGTGTGTACTAATGTTCTAGATACTTTCAGGTGCCGATAGTGCTGGGGATTAGTGTTTTGTTGTGATGGTGAATGGAAGGTGGAGACAGCTATTGTGTTGGATCTTAAGTTTTATTTTCAAATTGATTTCCTTACTGCAGTAAATTACACAACCAAATGTAAAAAGTGGTATACACTTTTCAACACTTTTCAACTTATACTTCTCATGAACTTATACTTCAATGAAGTTTGGACAACTTATTCCAGTTCCAAATTTATCGTAGATTCTTAAAATCCAAACAAAATACGTGTATCTGCTGTAATATTAGAGCAGGAAGCAATTTATTACAAATATGTAGTTCTGGGAGCAAAGATTTTGGCTGTAAGCCGGACAAAGGCAGCCAGCCAATCAGCAACGAGTATTTATTCCCGCCTAGGTTTACAGCTCCTGCCAGTGGACAGCAGTAAAGGAATGGATTATAGGTATTTCATTTTTCACACACACACACACACACACGAGCATCTTTAACCATGTGAGAAACCAGTACCTGTGAGGCTGTCCAATTTTGGAAAGTGCTCGCATGAGGACGTGGATGCAGGAGGTCTTTCCAGCACCACTTGGTCCGAGGGTCATCATACCGTGGCGCACCCGCTGAGTCTCGTACAGCTACGGTACCGAGTGATGAGAGGATGTACAAAATTAAAGAACGGTAGATAAAGAGAGGATGGTGAGACGATACGACAGGAGGTAATGAAAGGGAAAGAGAGGGGAATATTGGAAGTGAGATTATAAGAGTTCATTAATTATTTTACAAATCAGGTTAGAAAAAAAGATAAATGTATTGTGAGAAGAGTGGAAAGCTCTAACCAGGGTGGTTGCAATACATTTAAATTTGAAATAAAAATTAAAAAAAAATATTGGATATTATTATTAGCTTTCTTTTCATACCTGAGTCAGCTTGAGAATCCAAGGAGGATGGTTGATAAGACCCAGTTCCGTGACCACCTCGTTAATGGAGGTAGTCAGTTGGTTATGATAACCCTTCTCTTGCGCCATGTTGGGAAACAGGTCATCAATCAGGGACATAAACAGAGGCTCGTCTTCGTCTGCAAGTATTCGTGATCAACGTTTTCAGGGGTGGGTGTTATCAAATAACTTATGATAATATATAGCTTCTGGTGTGTAAATTGAACGTCTTCAAGTCTTAAGAACAAATATAAATCAGAATTATAGTTTTCGAGCATGATTTAGGTTCTAGGGGTCAGGAAAGCCGGGTGAATTACGTTCTTTTGGTTTTTAACACCAATGGCACTAATCTGTTGAAAATCAAACATAACCGTGTTTTACCAAGCCATTATGGCTGTATATGCATTTCCCTCCTACTCTATAATCCCATTCTATCCAGCCCTTGTAGATCACCGAATTCCGCCGAATCTCTGTACTGTACAGTACTTATTAGAACATTCTCCCATTGATTCTTCCGCATTCTTGGGAGTGTGTATGAGGTTTTGGGATACAGCAAAAAGTTGTGGGCTCCTTATATTTTAGTCGAATTTCAACACAATGGGTGCTGATCTCCTGTATACGAGTGTAGTTTTGTTGCTACGTGGGGACTACGTGTGCCATACTGGCCACCTAGACCGTGATACTGGCAAGATACTGTCAGACTTACGATACGCACACCCAACACGCATGACTTTTTCGTGTACAATTCGACCATAAAATGGGGAGCCCACTATATATTCCCAGGAGGCCCCAGAACCTCGGACGTACTCCCAAGAATGCGGATGAACTCGGAAGAATCAATGGAATAATAATTTGTCCGTATAGCTATCCGGCTGAATTCGTTAGTCCTTTCCTAAATAGTGACGCTGCCTTTAGTGATTAAGTGTTCTCCTATTTGTAAAGGTTTATCCATCCCTGCACGTGGCTCCAATGTGCCTATACTCACCAACTAATTTAGAGAGGTTCATGTCCCTTACGACTCGCATGACAATGGTTGTCTCAGAGTCCTTGGGGTTGGCTCTCTTGGAGGCACCCAGTGTTCTTAGCACTGACAGGATGTTGCGCAGACCGAAGTCATAGTGGACCTGACAAAATACAGAGGCTATTTAATGAAAAGTTTTAAACACTACAGTTAAAATATCATCCCAGGTAAAACTTATCCAAACACTTCAATTGTCACAACAAAATTAATAAATCGAAAACCCGAAGAACCACAAGATGAAATGTTTTTAGAATTATATAAAAACATGCAATTAATTTAACTAACTGATTGCTCAGCGTGATGTGTAATAAAATCCTTTTAAAAAATAGCCCTATCTAATGGAACAGTAAAAATATATCGAAATCCTACTTTCTGTACATTTTATCAATTCAATTAGTTAAGTGGAATAGTTAAGTGAAATTTTACTAACGTGAAATAACAATTTTATTATTTAAAAAATTTGATTTAAGAGTAATCAAATCAGAATGACTTTTGTATATCATTATTATTTGTTCTGAAAATGTTTGTATTTATTAATATAAAAAATGGGGCGTGGCCTATTGAGATTGTTACTTTGTCCCGACTTTAGTGAATTGTATGCATCTTCCCCCCAAATAAAATGGGAAGATTTGATTTTGTAGAGGAAGTACAGTACAGTAACCCACAGAATGTAGAGGTGCAAGTAACCGTAAACCAATGCTAAAGCTGTCACCTGTACTTGGGAAAAGAAAATTGCATCTGGGTGATCCAATCCTACTCAGGAGTTAGGACAATTAAGTAACCCTTACCCCTCTTTCACACGTGGTAATAACCAAGGGTGACCTTTAAATGGGTGGAGGAGGTGTGGGGAGTTAGATTTGCATCTCTCATATTTAATCAGTTTTAATTGTTCATTATTTAAACCATATATTTTCAGTTTCAGTTACTCGTATTAGTCAGTAAATGAGCACTGCGCTGGTTCTGCCAGCCACCAATGGCATCCTGAAAAAATGGTATAGAAACCGGAGATGAGTTTCTGGACTACTTACTCTGTGCAGGGCAGTTAATTTGGGAGTATTGATCGCATGAGATCAGTTGACCTAATGTTAATGGAATGATGTATAAAAAAAAAATAAAAAAATATGCATATGAAAATTATGAATTGTATAGTTGAAAAATATAGGGATATAGTAAAAAAAAAAAAAAAAAAAAGAAGGTTGCGAACCACTGATCTACGGTGTTGATGGGTGATGATTTCAAAATATATATGTGGGTAAAAGGATACCAAAGAATTTTGATACCAGTGTGTTGTTGCTGAAAATATATATGGATCTTGTTTATAAGTAATTAAGGTCAAAGTGAGTGATCGACTTTTACAGATGACAATGTATTGTTCAACAAAAAACTGCAGATGGTGGTAGATAAATATCAGGGTGAATGATTGTGTTGTATCATTTAATTTGGGTTAGAACTTCGATAGGAAATGTAATGTAAACAATACTCGCTCGTTACTTGTTAGTATTTGTTGTTGCCCGTGGAGGCTTATTGTAATCTGGTTGTGAGGTATATATGCCTAATCTGACGAAATTATTTATTCGGTCTTCAGAAAATGAACCGCAATAAAATGATGTGATTTGAACATATAGAAATAATGTATTTAGGAGGGATATAAAAAAATAGTGTATGGGAGTGAAGTTAAGGGAGCAAATGGAAGAATAAGACCACCGGTTAGAATTAAAGGGAGTTAAAAAGAAGTCAAACAGCAACGGATTAATTGGGGTCAAAGGTACTACTAAGTTTTGAGAGGAAACAAATTAAATGTGGAAGGTTTCGAGTGACCAGGGATGTAAAGTACTGTAAATGAAGGACAGTATCTTGTATGGCAGGGAAAAGCTGGACCGAACGAGAAGGGAGTGCTGGAATCGGGATTACATGGAGACTCACCCTTCTGCCACGACCACTCCTTTCGGGAGGAGAGAGGGAATTTCCAAAGGTAGCGAGGCATCAGAGCTATAGAAATATAGAAAGATTCAATGATTATGGTAAATTATCCAATGGCCAGGCATTTGCGAAGATTATGTGACTCACCTGCTTAGTGAGTTGTTCCTCACACAACTTGTAAAGTGTGAAGAATTTACGGGCCAGAGTGATGTTCTCTAGAAAGCCACAAGAAGCAAGCTTTACTCTGATGATGATCTGGCGATCTGGCACCATCATGGCCACATTGCGAAACTGTATCTTGAGGTTCTCTGGCAGCACCTGGCGGCCGTGGTAGCCCAGGTTCTGTGGCAGGGGCAGCAGGAAGGATATATATACACACAGGGAGAGAGAGAGAGAGAGCAGAACGAGGAAGGAATAAGAGTGGTATACTGCAGCCGTATTTACATAACAGGAACGCCACCAACTCTCGGCCATTGTGGCGCAACATGCAATTCCCATTTTCTATGTTTCTGCCTTTGAGTGTAACTAATTTTAAACATAAGTCCACGCTGAGGAGGATATGAAGGTTACATGCATCTTAACGGACCCATCCTATACCTTTCACAAAGCATGTGTATGTACAATAATTTATATATCTATAGATCTGAAATTCCGTGCAGCAAATTGTAGCTCACGAGAGTCACTGTAATTATTTTTTTACAGGGGAAGGTATCTCGGTAAAATTATTTGTTTCTTAAGCTTCATGCTAAACATATAGTTTGATGTGTCTAGAGAAACATGATTTTGGCTGTGTATAAAAATATTGCGTGAGGAGCAAAAGTTGCTAACTGGAACAGGAAACGAACATAATGATTATATGATGGTGCCAGACCTCCTGATGCGAGGTGTCCAAATAATGAGAAGTACAAGTGCGGTGCCAGAAGCAGTTAATTAATGTCAAGGCCGAAAGTTTTAATTAATTAATGTTTCATTCAAGTAACTGATCTCTTTCATCTATTTCAAGAACGAGGGAAATTTACTCATAAACCTTAAATCAGTGCCGTAAGTATGCGTTTTGCATATAAACATACTGTATGCATTCAATATCCTACAAAGACATAATACCTATGTACACTATTATGAGAGAGAGAAAAAAACCCGTTTAGAATTAAAGGAATTATTATGAAAAATGAAACAAAATTGTTTAAGATTTCGTCCCGTAAATGTGGCGTCGGATATCATAAGCATACATTTGCTTTTTAATGAACAGTAGTTATGTTCTCAGATTTACTCTGGTTATTTGATTTTATTTTTATGTCGATAGCCGAAGTAGCTAAGTTTCGCCATTCTGTCTGCAGTATATGTGAGGTACTATACAACCACAGTCAAACAACCACAGTCACTTTCCTTCCATCGTGCAAAGAAATCAGTATCATATCGGTATACAATAAAAAAACACCTTACGTCAACTGAAACCCCGCAATTATTATTATGAGGTGCTGCAAAATCATACACTTGTTGTTCTTTATTACCAAGATATTTACTACGATGGAAGGAAAATGTCGGTGTTTATTAATTTTGATTGTGGCAGTACCGTACTTACATGGCTTGAATACACACTGTGCTGGTTGATTGTAAAATAGCCTTCAGTCATCACGAGATACGGCCTTGGACCAGTCTGATTTATATTTATAATTTGTAAATTGATCTATTGTGAAAGGCATACTTTGTTTAAAAAGAAAAAAAAATCAGAAAGCTAGGCTACTTCACCTTATTGTGTTATTAATTAAACCGGTAAATTACAGGTGGTCAACAGTGATTACATTTTCACATCGACCAGTGACTCATATATTTGGAATGGGGAATTGTAAAGTAAAATTACCTGTTGATATTTTTAAAATATTATGACTACCGTCTTGGAAGAAAAAAAATATTGTATCTTCAGAACTGTAATTATATCTACAGAACTGTTAATTAAATCATTAGAAACGTTAACAATATTAATTAACTCTGACGCACATATCATCCGTAAATTACCGCTCGCGGGTTGTACAACGTTTTATTTCTTGCTTCTCGTAGATCAGTATGGAAATCTTGTCAAATGAACAGGACAACTCTCTCTCACAGACGACGTTAATCTCAAATGAATTGAGGTACTCGCACAATATATTATTAGTCTTCAATATATGAGTTGTATGAAGCTCCATTCGGTCATGGATAGGAAAATAGTGAACAAGCAGATCTTTCAAAAATATATTGATGCTTGCTATATTAATTATGTTGTTTGAAGCTTAAGTTTTCTTTATCGTAAGAAATATCTGTGTAGTAAATAAGAAAACCAAAATGAAATACAATGCACAACTGAACCGTTTACCTGGGAGGCCATGTTCTGCATGTCAAGTGAAAAGTTATTCTTGTATTAAATAACAGCTCAGATTAATTATCATATTATAATTATATACCAAGTTATACAAACTTTATTATGCAATTGAATGAATTAACTTGAAATAATTTTATTGCAGTATATTACAGTGCTTATATTCCCAAATTATTTGATATGCAACATATATTATCAGTATTTTTACTTTAATTAATATATTATGTATTTGCTATTTACATCGGTAAAATTAGATTAGTTTACTCATTAATTATTTACATTTTTGGTTGCATATTAACGCCGGCAGAGAAAATGAAATTGAATGAACAAATGAAGTGTTATTTAAGAGGCCAGGACTGACGATACATTTTACACGTGGTTATTTAAATCAGTTGGTGTTGTCAGTAACATCCAATAGACTCACTCGCACAATACACATTATATGACATTTAATACTGTAAAGGTAAACATTTTCTCTAAATTATCTAGTGAAAGTTGTTGTTTTTTTAGTTTGTGTAACAAAATCAGCAACACTGCTTACAAAAATATGTCAATGAATGTATTTGGGAATATGAATGATTTTTATAGTGGGTATGTAAATACGAAAGAGCTGTTGATTATGTACTATATTATTATATCAGTATGGTTGAGTGATGGGAAGAGAAGAAGAAGAAGAAGAAGAAGGGTAATATGTTCTACTTTTGGACAAAATATCATGGTAGTTGTACTTAGCTACCCAAAACTGATTCACTACTTACTCTCCAAAGATTAGCAAGAATATAAACATTAGCTCTGAAAAGTAAAGAAAGAGTGGATGTACAGGTGGTGTGTAGACAAGGAAGGCATTGAGACTACTGCGTGTGTTTACCTTGCTCCCTTTGGCGTTTATGTTCTGTCAGTGTGTTAGGAAAAAAAGAATTAGAATACAAGACTTTGTCACATACATTAGGCAGTAGATTGAGAGCAAATATTTGATGACACATGTTGTTTATGTTGGTTATGATATATTTGTGCATTCTATGTGAGCTATATGAGCACATCTTGTCTGAAATAAGAATACATTGGCGAGTCAAAAAATTAATAATATAAGACAGGTTTATTGGATACGAGTAAGTTGAACATTACATTGAGGAACTGTGTCAACAATTATTTTGCCATCAAGAATTTATTTTAGTCTGAAGAAATTCAATTATTGGTTAAAAGTTCAAGAAAACATTTCTTTCCAGAAATGTTCGAATTATTGTTTAATAATGAAAATAGTCATATTGGAAACGTGCATTGTTCCCCATGCTTAACAAGATTTTTTAATGTTATTTATTAAATCAATATTTAATATGTATTATTTACTATGTAATAATTTCACATTGTGATCAATAATGTGAGGGCATACACCATTCTATTTCTAATAGTTGTGAGGTTACCGATGGCATGTTAGGTCTTGATCATAATACAACCTATTTGCCAATAGGTTACAGGTTTATCACTGGAGAGAAAGTAATTTCTCGGATGCATTTTTAGTCAGTATTGAAGCACTATTAATTTAGAAGACAGTATCTTCCTTTGCTTACGATACTAATAATTTTTCATACCGGTAACTAAAAAACAAAAACAAATTATTATTCAAGTCTAACTGTGATTAGAGTATAACTGAGGAGTTTATTAAATAAACAATTGACATGAAATATAGTTTATGTGCTTTCTACCGTACTTAAATGCAAATGCTGCATTAGCTATGATTAGTTGCATATACGCTACCTTTGCCGAGGCTCTTGCCTTCGATGTATCACATCGATATTTGTGCTTGTGACGGGTTATTATGCACCACGGGATACACCCCCCCCCCCCCCCCCCCCCGCCCCACCGGCATCATCCCGGGCCAGATCCACTAACCAGTTATAAACATCGTATAGGCACTCACAGATTTCATAGTGTTATATCATGTGGTGGTGATGATTCACCAATTGTAGTAAGATCCATTTTCTTTGCATTTGCAAATCTTTGCAACACTTGTCACGAACCATCCCATAAGTAAGGTCAACCAGGTAATAGGAATTCCTTTCCTCCTTTGTACAATCCCCAATATGAACCAGTGCCCGAACATGTGAACAAGTCCTGATCCCATAAGAAGGAAGGACTTATGAGAGTTTTATGTAATAACCGTTCCACTTTCATGAAATATGTAAATTTTAATTGTGTTGTTCAACTTTATCACATTAGAGAACATTTCAGTAATAACCAAATAAATCCAATACAAGTAAGTGACTACCACTGGCTTTGCAGATTTCCTGCGAGATGAATAATTAGAGTTATTAGACCAATAAAATGGAAGTGTAATGCGTAGATTTCATGCTATACTTACGCATACAAAAGTGAGGGGGATTTCTGATGTTTATATGCCAACAGAAGCTTTCAGTGTGTAGTGAATGACTCCAATTACGTTTCTATGCCAAAAGAATCTTTCAAGGTGTGATAGATAATTCCCTTTACTTAACCCTTTATCTGCGGGCGTTCTGACTCGTGCCATTTCTGTAGTACTGTATTGTACAGGACTTTTGCCGTCTACCACTCCAGACATAAACAAACACATTTGATAATATTTAATATAAACAACACATTTTACGCTACATGAATAAATGATATAGGATATTGAAATACAAACCTTTAGCTTTCTCTTGATGTACTTGTGATGACTAAACGAACATCTGTAGGATTGGTAACCAGCTCAGATTGGCCACAACTCGAAATTAACTTTTACACTCAATAGATTTTTAAGTATGTTTTTATGCTCTGATTTCGTCATAAAATGTGTCAATCACGTTTATCAACACAGCTATATGAAATATATGGTCACTGTCAATTTTACTTACAGATATAGTAATTAGCGCAAAAGAGGAGTGCTGAGAATACATCCTCACATGCTCACAGCTCATTCCACACTGACTGGTAAAGTGGCTGGGGTGATTCGGGGGAGTTCCTAGGCACACATATCCTAAACAAGCATGTCAGGAGGTGCACAAATTAAGAAACTGCGCTGTCGACTTATGTCATCACCTGCAGTTACCCACACTTGTTGGTGGTGTCGACTTATGTCGTCACTTGTGGTTATGGGTTAAAAGAACAATAATAAAATAATATATATATATATACTAGCAGCGATACCCGACGTTGTCCGTTTGAAGATCCTACATGTGGTTTTGTCAATAAATTTCCTCTAATTATTTTCATTATTTCACCATTTTCTGGTGTGGTTGCTGGTCCTCCAGAGAAACCATGCCAGCTTTACAACCACAAAAGTTATCCATGATGTAACTATAGCAGAAGGTGGCATTGTAACAGCCACGATTAAATAGCAAGGCCCGAGTGGCGAATTGGGCTTCAGGGGTACTGGGATCGACCCCCCCCCCCATTGTTAATTTAAAACAAAAATTCACTGTCCTTAGATTTAGTATTAAATTTAGATGTTCAACATTTTGTGGTTTGAATTCATTCCTAAACTGGGCATGCAAGCCAGGCCTGTCTGCATCCTTGATGCTTGAGACCATAGAGTCTATGTTGAGAAAGCCATAAATGTTTGGTTGTTTTAAGCTGATAATTCAAGAAACACATATCCACCAAAAATAAATTTAGACTGAAGACATTCCCAGGACTACACCGGTCAGAATTGTGTATCATTTGTCAACAATTTTTTTTTATTGTACCAGGGGTTAGAACCTGGGATCTTTCTGTTAAGGCCAAATAACAGCGGCTTGGGCTACAGGGGTACTGGGATCCAACCCCCCCTTTGGTCATTTAAAAAAAAATTGTAGGTCGAGGATGTTTCCCAGGCTTCACTGATCAACATGAAGGCATGAATGATAGTCTATGGAGGCTTTAATGTTGAAGAATCCACTACCACCGTCCGTGACCCACATCTGTCAGCTGACATTATCCCTAATATTTCCTTATGAATTTAATGTGTTGGCATGAAATGTCGAACATAAATAATAAGTCACTATATAATTATTTTCAACTCCTACCTACTAATGGCGAGAAGGATGTCATATAATTACTTATTTATCATTTATTGGGGAGAGAGACTACTTTACTACGTGACGTCACAACCCATCTATGTTTTGAGCGCTTTGAAAGACTTCCCTCTTGAGCAATGATTTTAAGGCTCCCATGCGCCTACCTCTCTAGACTCTAATAATAACTACATAATAATAACTAGACTAAATAATAACTACAATAATAAGTCATATAACAATACTTACCATGGTAAGGAAGATGCCAAATTCAGGATTCATTGGTATCACGTCCCCGTCAGTGAAGTGGAAGGCTTTACGTCTCTCTTTCTTACACGTATGGACAACAGCAATCTGTTGTGCTGCCACGGACAACACAGGCAACTCAATCCTGTTGAACTCATCGAAGCATCCCCATGATCCAGACTGAGCCAGACCTAAACAAAAATATACAGGGAGCTTTGAGCAGTATAGCAGTTTGGTTTATTCATTCATCTCGGCTAATCAGAGTATAGCGAAATTACCTGTGGTTTGAAAGACGAAGCTAGTTAGCTAAATGGAGGCTGAATAAAAAATGCAAAAAATGGAGATTATGAAATCAAGCGATTTCTCCATATACAGCATGTATACGAAATACACCGACAAACTTTAGGATTAGTTTCTCCATCGAAAAACAAACCCTATTCTCTGGTGAAATGGAGAATAACTACTTTTTTTAAAGGTATGGGTATAGCCCAAGTGAGTACACTATGCCATCAACCGAACACTGATGCCACACCTTCTATTCCCAGACCCCTCCCCTCCCCTCCCCCTGTCTCCATCATCCCCAACAGGCAAATACTGGTTATTGAGCATGCCGAGGCTGTTACAGACGTCTACCTCGTGTGTTTCGTTCAGCTACGAACCACTCCGAATTCGATACACTGACTCGCAGGTGGATCTATACAAAACTTTGTGGATGTTAACACGAACCACCTAAGCACCAGATACACTTAGACCTCTGATACGGTAAGACATGATATTTTGCTTTAAGATTATGTTACTACAATTATCGCCTCAGTACAAAAGTATGCTCAAGTAATATATAATAAAATATGTGAGACTTCTTCGCCCTTTACTAATTATCCATCAAAATAAGTAATACAAACTAACTGTCACTTTTAAAGCACTTAGCAACATGAGAATACCGACTTGTACCTTTAAATATCCTCCCGAGGCCACGGTAGTCCATCTGGTCCGAACAGTTAAAGACCACAACGTATTTACCAAGTGTCTTTCCCATGTCTTTGGTCGTCTCGGTCTTGCCAGTACCGGCTGGGCCAGTTGGACAACCACCCATGCTCATGCTTAGAGCTTGTGCCAGCGTAATGTAACATCTGTTAACAGAATATTTGAAGCATAATATCCGATACAGATAGTGAAAACAACCTATGATGCAATTGGACTATGCATATAAAATTCTTTCATTTTCGATAATAAAGATGAGTGATTAAATGTGAATTAAATTATAAGATGTTTGAATTTTATTTGTGTGTGTATGTGTTAATGTAATTTTAACTAACATAAAGGTGCTGTGCTCCTGCTACCCTGTCTCTATATCTACTCCCGATATGCCGTAGCTTTCAAGGGGCTGCCCGATTAGTCCGACAGGTTTAAAAGATAGAAAAAACAAATATTATGCCCAGTTAGTCAGTGTTGGATTATTACTACATTGACGTGCTGATTATACATTGCGGAAACCTATGTTCTTTTCTGCTTAATAACTGTAGCTGCTATATAGTTGAAACTAAACAATTTTCTTTCTATGAATCTATACAATTAGTTCTATAAATTTGTTATTTAGGAAATATACGACCAATATGAAACGTAGCAATATAGTATCCATAGTCACATAATTAAAATACTTTATTATGGCGTTTTAACAGCGTATGTTATAAATGTTTGGGCTGCCCCTTTACTGGCCTGTAGGCTGCTGTTGGCTCAATAATTACACCACGTATTTTGGGATTCGTATAGGAAGTAATTTACCCCCCCCCCCCTCTATCTCTCATGTGTATAGCATATAAATAGATGCATTACTTGATAGGTAATCTCAAGTGCAAAACAAATGACGATTGTACAAGAAGATAACCCCAGTATTATCGTCAGGTAAATAGTTATTCTAGAAAACTAAGTCGCTTTAATTTTATCTATGGGTTTTGCAATGGCAAAGCTAAACAACGTGAAAAAAATGTATAAGTAATGTTAACACAGCAAGACGGTGCACCACCTCACTGCCTCCCTCTTACTTGTCTGTAGCTGACAGATTTGTACATTTTGTCACCAGTAATCTAGTGCTTAAAACATCCTTATTATAGAGAATTGTCTGCTTATAATTTACTCGAAGTTTCAGTGACAATCTGTGAGACACCCACTATATAACTATAAGCAGTCATTGATTAACTGGAGCTTGAGTTGTACCTGTCTGTGAGCGGTGTGATGACTAGACGCTCCGTACACCCAACAAACTCGTTCTGGTACTGGAATGTGACATCCGTGAGTAAGATATTCGTGCGGTCCAAGTCCTCGCGGAAATAGATGCGAATCTGACGAAGCCAGTCGAAGTCAGACACCGACCGAACATTATTACGGCACTGTAATGGAAATTTAAATTTAATAATTATGCACATCAAGGTCTTATAGCAACTACAGCTAATACGTCTTTAGATGATCGCCCTACTAAAGCAAACATATCCGTCTATAACTTGTTAAGTATTAAATTTTCAGTTTTGATCCATAGTCCAACAAAATTGTTCAAATCTACACTTCTCCATACACTTCTACAACACCTTACCATTGGCGATCTACATTTTGATTGTCGGTACGCCCATCTACTGCCCCTCCTTTCTGAATCAATGTTTTCTTCTGATATTGCTGATTTTGTTAATAGGTCACTGCTCATCGCCTAATCTATCAATAGGGTTCAGTCGTATCACCTATTCTCTTTCTTCTAGTCAGCAATGATTTCTTTGGCTTTGTTTATTCTTTTCTCCAATAACATGCTGATAATTTCAACTTCCACTGATCCACAAGGTTTGAAGCCGCCTACCTCCTCATCTAACTCTAATTTCTGAGTGGGTCAGAGAAAATCATTTAGCTTTCACTGCTTTAAAATCACAGTTCCTTAATCTATTAATTTGTCTTGTTCTTTCCAACACTTACCATGCTATCAAATATGTCCCGCTGGTGAATGTGGATGGTAATGAGAGTTTCATACTTGGTGCGCTGGACCGGCTCCAGATCCCTAGTGGTCTGGTTGATGAGGAGGTTAAGCAGATCCAAGAAACGATTATTCATGTCTGCCATCACACGGCGGTCTGCTCTGGCCTGGGTGAGTGCTAACTCGGAGTCCCGTGTCCATATCATCTGTAGTCCCAGAATTCCAACCTGGCAAGGCAAAAAGCACGTGCTTAGAGGAATAACACATATGCGTTTATTGAAATGTGTGTGTGTGTGTGAAACATTGATGTGATACGTTTTCTATTTTATTAATACATTCTATGATCACACCTATCCTTTATTATACTCTACAATTACTCCTGACTCTGAAGGCGAAGCCTGGCATGGGCCGAGCAGACATTCGAACAAGTGAAGGATGACGTACAGTACAATAACTGTGAGAGAGTGAGGTGGAGGAGAAAGTGGTGGAAGGAGGTAAGAGCCTGCTCGGCTCATGCCGATGGCTCACGCCATAAGAGTCAAGAGTTAGCGATGTAATTAATCACATTTGGCAATGCATTATCGTAAAAATAATTAGGAAAGGGTGGGAAACAAACATCAAATACTAATCCAACTTTTTTTGGAAAATATTTGCGGAAAACAATGTCTCACGGCCTCTAAAACTCATAGTAAGTAATTCGTCACAACAGGTAACTCACTTGTGCAGGGAATTGTTCGAGGAAGCGTAGAACGTTGAGATCTGGGTCCTGAATAACATGGTGAGCTTGGCGAATGATGCCATGAACTGACTGTTGACACATGATCAGCAACTTCATCAGCCACACTTCCACACTCCCCTCGGCTCTCACCAGCTTCTCCAGCTGTAATAACAAGATCTCAGTTTATTTGTGTTTAACTTGAATTTGAGCATAGGGTATAAATATGCCAGTAGGATTATTTACATTCTATTACCACTTTCAGAATTCAAACTTGTCTCAGTTTCTCTTATGACTGACATAACGCTGCCCCGCCGTCGCCGCCACCGCCGCCGCCCCACCGCCGTCGCCCCACCGCCGTCGCCGACGCCCCACTGCCGTCGCCGCCGCCCCACCGCCGCCGCCGCCGCCCCACCGCCGCCGCCGATGCCGCCACCCCACCGCCGTCGCCGTCACTCCGCCACCCCACCGCCGCCGCCGTCACTCCGCCGCCGCCACCGCCGTCGTTTTATAATAATTAGTTTTTTTTTTTTTTTTTTTAGTTGGAAGTAAAACTGACCTGGACATTTTCACCCTCTGATGATGAGATGGAGGTAATTCGGTCATAGTCCTGCTCATGGAAGCGAACAGTCTTGGTATTATCGAAGATAGAGAGAAGATGCGCCTGGATTGTGTGGGAGTCAGAGGCTTGACCCAGGATCTCCAGAAGGGCCGGGTCAGACACAAAGAAGAACCGTGGAAACATCATTCTTTTCTTTTCTAAATATCTGCAGTGCAAAGAAAATTATAGATATGCGAGATAAATTAACACTACAAAGAAACATGACATATATACCAATATTATAGAATTCAGGTATTGTCAAGAAATTTAGCAACATTTTTATCGAAGGACAGTTATCTAGAGAATCAGAACGACGTAAAACACATTAAAAATAGATATTTCTTTCGCATCCCCCCTACTCAGCCACACGCATACACTCCCTACTAAGAAACTTGGATGATGACACCTACCCTGATAAACTTTTCTGGCAGACCTCGAGCTGATCTTGTAGGTAAGGTAGTAGTTGCTTCAACATGTCGTCCCCTACACAGCATGTCACCACGTTTGGGTTATCGTGAGCCCTCGCCATTATCTTCTGCCAGTTTTTGTCGATGACATAGAACCTAAAAGTGAATTATTTGATCATGTTTCTATTTTATTGTGTAAAATGTAATACACAACTATCTCTCCTGATTTTGGTGAAACTATATGGAAAAGATGGACAAGTGCAAGCGTGATTTAACCGTGAATGAAGGTGCCAGGTTACCATTAATATTAAGTGTGTAGTACTATACAAGTTTCGCACATTACGATTTATTCTCATATTACCATCACTTGTGAAACTTTAGCATACGGTATGTCAGTTTTATGAACGGACATAATCATTATCGTTTATAGTTTATACACAGCCAGAGATTCCCAGAACTCATTAATCTGTTGGTAATAACACATAATACCTTAACTGTTCACACATCTACTATACAGTTTCACATAAAAAAAAAAAATCAGTGTTGGATTTGGCTAAACAGAAACTTTGGAAAACATACCTCTTGGCTTCTTTGGGCAACTGCTTGGCAATATCTCCCCCAACAAAGACTGCCTCCAGGTAAACCCAGAGATTCTGAACAAACAGCCAGCGCTCTAAGATCTCGTTAGTGTTGGAGAGGTCACTAACCCACTTCTGAATCTGCTTTCGGAAGGGTGCATTATATCTACCAATAAAAAAGAAGACATTATTCAAATGTTAGTATAAGGAACCCGTCTGATGTTTATTAGTATGCATATCCATCCCTATACTGCAAAGCAATGGGAATAATCTAGTATTCGATTATTATATGAGAAAAAAACCCTTATATCTATGCTCTCAGCAATAGGAATGTAATTGTCAATCATAACCAACAATATGTATTTCACTAATATGTTCTGCCTAGCCCTCCAATCGCGTGTCCTTATGACCACATCAACTCTCTTGCCTGGGTCTTTTTCCCGCCTCGCACACATTACATTAACAAGACTTTGATGGCTAGTAGCATGTAAATAACTTATAATACATGAATAAATGATACAACCTTTAGCTGTATGTTGATGTACAGTATTTGTGAAACTAAATGGCCATCTGGAGGATGGATAGTCAGCTCAGAATGACCATAACTCAAAGAACACTTTTACACTCGTGACGATTCTAAGTACGTTTTCACTCTCTGATTTCGTCAAAAAAGTGTCAGAATAACATTATTCAACACAATAATATGAAATATAACGTCACTGTTGTTACGTAAAACTATGGTAATTAGCGCAAAAGCGGAGCGCTGAAAATATAACCTCACATGGTGAGAGCAAGTCTTATTGGCAAAACAAGGTGTGATTCGTGTGAACTCCTAAGGACACATCCTCTCTGTTATGAACTTGTGAGCCTAATCAAGTATGTCAGGGAGCTGCACATTTGAAAAATGCCCTGTTGAATTATGTCGTTTAATGTGCGAGCTCTGCTTGTTTACATGTAGTAGTCTACTGGGTCTTGTCTCACATTTGTTGTCATAGGGTTCAATTTCTCGGTGGAGAAACCTATTCCGTTTTCAGTTGAGTTTAACTTGGTAAATCTATATTAACTGTACAAATTCTTGTTAAATGATATATTGCGAGGGGTGCCATTTAATATCGACCGATTTCAGGTGATTGTATCCTTCAAATACATGCAAAATTCAAATTTCCTTCCCGCATATTGAGATACTAATATGTCTTTTGGGATAGAAGGATAAATTTCAGAATAAACCTCCCAAAAAATATTTGAACACTATGTCCCTTTTCAGCTCAAATATAATAATTATTAATATTTCTACCACAGGATATTACAACAATGTAATATGAATCCATTACCTATCGTTATTCATAATTAGCCTTCATTATTCCAGTAATGTATGACAAGAAAGTTAATTATTGTTATGCTGATTATCCTACAATATCATATAGTTATTTAATAACCTTAGTTGGTAAATTTACTATAAATAGAACAAATGTACTTATAAGGGTACAAACTGATATGTAGTGGATGTTTGAGACGCTCTTTGGCAGAATTGTTACTGTTGGTGGTTGGTTTCAATGGTTAATCAGCAAAATTGTGATGCTTGACCGCATTTCTTATATCTTCATCAGGTGAACTGTAGGCATATCAGACTGACCTGTTCGAGAGTAAAGAGCCGAGGACCATTAGGGAATCTTCAAGCTGGGTGATGACTTCAGCAGTGGTATCGCCACGTAGTAAGAGCTCCCCTCGGTTTTTGAAAGTTGAAAAGGTTAGATCATGGCTTGCCCACTCATTTGTTACTATTCTCAATTTCGCTTCGATATCCTTCTCTTTAACTGCTGAGATACAGATGTCCTGAAAGAACAATGAAAATGAGATAACTGTTGAGGAATAGTACATTAATAATTAACGAGGGCTGTTGGAATAGATGTGGTGGCGTTTCTATATACAGGGTTGTTCAAATAGTTACCAACAAAAGAAAAGGGTGAATTCCTGACATGATTTTGAACATATTTCCTGTATGATTATTATTTCCACAACTATGTAGATAAAGAGGAATTAATAATTGAACTTAAATAGATTACCCTCTCGCCCATGATTTCCCGCGGTTATGGTGCATATATACATACTGTATCTCGTGGTGAAATGAGGCTTCTGCATAGCCTACATAAATTTTTATAATTATACAGTATAAGCACAGCACCCGATACATTTATGGAAATTTAGCAACACTGTGTTTATTTACTCATAATATTAGGAAATAAATGGACAGAACTCATTTCTGCTATAATATCGAACATAAGGACGCTATGTAAGTAATCACAGTAGTGCCACATTTCACGAAGTCCACCGAACGCTGTGCTTGTTACTAATGGTGGCAACTATACAGGCCATCCATGATCTCAGCCCTTTACCAACCTCAATATCTTCCTTGAATTGAAGAAGGGGCGTGTCCATAATATTTCTGAGACAGAAGTTCTCGTTGTCCACCTCCAAGGGTCGGTTGATGACCTCTGCAATACGTTGCCAGTGCCGAGGCTTCATCGCCTTGTTTGACATAAGTTCCAGCAGAGGACACATGTCGTTGAAGTCGTCAATAGTCTTTTTGAGAGTGTTGAAAGCTGGCCATTCCTTCAGCCCTTTGGGAAGCTTACGACATCTGAATACCAAAAATAATATTAGATTATAAAGAAGAAGAATGAAGACTATACTGAGGCAGAAAAACCTTCTACCTCACGGTAGTAGTAAAAAAGAAACTCATTCGGATTACCCCATTAAGCAACTCATGTGCTGTATACAAGATTCCTTATAAAAATGGAATAACATTTACATCTGGAAATGGGGTCTCTAATACAAATGAGGCATAAGTTTCAGAACAGCTACTAAGGTAGTCATTACTGACAGCTTGGATTGTATACCGCTGCGGTGATATATCCCGGGTGGCTTGGCAGGCCGTGTTGCTATGGGTTCATACATATACTGGTTACTTACTGGTTAAAGTAAGTTGCTCAGTCTCTTTAGTCTTTAATGAGGGATTATGGGTCATGGATGTTACCTTTCATGTATTTTACCCCTAAACTTTCATATAATTATCTTAGAATTATTTTTGTTTGGCGTTGTCATAATTATAATTTACTAAATTTATATCTTACCTGTTTTGAAACTCCATTAGTTCATTGTTTATTTTTTCAATGTTAACCTCGCCCCATGGGATGTCATAATAGGAGGCGACGCGGTCGATCACATCATTATAAAGTTTGTAGAGTTTCTGTAACAGGTTTAGTTCCTTCCTGATCTGAGCCAGTTCAGGAAACTCGGAACGTGGGAGGCGGAACAGTTCCTCTCCCACAGAGTAGCTCGAATGCTTCCTCCACAACGTATCAAACCGATTCTGTCGATGGGTAAATATATGTATAATAGTATCTCCTAGCGGAATATCACTAAGGGTGGCAATTACATATAAAAGTCTTAGGCTGAAGGTGACAGTGACAGTCTCGATCTAAAATTTTGATTCTCCACTGGTTTGCAATAAAGATAACCGCTATTATATGGTAACTATCTATATATTAGTTTATCACATTACCCTAATTTTCTAGATTTATGTACAGTATAACCAATTGCTGTGCTTTCTGTTGACTATAGACAGCAGGATAAAAAGAAACTACAATATTGGCATCCCACGTCTCGTATTCACATAAAGATAAAGTCAAAACCTGGGCAATGATGAGCCTATCGGAGGCGTCTCGGGGGTCGAGGCCAGGCACCATGGGTCCACTGGCCCTGTAGTCGTGCACGAACTTATTGCAGTCCTTCTTGAACTGGGCTACGTTGTGAATCAGTTCATTCCTGCGTTTTGGGAGGAAATTGGTTAAACTATTTTTGCTACGATATTCAATAATATTTATTATGAATGGTCCCTCTGATAATAATAAATACTCGTGCAATAATTTATTTTTTATTCGTGATAACTGGAGAGAATTATACCCTGAAGTAGGGTTAAAGTTAGATCTTGGAGAGCGAAGTTTAACTTAAGTTGGGCTGGACTACGGAGAAAAAAGTCTGACCTGAAATAGGGTTGGACCCTCGAAAGTAGGTTTTGAACCTCCACCGACTGTGCCAGAACTTTTTGCCAGGTGAAGCGGAGGTTATCCACTCTCTCTGCCTCCTCTTGCGTCAGTCCCAGCTCGTACTTCACCAGAAGGCCAAAACTCTCCTGAAGCGAACCAGTATCGGGTATGGAGATCAGTCATTACAATTAACACGAAATTATATAGAAAGATGAGGACTAAAGACTGCGAGCCCGTTTATCGTCTTCATCTGCGTAGTACAATGTGAGAGTAGTCCAAAATCATGTTCAATTTCGTTCGAGATGCCTAGACACATTGCGTTTAAAGGAACATAAGGCGTAATGAGGTGGAAATATGGATGAAGGTAGAATGTTCCTGAGTTGGCCAGTTGTGTATATCAAAGACTGAAAGTACCGGTTAACTCCAATGTTACAACATTAGGCCTAAGTGAGTTATTTGATTCAAAACACTTCTTATTGTAAAATATCAGAGATGACTCACTCTAGAGCAGTGGTTCTTAAACTGGGGGGCGCACTAGGGGGCACCAGAAGCATCCATGGGGAGCCAAGGTTTTGGTAAATAATCTGTTATGTTAATTATTGCAAAATTGCAATATAGCTCTTATATGGTTTCGAAATGCTTCATAATGGGCACAAATTTCCAAAATATTCTAACCCGAACCCCTTAGCTGATACCCCCCACCCATACCATAAATAATTCTAAATTCATAGTATACTGTTTGGTAAACATTTTAAGGGAGAGGGGGGCGCGGGATCTATACATTGTTCAGAGGGGGGCGTGAGGTAAAGAAATTAAGGAACCACTGCTCCAGAGGTCAGGTCAGATGGTTTCGATTCTCAAATTCTTCAATGTCATCTGTGTCTTCTCTTTCATACTCATAACATTCTCATGCATAGGAAAAGGAGATATACTTAAAATTAAAGTTCTCGATAGGCTTGATAACAAATTTGAATCGAATTATGTACTTCATGTGTCTCCTTTTAACTTATACCTCAATGGGATCTATAGCGTCGTCCATGTCTAACTCAAGGTCACGTGTTTTCCGCAGGATGTCGATCGCGCTTTTGATGTCGTCAAGGTCCTTTAGGGGTCTCTCCAATCGTCGTGATAACTCGGTCAGCTGGGCAAAGAGGCGTTCCATCTCTTTCAAGTAGGTGACCTTCAATGCCTCTCCATACTTATCCACCCACAATCCAGCCTCCACTACCAGGGCTTTCTTCAGATTGTCTGTGAAAATAATGATGGGGATTGATAGTGACACATAACAGAGCAAGAGAAGGGTAGAGTGGCGTAAGATAACGCCCGTGCTAGAAGGGAGAACAATGAAACACATATTTCGTGCAATCCACCAAACTATTGCTCTCCCATCAAGCACGGTCTTTATCGCCCACCTCTCTAACCACCTCTCTAATAGATCTCTCTGGTGTATAATGCTTTTTTTTATTTACAATACCGTGTTTTCTGCTCAAGAATATACTTTATATATTTCTTACCAAAGCAATTGAAGTGTAACTTATTCATATAAAAATATGAATTACTTTCAGACAGAGAAATTATTTGAAAAGTCTTTTTTTTTTTTCAACATATATATGAGATTGTAGAATCAGACATCAATGGGAGGCGTAACATCTGGTCCCCAAGAATAATTATTCTTCTGTAAAGGTCAAGTTGTGGTTTCCTAAATATACAGGGGTATTATTAATAAGGCTATCACATTCTTAAGAAAAACACTCTCAAAGTGGTATTGTGTTTGATGTGAACAAATCCAACTTGCCTGTGTTGACAGCCAGGGCTCCTACCCGGTAACGACTGGGTTCGCTCTTTATCTGCTTCTCAAGGGTTATATAGCTGCGTAGGGTGCGGTCGTAGTCTTGAAGGTTGGGGCTACTAGCAATAAATTCGCGAATGGCCTGATCTTTATCTATGAACCACAGATGATGGTACTTCTCCCACGTGCTGAAGGTATTATGCAATTCCTGTGGATATTAAGTTGATTATTATTGGAAGTGCACCGGATACTAATGAGGCAGTACAGGTTTGCACCGCCTATAATGGATGTAATTTATTTCATTATTTTAGAATCACATGGTAAAGTAAGAACTATTGACATTACATTACGTTATTCAACACATGATTATATTTTCTGAATGACATCAAACAACAGGAAAGACGCTAAGTCGCTAACTACAATTAAAGGATTAGAATAAAAGTAATGGAAATAGAAGAAGTGGAAAACTAGTTATCCTCTTATCAATTAGATTTGATTTGAGTGTGAAAGAAGACTGACATAGATCTGGAGCGAGATACACAACTCTTGGAAAGGCGCATTTTGGTACGAAAGCGCCTTTCCTTCTTACCTTTTCCCAAAAGACCCATACTCAAAAACTCCCCTACGGGAAGTGTTCGAATTAAACACTGCATACTATAACTGAGAGTGTGAAAAGTCCTGTGACTAAGTGACAACACAACATACATACATTTTTAGTTGACTGAAAGGAGTTGGCCATTTGACTCATGATCTTGGAGACATCCTTGCTTTCATAGACATGAGTGTAATAGTTCTTGGCCCTTGCTGGCACCTCGAGCACCTCTTCCCTCGCCTTCCATCCTTTCCTTTTACCTCCTACACCTTCGTTTCTCCGCTGTGGTTCACTGGCCTTTGGGCAAAAATGCAACAACAGAAAATCACATCATCGACTAAATATCTGACATAATAATAATAACAATGAATGATACACATTACACACTAAACACTGGCAAACAATATATTGTATTATCATCCAATTTGACTTTTGTGTCTCCTCGCACTACTTTTAAAGCCCATTCCAGTTTTAGCTGTACTATGTTGCACAAAAGTCGTGTCCATTACCCAGCCACAGTGAGAATTCAAGTAAACTGAGTTTGAAGTTTCGGAACAGCTGAGGAAATGCTATGATCACCTAACTGATGTCGCCTTTGGTGTGTTGAGAGGGTGGAGGGTGAGAATTAAAGGAGTGGGAGGGGAACTGGAGGAGGTGGAGGCTGGATGAGACAGGTTGTATGAGACTGGAGCAATATCACGTTTCTGATAATGTTAGAGATGGTTAATTTAACTGATAGGAGATAAGATTATATGGAGTGATACCAAGAGATAAAACGAGTTAAAATCTGAATAACTAAAATCCTATAGAACAAATATTACTGCACAGCTGTATCAACTCATGCTGATACATAAGACTGAGTCAGGCTTTGGTCTACAACTCACGCAAGGGAATGTGAGGTGGCCGTAGCAGCATCATTAATAATACTCACATCTTCTTTGCGGCATCTGACCCACTGTGAAACACCCATGGATGTAGAGAGGATTATTTTGGCCACCTTGTTGATGGCCTCCTGCACTTGGGTCAATGTTGGAGTGACCTGGACACCGGGGGATACCAAGGAGGCACTCAATTCAACTAGTGCCACCTCCTGGCTGTCCTCGCCTTCTGACACTCGACCACGCCCTACACTTTCGCCAGTTGAGCCACCTGTAGATAATTATATATTTATACATTAACCCTTATGTCCACAATGTTGCATATATGAATAATTACTTACTGTTTTTATATCCAGGGTTCAGTCTCTCATGAGAACCAGCCCAAAGCGACACCCTGTAGAGGGCAAGCTGTATGCGCCGCACCGCCACTGACATACGGGAAGCAGCAAACCAGATCGCCAGGTCGTCGACATTTATTAAGTTGGCTATACCGTCCGAAAGGGATGAGGTAATGTCATTAATTGCTACTAGATACAACGTGACACTTAGTAAGGACCCTTCACTGGGGGATGCCCTCCTCCTGTGCAATGGATGCTGAGAGGGCTGTTACAACCCTCACACTAAAACTGCAACCACTGAGAAACTCCTTAAGAAAGAGTGGAAGGCGACCCCGCAGGCCATAGGCATGGAGTTGCTTCAGGATGCTATTTTGCCATGTAGTGCCATATGCTTTCTCTAAATCAAAGAATACACAAACCAGGTGTTGATGTCGTGCAAAAGCATCAAATGCTGAAGCCTCACATGCTGCAGCTTCCAACCTGACCAGAGCATTTGTAGTGGAACGGTGTTGAGAATATGCTTCCAGGTACGCTACAGAATATCACAAAAATATTACAATTGTGAAAAAAAAAAATCAAGACGAAATTCATTCGGCTACTCGACTCCCGCGGCCCCTACAAATTACAACGAGTTACGAATTACAAGTTACAACCATTTTTATCAATAAAGAATACTATCATGAGCTGGTAGTACCACAATTTTATTTCTAGCTATCAGTATAAAATTTTACTTCAGGAATAATGCTCACCTTGTTTACGAGAGTTAGAGACCGAGGTGTGCTTCCTGATGGAATCCAGAGCTCCACGAACAGATTTGATCAGTACGTCCAATACTCTTCTGTGATATGTCCGTCGAAGGTCCCGTGCGGCTGACTCCACCTGAACAGTGAAACGTAAATAAATTATATTAAGTTATCTATATATTATACATATTAGATATGGCTAAATAGAATTATGAATGTAACATATTTAAGGATATTAGCATTAAATTGTATAAATATAAAAAACGCGTGTTTTCCGACGTTACCATTGACAAACCAAACTATAATATTATGTGTCTGTCTACACCCGACTGACAACATGTGAAAGACCACGTCCTCCCTGATCACTTGGCGATGCTTTAAAGAGATATATCCCAGGCTGGCCACCACCCTGTAGAACTGCATAGCTAAATCTTACTATCATCACAGTAGGGAGTGTGAGCTCTCCATTAAATATCCATGAGTCAAAACGCGAATAGCCGATGCAGAGACGGGTAAACGGTGTCTCCCACTGGTGGGACCAATGTCACTTATAAGTCTTCTCAGAAAATAGGGTCTCTACGATTGCGATGAAGGCAAGAGAAAGTAGCGCGCTTCTCCAGCACAGCAGTGGTGTAGACTGGGGGTCACCAAAGGACAGGAGACGTGTGGGAAAGTGGCTAGACATTTTATTAAGTTACAAAGTTGAGAGCAACAGAGTAGAGCATATCAGTGAAATAGATCACAGCCTCGTCAGTGCTACTACAGAAGAGACCAGAGAAGTATGAAGAGCGCAGTACTCACCTTCTGCGTACCGTTGATTTTGTCTATCAAAAAGCAACTTATTATTGGTAAGGCACATCTGACCCACGAGTAGTTCTAAGGCCCTATAGTTAACTGGCATAAGTTTATAGGAGACGATTTTCATAAGAACAAAAGGCTCCTAATTTACCTCCTTTGACTATCCCACCACTTGTTCACTTGTTCACTTGTTATTATTGTGAATATTAAGTATGTGTGCTTAAATTTGAAAGAGCCTTGACTTTTCCGACCAATGTCCAATGACTACCGTAATGTCATCATTAACCTTACCTTTTCTCTCATCTCTTTCTTTTTGCGAGCAGCCTTTTCCTGTGATGTGAGGGGCCTACTGGGCAGCTCAAGTGTGGTGGAAAAACTACCCTCGACCACGGGCACCGGGCTTCTCCGGGATGAGCCTCCTCCTGATGATACTAGTACCAGAGACAAAAAAAAAAAAAAAAAAAATTATTACATATACTGAAAAGTTGTAGATAACACATAATATTTCGAAGATGTTAGACAAGTAAAACAGGAAGATAGCTAATCATCCGGACCTACATGTAGCAACATCAATTACTACTGCATCATGTCAAATTGCTTTACTTACTGTCCATGCCAGAGATGTACACAATTGATAATAATAATAATAGTAAAAGTTCTCCACTATATACCTTGTAGGTTATAGAAATCTGGTTGAACACAGGGTAATTAATTTTATTATATTGACTAATATTTAACAAAACCAACACAGTGGGGTTGGATATCACCAGCAGAATTCCATCAGGACTCTATACGCCATCCAAGTGTCAAGGTCAAAGTCGGTAGAATGTACTTGAAGATATTTTAATATTAGACATGATTTAGAAGGGCCGAGATGGATTTATTGTACCGGAATCGTTTTGGGATTAGATAATGACAAAGATTCGAGAAAAGAGATCATCAGGTTAAGAGATGGCAACGTAACTATCACGAAGGATAAGAGCAGGAAATGTGGAAGATATAAAGATGTTTGAGTGATTATTGTCGAGGTCCCTGAAGGAACGAGAAGAGTAGGTATAAACTGAAAAGGACATTGCATTTGACATGAATGAAAGACTCATTAGCTATAGTCTGGGAACATAATTATTGATACGACACCGGGGAGAAATGTCCAGAGTAAGAGATTCATTAGTGTGAAGGCGTCAGTACCATATGTAAGCCTCATCCTTGTGGAGGCAGCAGTAGAGCAAGCTTGATATAATCAAGAGTAGTCTCCATTCGAAAGAGACAAACTATATAGTATGTATGTCTCCATAGCCGAGATAAGCACCTCTGTAATATTTGCGACACACCAAAGAGCTAGACTTTAGCAGGTAGTGTCTAGAATTTTTTGGAGGCAACTGAACACATCAATAAACACACACCTGAATGAGAATCATCGAAATCTGTACCATCATCAAGATCTTCAGCAATGAGGAATGCTAGTCCGGTCTGGTCCTCAGCTCCACATCCGTCCACGCCCACTAGCACCAACTCTATCAGCTCCAAAACAGCGTCCTCTACTACACGACTACGGCTGTTTAGTTCCTAGAAATATATGTGATGGTGACTATCATAGTATATTACGTTGTTTTCAATTTTGGAGTCGGTGATGAGAAGCGTCAAACACTTCTTAAGTGTCTACACTTGTGAAATAAAGTGAGTGAGACAAGTCCATAATAGTATCCAATTACGTAAAGAGACACTTAGACACATTGTAATTGAAGGATCAGTTGTCTGAATAATAGCTAAAGAAGAATAAAGGTAAAGTGTTCCATAGCTGTGTGTTATCGAGGTAATAGCAGTCCCGTTAAAAGTAAGAGTTAAAATAGGTGATGAAAAAACAACGCACATAAATACAGGAGTATTGTATACTGCAATTAATATAATTTACAGACGAAATACCAGAAAACTCATTAATTCCTCATTTCTCCTTATTACCCATAAATTGTTACAAGAAAGGTTTAGATGCCATTTTATTATCAATTAAAAAGTCACAAGTCTATATTAGCCTGAGTGTTACCTGTGCAGCTTGGCAACAAGTAATCCAAGTGTTGTGAACGAAGAGATCGAGGGTCCATGGTGCCGTATCTGGTAACACGTATAGCTTCACTGTGGACATGGCTGATAACACTCCCTCCATACGGTGCATAAAGATGTCGTTCACTCTGTCAACAGAACGTCACTGATGGAATATGTGGTGTTATATAATTATTGGTCATAGTGGAAGTCATGGTACCACAACAATCAACTTACTAAGCTTGGGGAGAGTCAGATTAATGGCGTAAAGTAAACGCCTGAATACTATGACATCATCTCGTGGCTCCTCCCCTTATTTATTATTGGTATAAAAAGTTTATGCCTGTGTAGTAAATGGAAATATACAGTATATGTATATATACAGATATATAAATTGATAAGGATATAAATGGGGATATCAGAATATGACCCAGATCCAGAATACGTTTTTTTTTTTTTTTTTTTTTTTTATAAACTATGTAACATTGACTGTAAAACTCATAGTAATCATCAACGTCCATACATACTCACCTCAATTATTACCCGAGTACCCGTACTATGACAGAACATCGTTGAATGAGTTGGGGAGGAGTAGATTCTTACAATATTTACCCCGCATACATAGGAATACAATCTGGTGCTCTCGAACACAAGCGAGCTGGGCACACTTGTTGTGGTGTCCAAACGAACGTGTATCTGTCAATGCTGGGTCAAAATTGTGGTAAAGAATCAACATATACCTGTTTATGAGAACCTCGAAAGTGTTGATGGCCTGGAAAGCTTGATCGAAGTAAGTGTGAGCTTGGATGGAGGACCAGGTGAGGGTAGTTAGTAGGGGCTCGAACGCTTCCTTCAGTTGCATGACATGGGGCACCAGTAACAGAGCCAGACTCTTGCCCACTTTCTCCAGAACACGCTGCTGTTCGTTCAGTAGGTGCTGAAAAATTAATGTGATATAATGTATCCTAAGTACAAACATAGAGGTGCCCATGTGTGAAGGTTAGATTTTCAGAGAGATCAAGCCCTATGTTCCGTGTTTGCTATTTTATGGTTGCATGTCTGTCAGTCCCTTGTTATTTTAAAACCGCAATTTTACCTAATCCCGAAATGCTATATCCTTATTGCAATATGAAAAAAACCCTGTGGTATTTAAAGAGCAACATTCTTTACTATGAGCATTTTCGTACCTTAACCATGTCACGCTTCTTGAGGAGGAGTGGTGCCCTGTTGAGGAGTAACTGTGTCATATATGGTACGTCCAACCCTAGCTGTTGTATTTTAGTGGCCTCGTGCAGTAACGTGGAGATGCGTGGGTCCCAATTCACGTACAATTCCTCTGTGTCCGGCCGCCGTACTACCAGGGTACACCGCAGGCTTTTCTGGATGTCACTCATCTGAGGTAGTCGAGAAAGGGAGGGAGTTCATGAGGAGAGAAAACATAGTATGGTGTAGAGCGTGTGGCAACAGAAATATGAGTAAGAGGAAGTATTTAATTAATCGACTGATTCCTATACCACAATTCAGTAGCTGACCTTTCTTAGTGTGAGTAATATATATATATATATATATATATATATATATATATATATATATATATATATATATATATATATATATATAATACTTTATGATATAAAGATTAGGAAAGGTCAAATCTTTAAAAAATGTATGAATTAGGAGGACTAAAAGAGTTCAGCTTACACTCTGCTTTCTCCAGGCGTCGTAGTAAGCAAGTTCGTATTGAACTAGCGTCTTTCCGATGCGGTTATATTTCCTCACTGCCTCTTTCCCTTCAGGTATTTTTAGCAGGACTGGATGGTCCTTGAAAAACATCATTGGTTCCTCGAGGTGTAAAAACAGACTTCGCGCCCACTGAATTTTTCCTGTAATACAGTACAGTATATAATATTGACCTCAGACACACTTGGTTGTTCCTCATGGATGCAATCTGAAAATTATTTCTCTCTGTACTAAGTAACTGGAAATTAAGTGATTGAGATTTATAATTGGTTGGAAACAATAAATACTTTTCATGCTATTAAATACAAAGTTTAATTTGGCGAGTACGTGTTCTAACTAACAGTGGACAGGTAGTAGAGTGAACATTGAAGAAACATAAAATTTACACATACCAGCTACAGGGGGAAAGCCACGTAGTTGGGGTGGACTCTCGCACTGCCGGTAGTAAATGCGCGACACTTTCTCTATTTCTTGCATGAAGCGGCCTAAGATCCTCTTGTACTTTCCTTCCACGTCTAATTGTGGTACCACCTCTGCGATTTTCTCGAACCTATGTAAGATACATGTAAATTTCAATATCTATCATTCATTTTCTTGTTACCTGGTTTAAGCATTATCATTTTGCAAAATTATCGCTAAGTGCAGTGTTTTGAAAATTAAATATTTCAAATTAAGAAAACCATAATACAGAATACAGGATTAATTTGATTTCAGTATTTCAGTCGATATTTTTATAATTTACTTTAATTATGTAAAATTACATTAATGTGAAGAAATACATCACCCAATTTGTGTTGCGCCGCCAGATGCCTAGTTGCATAAAAAAAATCAATCAATTAAGAAATATTTAATTACCTGGCAAGCATCTTATATGCCATGGGTGTCTCCCAGATTTCTTCATGTTCCTTCTCTACCATCATGTGTATCCGGCGTAGAAGTTCTCTCACGCTGGCAGCAAACACTTCCAGATCGGAATCAAATCTATGATCTCTGTAGTCCAGATAGTCATAAGGCTTTTGGGATATTTCGTTGCACATCTCCTGCCATGACTTGAGGATGTCTCGCAGGCCTGAAGGATCAGAGTGTCAGATAGGATGTATAAGAAGGTATTGCAGTATAGACGCCTACATTAAAAACAATGACCATATCTAAAACATTGACAGTAATTGTCCTTTAATCATTTATTGAGTTTTAAAATACAGTTAGATGTGCTGCCAGCATCCTCTTTAACACAATGGTTATTTTATATTATGCATTAAGTATGAGTTTCTTAGTTTATCGTACATGCAATAAATTAGAAGAGAACTCGACTAAAAGCAGCGAGAGTGAGTGAGGTAGCATGTGGCAATTATCTGAGTGTTGATGATGCAGGCGCTATGATAATGAGGCAGTAAAAGAATACACCATGCAGGGTTATAGAAATAATTTACCTTATAGTTCTTATACATAAACTGCAGAGCCCCATATATACAAAAGCCACAGGGTACTGAAGGTAAACAACGTGTTACAGAATTACAAGGTTTCCAACTTGAAAGCTTTATTGATTTGAGGATGAAAGACTAAACTAAGCCTGGACGACTCTGTTGATAGTGGGAGCAGTTAATAGGGAAGTGAATCAGTACAAAGGGAAGAGGACAGCACGAGGAGGAAAAGGAGGGACAGTTGAAGTCCACCTGATCGCAGCTTGGAGGAGCAAGTTCATGTTATACTGAAAAAAATATTCCGTTGACAGAAAGTGTCATCACTCAAAATATCGAAACTATAAAGTATGATAAATGTTTCTTCAGTCACAGTTTTCAGTGAAAAGAACCGAAATATCAGCGCTGATCGGAAAATGCATTGATATAATAAAAAAAAACTATGTTAAAATAAACAATACAGGCCTACATACATATGCCAGGCCTACATTCCCTGACCTGGAGCTAGCAACGCCATGTCGTACATTGATCTCATCACACTGACCCCTGTTGGAGGAGGAAGCATCCCCACAGCCACACCACGCTCGGAACTAATAGTGCAGCACAGCTATGTTAGCTTTTTTTTCCACAGCAAGGCCTGACAGAATAGCTGGTTTATTCATACCGTTTAAATGGAAGGGCAACTCCCCCTCCCATATCGGGTCCCTCCTATGACGCACCAGACGCGAGCCCCTACCCCATGGGTCACAAAGCTGCGTACAATTTCAACCATTTGCTTCTGTCACACACAGTTATACTACCCTGCTCCACAGACAAACACCTTCCTTTCAACTCTCCTGTTAAGCTGACCATTCAACCCCTTTGCATGTGGCCTTTCTCTCTTTCTCTGACCTTCGAATCAAATATCCTCTTCACCATTCCACCCTCCCCCATTCTCTACAAATGTCTACACCATATTAAGACGCCTGTCTCTCATTTCCTCATTCCTGATTCTATTTATCCGGATCATATCATACATGCTCCTAATATATATCATATCTCCTACATTCAGCCTCATTTCTTCTTTACTCTTATATCGTATATTACAGCTCCATACAATGCAGTAGATGTAGTTATCTCTACATATAACCACATGTGGGATCTTCACCCGGACAACCATGAGACAAGTAGCACTGCTTAATCACTGGTGTGCGTAGGGCACACAGAAAGATTTATGAAGGATAATTTATTTACTGGAATCAGTATATGGGCAAGTGCTAGATATGTTCAGTGTAGAATACCTTTGAAGAGCAATCGGCAATGCGACCTATGTGGAAATACAGGGGGTAACAAGACTCTTGAAGACGATTGTACACAAAGAACAACAGTTGTTTTAAGTAAAAAAACTGGTTGTAAAGAAATTTACAGTAGTCACGTTGTCTCGCTGCATGACTACCTGTATGTTGTTTAATAAATTTACAATAAATTTAGGTCTATTCTCTAATAAACGCCAAGGAATGACTGAGGAATGCCTATGAAAAATGTGTCGAGCGGTGGATTGCAGTAAGGAGAGGACCCCTAGTGGTGTTACCTCCGGCTTAGCCTCCAACAGGTTAAATGTGACAAGAAAGCTAAAGCAGTATCGCACATGTGTGAGCTGGGGTTACCTGTATACTTTCTCAGAACCTTTTGGAAACTGACACGTAATTAGGAAAACATGACTAGTAATAAACATCCTTGAGATAGCTGTGTTGTTTCCACTTACAAATGCAATCAAGATTAGCAAATATTCTTGAAATTCTCTCAAACGCTAGTCAATATGGCATTGTAGGAAGAAGTAATTTTGCATACGTAGCCTACAATCAATTACTCTGTTCTCAGCAAAGATTTATAATATCTAAGAACACAAAGTTTTGGTAATTGAATAGAATAATGGAGTATAGCGTCAGCACTGTTTAATTCTCTCATTTGCGATAATGGGGTTTAATTATCGTAGTAAACCAATATAACTATGAATAAAACATGCACAACAACAAGTGTCTATCGCTGTATCTCATGCCCTTCCTTGTCCCACCCCAGCCCACAAATCGCAACGTCCTTTAAAGCTAAAATTAAAGCACTATCTGGCTCAGAAAAAATTGAGGCCCAGAAGCGTGTAGAGTGAGGAAGATTCTTAAGGCTTTTCCGACTAACCAAGTGGCCTGTGCCAAGAATAAAGCTCGAGGACTAAAACTGTAATCTACAACCTGGCTTCTTATTGCCCTGTAATGTTCCTATGATGTCTGAAAATTGTAAATAAATTAGCACAGTACGAGTATATTACATTTATATATTATTATATATAATATTACTAATATTTTGAGAACTGTGAGAATCAAAACCAGTGGCTCCTTGAATGTCCACACCTCTGAAATAATACATAGAGAGAGCGGGTCAAAATCATGCCCAGTTTCGTACGAGATGCCTGAACATATTGAGTTTAAATTTAAAGGATCATACTAAATGAAAAAATATATATAAAGGTTAACCAGTTCAGGGTTAAGGGGAGGGTATAGTTTTGACATTTTTGGAGATTATGATTCCTCCAAACTATTCCAGGCAACAGGATACCATTATTTTTCTTCATCTGGGTCTGTTTCCTGGCATACTTTGGAGGAATCAAGGCACGCCAATCTATCCAAAGTATACTCTCCCCTTAATTAGTTTGCGTATATTAAAGATTGATAGCACCAGTTCCCTCTTGCATTAGGGTGTTGGACAGACGTTGTATGTTTCACCGAGAAGGAATAATAGACAGAGTTCATGGACACACACACGTTTCTCTCGTAAAACTTCTATTTGTACATAGGTTAGCTGTTACAATAATTATGATACTGTATTAATGAGGGCGAAAAGTGAAGGGAAACCTACCTAAATTTCAGAGGGTATGTTTCAGATGCTTGTAGTACAGGAATAGAACGTGTTCCAGATGAACAAACAGCACTTTGAATTTTTCTTTAATTAAATTGTAGCACTTTCGTGATCAATTAATAAGATATAAATAATCTAGATGATTTTCCTTTCTTTTTTCGAATTCATTAATACAGTATCATAAATTTATTGTAACAGGTGAAGTACAGGTATGTATAATTCGAAATTTCACCAGAGAGACATTTTTACTTAAAATTATCCAAACAGGTAATTATTCAATTTAATGCATAAAATGCTGAATCACTATATAATTATACAGAGTGTATCTAAACTAGACCGACAAACTTTGCAGATAAATAGATGTACAGATAGGTAGTAAAAATAACTAACTACGTAAATAACTACGGAAAAAGATTAATAAAAAAGTTACCGTACAGGACTTACTAGGTTCGTAGCAGAAAGTGCTAAAATTGGTTTGTGGTTTATTACAGGGAGGGACGTGGTAACCTTATCCATGCTTCCCGGTATATAGAGAAAGAAATTGGATTACTACTAATGGGCCACATAAAGAAATATGATAAGGGCGTTTTAATTAGCGCCGAAGATCTTACACAGGCCATGATGCTCCTCAATCACCCTGTCCTTCTAATAGCATGTTTGAATCTATCAAACCACATCCAACATTTAATTATAGCAAGGGGCGTATATATAATGAGGACCTTTATGACTTCACAGCGGAGGTCATTCTTGTTATGTGCCCAGACAGTGTCCAACGAGTAACAAAGATGAAGGGCAGTAAAAGTATAATCATCCTCACTTTCTATGACTCGTATATCCCAGATCGCATTAATATTAACCCCACCTCTTTTGAGATGAAGCCTTTTGTTGAGCTTCCCTTACAGTGTTTCTGTTGTTATGAGTTTGGTCAAGGGAGAACAAACTGCGACAATCGTTTCCGGTGTGGTAATTGTTCTGCTCTTGACTCACATCTTACTTCTGAATGGCAGTCAGAGAGTTACTGATTTTTCCTTCAGGGATGCTCACCCCTTATGTTCTCGCCAATGTAAGATTTACCTCCTTGAGCAAGGTATCCTACACTTGGCTAGTGCCCAATTCATCAGTATTGGTAGTGCCAGACGGCAAATCAACTTCAGGCGACATATGGATTGTGGTGTGAAGACATACGCCTCCTCCCTTCGCTCTAAATCGGTTGCAGCCCCCTCTCAACTCTATCAAGAAGCGAGTGGCTGAAGCTTTTGACCCATCAGCGATCTAGCCTCTGTTACTATCTGCGATGACGGGACTTTGCCAAAATTTGTATAATCACAGTTTACAATGACGTTCCTATGCTTTAATCCCAGCGGCCTCACATATAGTCGCAGCATATCGCAGGTGATCGCATTAACTTCGTACGACTCGGGAAGTGGCTGCGATCATGATCAAATTTTCAAAACCTTCTCAGGCCACCTCTGCAATTGTCGAATCGCTCGACTAGTTGCAGTGTGGACACAGTGTGAGTAAAGCTCTGTCGCCGCTCGCTGCAATGTGGCAATGACGGCCTGCGTCAAAACGTTGTGCAGTTGAACGACTCCCCCCCATCATGCGATGTGCGACGCATCGCCAATATATAAGATGCCCGCTCGATGCGTCTCAGTACAGTCTTTGCTAGGAAGCGACATAGTAACAACCTCCCAGCGACCACCAATCAACCTCCACCAGCACCACCATGAATAAAGATCAGAAGAACACCTCTGGCAAGCTCCTGAAGAAGGGGAAGAAGAGATTTGTGGCCCTTCTGTCTGTGGAAGTGAGCCTTCCTTCCCTTCTTTTTCAACTGCAGGTGAGGATAGGAGAGTGTTAAGACTTGAATTCCCTCAAACTCCAGTATGGCAGCCGCTAATTCAGGATCCCTGTTGGCGAAGTCTTTGTCTATGTAGTCGAGGAGGCTCATGGTGTTGCTGCTGCTGGTGCAGGAGACTGGGAAATGTACAGGTAGGTGAACCCACACCTCAATATATAGTTGTGGCGTCAGAACTGCGATCATTTTTTGACATCGTTGGGAAATCGAACTGCAAAACGTCGCAGGTGCTCAAGACGTCCTCATGATGACTCCTCGCATGAAGTCTGTGAAATATGCAGTAAGCTGCGATACACAAACGATCACTCCTTGACCTTTAATCGCTTCGTCTGTGATGATTCGCAAACATCTGCAACTAAGCGAGTGAAGGACGAGCAGATGTCGTAATGGATCTATATATCTGCCTTGACATTGGGAATCGCAGTGTTTGGGTGGCGACTTCCACATTTTCGGCATCGCAGATTGTCGCAGAGGTTAGATCGCAGATGTGTGATCCCAGCATAATGAAACCAAAGAGCGTCGTGATCACAGAGTTTAGCTGTCATGGAGAAGCACTGGACCTGAGATGCGATCAAGCCAGAGAAGAGGATGTTAACCAGAGTACTTCCCCGACAATGAGTGGCACTGCCAGTGTCCCAGCGTATCAGATGATGCTTACGGATATATGAAAGGAGACGAACACCATAATGATTAATAAGGCCAGAACCATCAACCAAGTCAGAATGCCAAGCATTAAAATCTCCCATATACACCATACCACGCACTGTTAGAGAAGGAAGAGCCTCAATAATGAGTCTAGTTGGGGCAGAATAGACATTATATAATTGGAGTACTCCATCCCCAGTTGAGTTGACAGGGCTTAACATAACTGGTGATAACACATACGTCATAGGAGACGACATCCACCTCTCAATCACTAGAGAACTCTGTGTTTGGAGAGAGAAATCCGGGGACTGGGGGCAGATGAGTGATCTGGAGAATATGATGGATCAGGAGAAGGGAAGGATTCAAAAAGCTTTCAAGACGAGATGTAACAGTATCCATCCTTTTGGTAAGGGCAGTGACAGTTGAGATGATGGCCTGCTGAGCCTCAACCAAGGTGGAGAGTTTAGAGTCTTTAGCAGCCTGAGCAGAAACCAGCCCATCAATCTTGGCTTCATGAGTGGAGAAATGGTATTGTGAGGGCCGTATATCGTGCCATGTGAGTAACGACAGATTTACGGGGGGGCCAGGTCTGGTTATATAAAGCCATAGATGATATGAGATCGCCTCCTCACCTAAGTGTCGCAACATGGCATACAGGATATTGGCTGGCCCAGGAGAAGTGTCACCGCAGAGAGAGAGCGCAGAGTGTAGGTCTCTCAGGGTGAATATATGATTATAACTTTCATTCTTGTGCCTCGAGAAATCCAGAGCACTGCATTCCTGGGCTTCCAACTCGTGCCATGGTGTTGACCACCGGTAAACCATCCATGACATTATATCCGTTGACTTTAACGACAGGTGGGGGACTAGGAGAAAATTTCCACATAATGTTACGGACTTGAGTGAATACTTGAGTGAATGGTGTTTTAGTAGTAATTGAAGTTGTGCCTTTTCTAAAGCTCGGAGAGCCCGAGCCCTCACCCTTCGGAAGTCCTCTAAAAGAATAGGGTCTCCGCGATTGCGACGAAGGCGAGAGAATGCAGTGCGCTTCTCTGGCATAGCAGTGGTGCAGACTGGTGACCACCAAGGGACAGGACGTTTTGGAAAGTGGCCAGAAGTCTTAGGGACAGAGTCGAGAGCGTCAAAGTGGAGCATATCAGTGAAAAAGGTCACAGCCTCATCAGAGGCCGGAGAAGTAAGCTCTAATCTCCACCGAGGAAGACGAGACTGTCGTTTGTACCTGTTATTTTCTAGCAGTATAGGAAAATTGTCACTACCATATAAATCCGGCAACACATTCCAAGTAAAATCTAATAGTGCACTGGGTGAGCAAAGGGAAATGTCAGTGGCTGTAAAAGTCCCAGTAGGTCTATGGAAATGAGTCTTACGTATATAAAAAACCCTAATCCCTCATCCTCAATAAAAGAATCCAATAAGATACCCCTGGAATATTATTGACCGTACTGTCACCCCACAGAGGATGACGACCATTAAAATCACCCAATAAAATAAAGGGAGAAGGAAGGTCTCGATACTAAACGGAAGAGATCACCTCTCAACTGTATCACTGGTAGAGGTCCCCAGAAATAGTTGACTAAAGCACGTTGTGTATGTGATTGAACACCGACGCTACGGGATCACACACGTACACGAAAACTGTAGACTGTAGACGGTAATAGAGCCCAGTGTGATAGCGCCTTTACTGTACATCATGAAATGAGTATATCTCTGAACTAGTTTTTGCATTGATATTTCGTCTGTGAATATACACAATGACAAGAATATATTGCATGACAGAAAATCATAGCAATGTTGTAATAAAATTTCCGAAAATAATGTATAGGGAAATAATCTAATTACGAGCTTGTCAACACTGATTTTTTTCCGATCCACTATCACACAATAGCATCATCATCATCAACTGGATTCTCATTATGAACCCACTACTTCCAGTACATTTAGATGAGAGGTATGTACAGTCTCTTACTTTGTCATACACCCATTTTGAAATCGTCAAGGAACTTACAAATTACCGAAACAGGACCTTGCAAACTACGTACTACACGGATGATGGTTACGGTTTTTTTCGTTTGGACCTTCAAACAAGGAGAAGGTACAGTATGGTGTACTAGGTGTTAAACGTGTAAGAATAAGGTGAAATTGTGGCATAGCTACAGTACTCTAATGTCAAAAATCTTGCAGGGAAGCAGATCTACATGGGAAGTTTTGTCTCTCACTCGTCGTGTTATAGACAGATGTGAAAATCAAACAAAGTGATGACAGAAATTATAATGGGTGTCTGTTAAAGTGATATGTCCAGTGAATGAAAAGAGAAACATGACAAAATATCGGGAAACTCCTCACATTATTACTTACCAGTTTCCAGTGGGAGTAAGGCTGTAGGGAGAGACCATCGGTGGCATGCGGCATCAAGACAGACAAAAGACAAATTGGATTAATTAACTGTTAAATTAAATACGTCCTGAGTTTGTGCAAGGGCTTGGCACCAGCCAGCCTTAGGCAGGGACGCAGGGTCTTCCCACCTGGGTTTAAAATACACAACAGTCTAGAAAGAAACAATAATTACCAATCAGGGTCACTTACATCTACCTATGGAAGACCGGAGAGGTGTTGACAGAGGTAAGAGAAGTTTAAGGAGGGTAGGGTGGTGCCTGTATTAGAGAGGTGAAGAATGGTTCTTGGATGAGAGATAACTGATATTTTTAATAAAACTACGAAAATATACCCGGCTATCAATCATTATTACAGTATATTGACATTCGTGGTCAATATCAGTATGACTCTGTGATGAAGGATGTCACTGTTTCTACGTGTTCCAGCCCTCACCAGATTCTGGGAGTAGTATACTGTTGGTAAATCTGGAGTAACTGATTCCTTCAAACCATTCCAAACAACAGGACACCATTATATTTTTTCCATCTGGTTCAGTTTCCTGGCAGCCTTCGGTGGCATCAGGTTGTTTAATGTATCCAAAGTATACACTCCCCTTAAGGTTTATTTCATTTGAGATCCATAGTAACATTCCGCGTATGAGAGTACAAATCGTCTAGTGTTACATGCTTTTCTGAAGGATTGATTTATCGATTGATATTAAGTGCCGCAACAGCGAGATCATACAGAGCCAGAAGAAGGTGACAGATAGGTGAGGCAGAAAGCAAAATAGAAATAGAAAGAAAAGAGGGGCAGATAAAGAACTGACAGGGAGTGGCTTGGGCAGAAGGGGCGCCCAAACCCTTAAACAATTGCCCACATTACTACCGGCAATACCCCCTTACGGGGAACCAAAAAGGAAGTATTTCAATACTTAATTAATGGAAAATATATATTTATAATAAAATGTCATGACATTTCTCAACGCAATTATACCATAAGGTTAATTTGTTGCATATTGTTAAATTTAAATTTATGCTTTATTATAAAAAAAAACGTATACTAATAAAAATCAGGACATCTGAAAAGTTTATTGTCATAAACATAACTGTTGAGAGATTACTATCATATAACAAAAAAAAAAATTGTCAGCAGCTGCAGTAAAGGCTTCTTGATTATTGTAAATGCATTTAAAAATTACCATGCAATGAGGATTAGATTTTCAGTTTAAGTGATACACTTTTCTATCACTAACATTTATACTCTGTATTAACTTAAAAGTTCATTTATGCATCGTGCATTTTAAAATAGATTATTAACACGATCAAAATAAAATACTTTTAAAACATAATCAATCATCACTACGAAATCTGCAAGCATAGGCAGTACTCTTATGGGTATCACCATAACAAATTATGTTTGAGAAAAAGCCTACTGCCTGCCTACAATATATATATAGATATAGATATAGATATGTAGATAGAGATAGATATGTAGATATATAGATATGTATAGATAGATATATTTGTGTGTGTCTGGAAATAAAACAAGGAATAACTGTCTCACACTCGGCCCGTCCCTCGAAGAAACCTGAAAACTTGTCGATGTCGTCAAAAAGGCCGGTGATGTAGTTTAGGCGAGAGCAGAAGGCCTCGAACTTGCCAAAGACATACTGCTCACTAAAACTGAAAGGATGCTCGTCAGGCATGGCCTCCAATTTCTCCTGTAAAATGGGAATAACATTATGTAGCTGACTAAACCTGGTTGATGTAAATTCTGTACTAAATATTAGTGTTAGAGTATAAACAAGAAACACTTTTGTTTGTCATTCTAATTCATAGAACGGTAAATATATTTCGTTTAACAAAATTTGTACTTTTAAACAGCTTAACTGATATACTACATCAAGGACAAATGATTTTTTAGGATGATACCGAAACTTCACGTCTCCCACCTTGGTTTTTTGGTAAGCAGATCGGTAGGTGAAGTGGAGTTTGAGGCAGTGTTGGATCTTGGTTCGCACTTCTGACCTTGGCTGGCACCAGATAGAAGCTGTCCCTTGGCAGGAAATGTACACCTGGCAGGCGCGGATCATCTGATTCGTTATCTGCAGAAAGGCAAGAATTATGAAAATATATCATTTTCTAAAAAAAAATTCAATTTTAGAATAAATTTACAATCAAATTTCGAATCAATGAAAGCTATGCATGATGTTCATTTAATGGAAAAAAAATCGATTAAACAGTGCTGTACGACCTGGGAGGAACCCAAAGACAGCTGATCTTCAATGAGGTGAATAAATTATTCCAAGAATGCAGCTGGTGCCTTACCTTAATAAGAAGAGCTGATAGTTTGTCAGAGGTGTTGTAGTACCTTGATATGGAGTGGATCATGCGTACCGTGTTGAACAGCTTCATGATGTACGGTGTCATACCAGGCTGCAAGAATTTTTAACTCACTTAATGAATGGAGAGAACTGTACATTCGCCAGTTAGCAGGACCTTTCGAGTAGGGGTGGCACAATTTGACATTGCCTGCACTACGCCTCTCGGAACAGTAAACATACCTACATACATTTTACACTTTCATACGCACATTCTTGCATTTTTTACCAAATGTGAAATAGAAGCCAAGTGTGAAACTGGAACAAAGTGTAAAACATTAAAACCGTTTATGGTACTAGGGACTACTAAGAATTATTGGGAAACACACAGGGATTGGTGAGGAACGTGAGGTTGATTGGGCACACATACTGTAAGGGGTTGATGAGATTTAGTCATTGAAGATCAATGAGGTATGAGATTATCTACGTAATACACAATTCTAACTCGCTCAGTTGGGTTACTATGAAATTATGTTGATGAGTTGACACTCACAGGATCGTTGAGGTAGAGAGGGTGACAGTATTCCTCGATGGCGTAAACAAACTTGACATTGTCTTTAGCTTCTGCCAAGTTGTGAGTCACCCTGGCATCCATCTCCTTCCAAGTTTTCAAGAGTTTTGACCTGGCCAGCTGCAAGGCCAACACAGCTCCACGCACCTGTATACCATTAACAAGTTTTAATATATCTTTGAATAAGGTATATATATATATAAACACACGCACACATTTCAATCTTTTGTTAAAAATGGGGAAACAATTATAATAACACTGACAATTAGGCACTAGCTAAATTAGGTTAACTAGACTATTGAAGGCAACATCAAATTATTGATAGGAATGATAAGATTGTGGAAATATAGCCCAAACTTGAAGGGCGTTCGGAGCCACAGCAAACTTCCACTATGCGATGGACTCCTGGTTGCCAGGGGTTAAATCCTGGGTGCCGGAGGTGGAGGTACACCAGAGGTTTCGTGAGATAATTGTTAAACATCTACTATATTTCCTTCTATATACCGACGGTTCCAAGACGGATGAATGTGTGGGTGTAGGTGTAAGGTCGACTGAATGACAGTTAAGATTCAGACTGCTGAATCATACATCGATTTTTATTGCAGAACTTTTTGCTATTAATAAAGCTTTGGATTTTGCCCTATCGACGACCCACGATAGGATAGTTATTTTTACTGATTCATTAAGTTCAATTAAAGCTATTAAATCCTTGTATACAAATAATAATGAAATACAGGGTGTAATCATTAGTAAGCTGTTTTGTGCAAATAAATCAATCAAGCCAATATGGGTACCGTACCATCACATTATGGTATCTATGGCAATGAACAGGCTGATAGACTAGCAGGGTCAACTGTTGATCTGGACCTTAGCATAGTCCGTACGGATCTTAGGTGTTTTGTTTCTCTCATTAAATCTAAAATTCATCTCCTGTGGCAAAGGCAGTGAACCAGACTAAGTATCAGTAATAAAGTAAAAACCATTATAAAACCCTAGGCTACGTCATCATGGCGTAGCCGTAGAGACGAGGTGGTGTTGGCTCGTCTTCGAACTCTTATATAATGAGCTCTTATCGTTCTAGTAGTCTAACCTAATAACCTAACCTAATAACATTTACTTTAATTCAAATTTTGAGACCAGCAGTTTCCTGTACCAATCAAAACCACGGAAAGAACAATCTATCTATTTTTTATTTTTTGTTGTTGTTATTTTTAGGAGACAAACTGTACACTAATAGGAAAGTAAATCTAGAATAACAGTGGTGAGTTATTACCTGTTGGGAATCCATTTGCTCAGCCAGGAACTTAAACTTAGCCATGCGTCGCTTCCAGTATTCCAGCTCGTCCTGAGGGCCTGCATCATCAGTTTCTTGCCTCAGTTGCTCCATCTCAATTAGTACAGACTCTTGATGAAAGAGAAAAAGGGAGTCAGTTTTGGATTGGAGTAATAGGTTAGCCTGATGATTTCCCCAAATGTACAAAGATATAAACAACTCTATAATGTGAATAATGGATCTGTTATGTAGTGTGATGTGGATCTGTGAAAGAATCAACTTCTCTCCAGTCTACAAGTTGCCCACCTCCATCACCTACAAATTAAGAGGCACTGTTATGAACTATTTAAAATTAGTATTGTAGAAGATATTCAGTATATAATATGATTTCTAGTTATATTGAAAAATGTTTCAATTACTGAACAATGTAATTTCATTATTCCCATTTCCCATTTTACAGCGTTATAAGACATATCTCTAATGTACCTGTAATTATTATCTCCCAAACAGCTCCTCACTAGTTTATCCATGTGACATGGGTCTAAAAGTACACAAATGGGTTTGCCTGTCACTGGGTGAGGAAATGTAGACTATAGAGTCTATAGTATCAGATTCAAAGGTGCATCCAGGTTCCTTAATCATACTTCGATCAGAAGAAGCTGCATCACAAGTTAAGAGATATAATTTTAACACCTATTGTTACGTGTAAGAGTGTCACACACGTAGGTAGGTGTTATGTTTTTAAGGATTTTCATGTAGGGTTGTTGAATTATTACTGTGTATATTATACGTACTTTAGTTTGTATGAATTGGGTTGAAACTGTGAAGATTCATGATGTTATTAGTTATTGAGACTATAATTCATGGTTTCGAGTTTGAGTCAGAGACGGAGAATATGGTCTGAGATAAGTCGGTGCGAACTGTAGTGTTGCCGGCGTTTAGGTCTGGTAGAGCCAGATAGACACTATGGACAGTCACAAACATCGGGAGGAATTCACTCAGACACCAGGTTTTTATGTATTATCGTGTCTTTGCATCTCCTAAATAGGAGTAGGAATATAGAATTGAGTGTATTTAGGAGAGAGCAGCCTGATACAGGTAGTGGGAAGCAACTTCCATACCTCTGTGGCTGCTGCAGACGACACGATTTGAGGAGCTCCAAGCTTGACGAACTATACCTGTACTTATCTATGTTTTGAGTTATTTAGTACTGTATGATCCACATAATCATATCAGTTGTTGGATATTCAATAACTTCCTCAATGCAGAAAATTAATACCCATTTATTTTCTTTGGGTCAAGTGATGAACTCTGACCTATTAAAGCTACATATTTTAACATAATGTAAATCCACTGGTACTGGTTTGTCAACTAGTGAATCTAGGTTTGTTTATTACAGGAAGATAGTACTGATATAATTGCTCGAAACAGTGATAGAGGATTCACCTATTTGTTTGAGCCAAGTCGTGACGCAGCGCTCGATTGCGGCCAATTGGTCAGGCTGGGTAAGGACTGTCTGAGCCTCTGTCAAACCCTGCACAGGCTCTACCCCACCCTCTGTTGACAACACCACTCGTTCCTCCAGGATGCGCTCAGACACTGCCAATAAAACATAGGTAATAATATCTCCCCACTTCATTATAAACATATTGTAAAAGGTTTTAATAATAGATTATCTTCTATAGGAACACAGATTTTTAATTGATAGAATGTCTTCCATCTCTCACGAACGGTCATTTATACAGTCTCCTACGGCCATATATGCTGCTTCTACAACTTTTTTTGTCTCCTTCAGATTTGCAAGGTTGCGATTTGCACCCTCCACAATGCATGTGGTACGAAAGCAAATACTATTTTGAAAATTATCTTGTCTCTTAATTCAGTGGCAGACGTACTCACCGTGTAGACATGAGGCGAAAGATCTGAGCCCTGCCAGGAGGTGGTCCCGTGCACTGAGGCTGCCAGGATATGAATCCAGATCTGAAGGATTAACTCTGACAGCTGGCACAAATACCCGACTCAACAACCTCTCAATCGACCGCAACAACACTCGAGGATCCTGCCCCGCCCGCACCAGCATGAAATTCACTTCCTGTAATGGAAATAGACAATTACTCTAACATGAGCCAAAGACTGGTCTACTAATTAAAGAAGGTGAGGTCATTATATTTCACTAATGATAAGATTTATTTCTGGACTTTCCTTTCCTGCGGCTGTAGACAGTCACTGTTCTTATGAGTTATGACCTATCGAGTAAAGCTAGGGAAGCTACGGCCCCAAACCCAGTGTACACAATTTGTTTCATCTTTTGGCTGCCATTGGGTAGGGGGTTACGAATACCTCCCTAGTATTCCTGCTTGTCATGAAAAGCGAATAAAAGGGGCTTTCAATTTTCTAACTGACCTTTTTTTTATCTGTTACCTTTCAGTTTCAAGCACCTTCTTCCTCTGGCGCCATATGACCTTGTTGATGCGGCGCATAATACCAATCAATCGATCCTTTATGATGGGATACAACATCTATCAGCTGTTATATAGTAATTTCTTCTTTTGAAGAATCGTTTGAGGTAATTGATTCCTTATTTATTGGTGAACATAATTTCAAATTGTATCTCCTGTCACTTTTTTTTTTTTTTTCGAAAGAAATACGTTACGAGGGATACTCCGAGGCAGCAAGACAACCGTCTCCACCTTTTTGTGGTTCACAGGCCTTCTCTGTCACAAGAATCCACCTACACGATTCAAACACGAAGCACACCGGACACCCACCTCTGATCAGCCACAGAGAAACTTCTGAAATACCCGTTTATATCAGCCTTCACCATATTTACTTTGTCGCCACAGTTTCTATACCTTCAATAGTAAACATCACAACATCCCCATATTCATTTGAACACACTGGAAGCCTGTTATAATGTAATGTAATCCAGATCAACTAAAACTAGTCACACACACGTAAAGTTTCAGAAACCCCTAATCCATCTTGGGCTACATATTGCTAGAGCTATAATATAGATCCAAAAGGAATATACTTATACATTTTAAAATTATATGCCTTTTGGATCACCACATCAATAAGAAATTAAGTAGATATCAAAAAGAAAGAAAGGGACTAATGGAGGTCACATATAACTTACCCTATGCACGTTTTCATCAGTGACGGAGCGCTGCGGGTTGGTTCGCGTCATACACACACATATTCCAGTCAGAGTGGTGGTGCGAGGATTTCCCACAAAGAGTCGCATCCGGCGTACAGGTTCTAGATCACCTTGCTCTCCTGGTATAGATAACAAGATAATAATTAATAAAATATAATCATAACCTTATGCCTTAAAATTAATGTTCTCACTAAAATCTATGTTGTCTGGCCCTGAGAAGTGTCACTGCAAAGAGAGAGAGAGAGAGAGAGCAGAGTGCAGGTCTGTCAGGGTGAATTATATGGTTATAACTTTTATTTTCGTTTCCCGAGAAATCCAACAAATCCAGAGACTCTTTGCAAAAGCCTCTGCCATGATGTTGGCCACTGTTAAACCACCCACGATCTTAATTCCAGAAGTTTTAGGGATAGAGTTGAGAGCAGCAGAGTTTAGCATATCATTGAAATATGTTACAGCCTCGTCAGAGCTACTAAAATCTACAGAAGAGACCGAAGAAGTAAGCTCTCTGAAAATCTGCCAGTCAGCCTTCTCTAATCTCCACCGAGAAAGACGAAACTGTGATTCGTACTTGTTATTTTCCAAGAGTCGTCACTCCTTACTGCTGAGCTCTTGGCCATTTTTACTGTCCCTCAACCTTCTTTTACTGTTTTTAGCGATTCCTATAACGTTTAAAAGAATCAAAAGTAAGATAGAGAGATACAGAGATAGAGAACGAGAACGGTAGTGAAAACGTGGCAAGGCTGAACAGAGGCGCAGGACACACCACAACAGTATAATTTAGGAGAGCAAGACTATAGTAGCACTATCGTTGCCGTAATGATTTTTGTGAATGTGTGTCAAGGTATCAAACGTATTATCTCACCCTCATCCGTGTGGTCCGTGGCATTTGAGTTGCGGCGGGAATGGTGTAACTCAATGGGCCCACTGACCGTAGAACTGCGCCGTGAAGGTCCACTGGACGGCTGTGATAGAAGTGGTGAACATGGGTCCTAGAAAGCAGGAATAAATCAACGAACAGTACAGATTCGGAATGAATATTGTATGTAGTAATTCCTTGCTTTACCAAAATAAAGAAAAACTTTACAGTAAACATTTGAAGCATAATATAACAAAACTATTTTTTTTTCATAAACCTGAGACTGAATCAGGGTTTTATGGGGTAAAGGTTCTTTTCCTAAAGAACAACTTTTTTCGATGTATATTAAATTTTCTTCTAGCTAATGGGAGAATATTATCTCTTCATCGATCCTAAATAACTTCCTGCACTAAACTCCTCACCAACTTCCTTTTAATGTCCCGGGCTATCCCTAGTTTGTACGTAGTGACTTGAGCGGATGAGATGGAGACACGAGCACACTCATCATGGGGTCTCTTCTACCTGACGTATTATAGGGGAGTGCGACAGGAAGAAAGATAGGAAGGAAGGTAGGAAGTGTCTCAGTGGCTGGTGGAGGGAGAAAGGGCAAAAGAGGCACCAATAATCTATATTTCAAGGACTCATGGAGATGGAGTTCACATTAACAAACCTATGTACTGAAATTTAGGGAGGGCTTCGCCGCAGGCGCTTAGTCATGACGTCAAGTTATTTAAGGCGGGGTTCTCACCAGTACGTTTGCACGGAGCCCGTGATGGCTACCGTCAAATAACTAATAACATTAAATTATAATATTGTTGTTAATTGCAGAATGTTACTCACTGCTCGGGATTTTTTGCTGTTGAAGCGAGCCGACAAATGTATAATGACAAGTATTTAATTAATTATACACAATAATGCAAAGGATTAATCCAATAGAAGACTAGCATCAGTATTTTCCTATTACCGGTACGTTTAATAATTATTTTACGGTGATATTACTGCACCTTGTATGTCATATAATTTAAATTATAAAACATTTAATACTGACAACATTAAAGTAAAAGACAATATACAGTAATACAAATTTCAGTTCCATTTCGATAAAACATTACATATTAGTCTTCTAATAATCTTAAGTGTTTATAATTATGAAGTTAGATGCAGCTAACGTCTAATTTTCACTCAAGACTTAATTATTAAAGTTGGCAATTATAAAAATGGCTCGTCCAATGCATTTTGAGAGTCAGAACTGTAACATTATTCTTCCGACAAAGAGAATATGTTTGTCACCTCTGGTTCGTCCAAGTTTAATAGCATGCGTGGATTTGCGGTAATAATTTGGTTATGAAATTATTGATGAATGTTATGTTGTGATGGATAACAGTGTTTTATTACTTGAGTATTTTAAGCTAACTATCACAGTTCACAATGGTGAGCTTAGTGTGGCGAGATGATATCGGTTATAAACGCAACTCGTATACACAACTAATTAAATTCATCCTGTCATATCTTCACTCACGTCGCTCATACAGTCATCACTAACCAACATCATTCCTCCTTCTCGTCTCTCCCTCTCACCAGTGAATGCTTCGAATGAAACTTTCAGTGGATGGTGCGATTGTTCTATACTCCATCAGCCCCTCCACAAACTATACCCCAATCTCTCTCTCTCTCTCTCTCTCTCTCTCTCTCTCTCTCTCTCTCTCTCTCTCTCTCTCTCTTCAGGTAGAAACATCCTTATGATGAGTGAGTTTGTGTCTCCACTCCATCAGCTCATAACTGTACCATCTCCGATACCATTACCTCTCAGATATGAAAAAAAAAACTATTTTTCCCTTCCTTAATTTTCATCTCTTCATTGTCTCTCACCTTAGTATCGGGGTCTTCTTCATCCTGATCTTCACCTTCCTCATCTTCGTCATCACACTCTTGGTAAAACCAGACCATGTTGTTGTATTGCCCAGGCGTGAGGAACTTGCCAATATCTTCCAGCTTCGAAAGATAAAAAGGTAAATAGAAATTCTAAGACTGAAGAGAGGCATAAAAAAGTGTGTAGAGCTATGAAAAGTGAGGAGTGAAAAGGGAGAGAAGGCATTGTTCATTGTTTTGAGGAGGTCGCAACTTGAAAAATAAACAGAATAATCTGTAGATTTGAAAAGCAATTACTCTCTTAGCTCTTAACATGTACAGTTGATCAAGAAAAGACTGCAACCAAATTTGCTGGTGTGTGGCAATGTCTGGCAGCTGCTGCAAAGTAAACACTCGTATTTTATCAATGGATCACTCAGAAGCTATAACCTTTGTATGGATGGATGTTATTGGCTTCAGCTAATTACAGTGGTCTACAGCATATCAAAGAATCATTAATAACAGAGGGTCCAGGCCTTGGGGAGTTTATAAACCCATTCCCAAGGGTATCTAAGGCGTGTGTAATGTTCAACATTTTTTATCATTTATATTGTCGTGTCAAGCGTGCATGTTTGCATGATGAGGGAGAATGTTGCAATTTGAGGGTTGTTGGACTATACGCTCTGTGTAAATGAAACACGAAAAAAACAGTAAAGGTGGTGAAACATGTGAAACGAGAGCTCCAAATCTCTGTCATCAGTCCTTCATCCAACCTAGGAGTACTATCCTGTTCAGCTGCCAGAGACGGTGTTTTCAGCCACATCTTAAATAGAAAACGTTTGCTTTCTGTAGTTAAAATACTTACCAGATTTTCCTCGAAGACGTAATCCATGACCTGGTGCCTGGCGGTGCCTGTGCATGCTGCAAGAACCTGAAAGATGTACTCATAGCGAGGGTCGGTGTCCCCTCTTCTCGCCCGGCGCTCTTGTTCCTCGCGTCGCTTCTGTTGTTTTAATTGTTTTTGTTGTTGTGGGTGGTGGTAGGATTTTTATGATAATTTTTGTGTTAATTATGTGATGGAGGTGTAAATGTTGCCAGTTTATAATTGTGATATTTGTTGTGAAAGTGTCCATCAGTGTTTTGAAGTAATGACGATGTCAAGAAGTAATAGAGTTGTAAAAGGGGTGAATGTGGAGATTTAGGATTATAGTTATAGAGTAGAAATATTTGTGAGAGTGATATGATAGATGTTACAGGAGGATCACAAAGAAGAGTGGACAGTTAGGGAGCAGAGGGAATACAGAAAAGATAATGATACAAAAGAAAATGGGAGAAAAGATGGAAGGAGGATGGGGGGATAGATATATGCAATGTAAAGTGGGTAAGTGTAGAAGTATGGATGGTAAGTGTCGTGGATGAGTGTGGAAGTAAATACAGAATATTTATCAGAACATTTTTTTTTAATGTGTATGGTAAAATCTTATACGTAAAAGGTTACATAGAGTATTATACTCTAACTCTCTCAATAGCTACTTCTAGCAATTGATTTTATATAACATCTATAAATGCTAGCATAATATATAAAGAGTCAACACAGGCTGATCTGAGAAGCAGGAAGTTTCACATAAGACTTTGGTTTAGGTTAATATGTTATGATCAATGATAAATATTGAAATTATTGTTCCAATAATAATTATTGCATTATGTTAAAATAATTATTGAAACATTATCCATTTCCAATCGTCCTCTTACAGAGAACACAGTAGGAACAAATGTTAAACCGGAAATTCTACAATTCAACTAGTCTACAGTAAATCTTAGATTATGCTCTGACAAATTATGACCAAAGTATTCTTAGGTTTCTAAATTATCACACAATTCCATGCAGAAAAATATAAGCAAGTTAAATCACTCGGGAAGCATATTGGCGATTTGTAACCCATTCCAGTCGCCTCAGCCCCGCCTCCTCGGGTCCTTTCAGCCAATCACACAGCAGCACGCCATATAGGATGCCAGTTGTACAAAAAAAAAATCTTCACATTCTTTTACATTTTGATACATATATACCTGTATATTGTACATGGATTAAAAGAATAATGAAGACATAGAGGTCATATTGTTTTCTTTTGTTTACCTCAAATTAGAATATATAAACAAATAATTAAGAGAGAGCTAGAGTGCCAACACGATCTGTTTACATCATCAGCTGTTTTTCCCACTTTCCAACTCCAAACTTGTTCCAACAGAAATTACAGCTTAATGTGCGCTTGTGCTGTGTGATTGGCTGAAAGGCCACAAGGAGGAGGATGCGGGGCTGAGGGGACTGGAATGGGTTACAGCAGGGTCTAGGTTACAGAACGCCAATATACACCCGGGAATCAAGCCCTAGGCAAGCAAATGTGTAAATGAGGGGCCTACCCACGAGACCACACCGCACCAAAGAGACCTATTCAAGAGATAATTCAACTTTTTAATGAATACAAGAGTATTCATTAATAGGAATAAAAGTGCAGTAATAAAAATTACAAAACATTAATTTTTATAAACACAGATAATTGAATACCAGGATTTGACATGCAACACAAAATGCTATAATGGTATACAAAGCAAAATGTGAAGATATAATAATAGTAGTTGTGTCAATGCTATATATAGGTAGTCTTACTATATTGCAGATTTTTATTGCCTTCTATTTACAGTCGCACGTTTAAGATATATTTATAATATTAAAATTCTCATAAAATCTAATTATGATTATTAATCTGTATATTTACATCGTTTCCCTAAACACCTATATTTTTTACTCGAGGCTTCGACCATTACATTATACATTAATTATTCAAGAATATCTTTGAATTCGTCCAGCAGATCAGTTTGTCTGTCCGATAATTTGTCTACTAAGTGTAAGACACCTTAATGTTTTCTATATATCCGAGTACAAATGTCCTTTATGCATATGAAAGGCTTTTCATCTAATATATCCAGGCTTTTTTTCATATGAGTAGGTAGAATAAAGGTGAAAAACAATAAATCAAATACCTAAACAAAGTTCCTCATTACATTGCATCTAAGATATATCAGTTGCTGGTTGAAATTTCCCGACTAATAATAGTGATGCAATTTCTCAAATAAGGATTGTAACCAGAAACATGAAAGGAAATGGAAAGAATGTTGGTATTTTGCTCCTAAAATCTGGGCAAGTTTTATCAAACCCGACCAGCAGTCCTCAATTTCCCAACGCCATTTCAGTTTTTTTTTCAGTTTTGCCATAGTCTACTCATAAACTATAATGGCTATGAACGTAATTTTAACTCTCTAATCACCATCAACTTCTCTCATTTCTTATGAGCTCAACTCCAGCTCCCTACATCTCTTAAATTTGGACATATGGCAAATTGAAGGAGCTTTGACACAACAGTGTACGAGCACTCTGGCAGTAATTGGCCATGGCTGAGTTAACCGGCCCCCTATAGCCACTTTTGTGGTCCTTATATGTGCCCCTACCCATAAAGCCCTTGATTTTATGGTTTAGCAAACCAAATCAAAGTAGATTTATACCCTGCAGTGAATTAGGAAGTGATAACGAGGCAAGGAACTAATGTGTAACACGATCCTGTACAAGGAAGACACTATATATATGTTAAGTTGGTATTCTAAAAAAAAGAAAAAGAATCCTTACAAATATCTTTCTCTTTTAAGGATTTTTCTCTCCCTCCATTATGCTTAAAGAATTCCTTGGAAGGGATGGAAAAGTTTACATGATGGTGGCCTTGTGCCATGGAAATGATAAACGTTTGTGCGGTTGGTACGTCTTAGATGCCTCCGGGCGCAAAATATAAACAATGAATACAACCACGTTGTGCTCAGGGAGGTTTTGTTTTATTGGATTAAATGTTTTATAACATCATTGATTTAATACCACGTTGACACACGAGACTAACGGCATAAAATGTGGAGCTAGAGTGGCTACAGACACGACAACAAACCCAGCCCCCTGGAGGTGACTCCAAGCCAGGTGAGAAAACGGCACAACCTGCTGCACCATCCACCTTCAATGAGCCATCAGTGTAGAGGCAGTATGGAGCTGTGATGGAGGACGTTACTGTCTTTGTGTTTTAGAGCCAACTGTGGCTGTAGAGAAGGCAGTTCCTACATGGAAGTAGGTGTGTAGCTCACATCAGTAGTTGGTAGCCTCCATGGAGGGGATCCTGGGGTACGTTTGCAACCATTATATCTAAAATTAAGGCTACGGAGCACAGAGGAAACAGACCTTATAATAGTACGTCCAGCAGGCAGTATGGGAGGGACCGGGTAGTTTGGTCTAAGAAAGGTTCTGACTAACTCAGAGTAATGGAGTGAGAGATGTGGGAAATAGAGGCACTTGACAGTGAAGCAAGTAACATTACAGTAATCTCTCTCTACTAATGGGGCAAGACGCAACTCACGCTGCATATTCACTATCCTGGTCGACATGGGAGTCAAAAACTGCTGGTGATCCCTTGGCGAGGTAGAATGAACACATATGTCATCAGCATAGCACGTAATTGTAGTTTCAGAAATATCAGGGAGAGAAGTGAACAGCCGATGCATCAGAATATTAAAATGGACTGAGAACACCTCCTTGAGGGGTACCAAGAAAACTGCACAAAGGACTGAGCGCACACAAAGAGGATTACACAATAATATTTTTGTAGTATGTATGTACAATAGGGATGCATTCCAGAACTTTTTCTGGATCCAGCCACACCATAATTTCTCGCTCTTCACCTTCTTATATCCCCCCTAAATCTTCCCAAATTCCTCCCCACCTCACCCACCAACATCCCTCCCTCCTCCTGCCATTGTTACCAGATGCGGAGAGCCACAAATCACCTCACTGGTGGTCAGGGTGTTGTTTTTTTATATGTCAGGAGCTGTACAGTCGGCCGCATAAGTTCGCTTCATCTCCATCTGCGTATGTATTAGCTATAATGATGTTGTAATAGAATTTTAATGCAGAGATGACATATATAGTTCTCATATGGTAATTTACGTATGTTGTTGGAATAAAAACTTGTTCATAATGCAACTATCAGGTCATATTAGCATTCTTAAGTACATCAGATGGACGCGAATTTATGCTGCCGACTCTACATCAAATTCTACATTACAATGACGACCGGTGATCGAACCCACAAACACCTAACCTATGGACCTAGTTGCTGAAGGTAAGATCGCTGAGCTAATGTGTGTTGAGTCTAAAGTTTCCAAATATTGAATTACAAAATGTTAAGCAATTTCTTTGGCTGTACAGTTGACGGCGAAAGTCGGGTCGTCTCACACAGCTTTTCTTGAAGGAAAACATAAAGTATAATGATCTAACCAACACATTCACCACCAAAACAGAGTTACAATATCCAGGGACAAATTAGTAACCTACTCAGGGTTTTCATTTTACGAGCCTGTGAAACATAACATATTTAGATTATTTCCATACTTTACTTCATGACTAGGCAGATGTGGCGACAGGACTTATGCCGCCGACTGTACAAATAAATCTCGTGTGTGCAGAGAGGACGATGCGAAGAGAAAATGAAAACTGGATGACCCCTGTGTATTCTGCCCCATTCCTTAAGGGGGTAATTCGCTTTTGTTACATTGAAGTGCCTTGATTCCTCTAAAGTATGCTAGGAAACAGGACCAGAAGAGCAAAAATAATGGGGTTCTGTTGCTTGGAATAGTTTGGAGGAATCGGTTGCTCCAGATTTATACAGCACCGAATTTCCTCCTTAAAGTAACCTGATGTGTTTTGGCTCCTTTTAATTGGATAGAACAGTTAATTCATAAATAGGAAAGTAGGGAAGGTAGCATGTAGATAGATAATTATTTAATGATTTCGGAGATAAAGTAGAATAAATAAGTTTTTTTTTTTTTTTTTTTTTTTTTTTTTTTTTTTTTTTTAATGAATAGATACGGTATATTTATTTAACCGACAAAAACAGAATTTAAATCATTCTGCCAGTTAAATAATTCTTAGTTTCATAGCTCTGATGTGTACTGCTGGTACAGTTGCTGACATATGACACAGATACACTTAAAACAGGTGGCCACATTAAGCATAGGGTAAGATGAGGCGTTGTGCACAGAGGCGATGCTTCCTACTCTATGCTTCATTATTGGTCTGTTTAATGTGTGTCTGCTTCATGTGTCTGCAACTGTCATGTTCCCTCGTAATTTTGCAGTCTGTGTCTTCTGTGTCATCTTCTGTGTCATCTTCTGTGTCATATCATGTTTTGTTTTGTCTTTATCTGAAGAGCTTTAGTGCCATATAATGCTTTAAGATATTTTCCGATGCATTGTGTTAGGCCTTATTTCCTACTGCGAGTGCAGCATTCATATAAATCCTAAAATAAATTAGAATAGTCTTTGATTAAAATACTTGGATATGACGCACAAGTGAGTGATCCGTGCACAAAAGTGTAAGGTGGAGTTTACATAGTGACGTGGATGAGTGTGTATGTACCCTTCGGATAAACTCGGCACCAATGGCCACCGGCTTCATGGACGTGGTGGCTCTAAACTTCCTCATGGCTTTCTCTGTCTCTCTGCTTCACCTTCACCTTCACCTTCACCATTCAGCACAACCTTATTCTGATAATTTTCAAAGGTTAATCTGATGAGGCAGGAGAGTAATATTAATAACATATCAACTAAAAAAAAAAATTTTACTCTCAGATTCTTTGTTTTTACAATAATTTCTGTAACTCAAACTAACCTTAACAATTAATGCATGCACTGATCATCTCTCCACTACCAACGTCTATATTATTATACTAAGGCTGTCTAGTATAACTTTATAACGAGGTCTGCATCTCATAGTTGCCAGTTATATATTTTGGTCATCATCCCCATTGGGAAAGGGTTGACCTCCTGTCTCTTAAATATCTACGCCTCGTGAGCCTAGCCTTAGTAACCCCTATACGTCGGAGTTGTGAGGAAAGGAAAAGTGAGAGGAAGAGGGGTGGCTGGTTGGGGTTAGTTTTAGAAAAGTGGCCGAAAGACAGGGAGAAAAACAAGAGGGGCCGAAATAATAAAAGTATGCGGGAACGTTACATTATGGTGAGAAGTGTGGGAAGGAGAGAACACAGGGGACAATCAAAATACAAGTACTGGGAGGGTAAAAATGTACAGTGTTTGTGTAGAAAAAAATTATCTTTAGTGTATAGATTTAGAGAGATGGCATCAGAACGGCATCTGGCCGTAAAAACATATCAACCGCATCAACTCCACACAGAAGTAGAAAAAAAAATGCAATAATAAAAAAATATTAATGTTAAAGATGGAAGTCGGTAGAATGTGTATTTGAAAGATGGAATATCTGTATGTTCTGACACTGAACGTAGGATTCACGAAACACGCTACCAAGGCCCAAGTTATCATATACTCACGCACACACTGGCACCCAGCCAGAAAAAGAGGGATTAACTTATTAATCCCAATACTGTGCCAATCGTATTACCTGTCATGATTTTGTTGCGAAACATGGTAACCATTTACTTAGCATGTCAAACTCGATTCGAAGGAAATTACACACATCCGGAATGGAAACTATATCTCATGACCTTAATGTTACAGAACCATCGATCTCCTAAAATAATCCTAATACGTATGACGAAACGAGCAATGAGGGAGATTAGATTATCTACCTCCGGTGTAGTAATGTAGCAAAAATATATCTGCGGTAAAGAGAGAGGGGTAGGGAGAAGGGCCGCAGGACACCAGTAAGAGAGAAAAGTTGATAGGAGGAAAATAACTTTTACTCCATCATGTATAGTCCATAACGCTGTGTAGATTTTGCATACGGGTGGATAAAAATTAATACGAAAAAAAAAGACGACAGCTGTTTGGTGGTAGAAAAGTAACACATCTAAGTAATCTGTGTAACACATCCAACACATGTAGGCTAGGGTAGTTAGTTATAGCCTAAATGGTTAAAAAAAAATCTTCAAAAGACACCATGAAAAAAACCCTCTGGATATTATGTGAAGAGGAAAGATATGTTATCTTTCGCTGAAAAGACAAGATCGTTATTTGGAAGATTTAAGTAAGTTAAAATATGAAGAAACTCTGCTGTGGACTCAATAAACATAAAAATAATAAGATACTGCACTATAAGACTGCTCTAGGTATACTCGCTAACATACACGGTGTAGCCACTTCTGACAAGTCATGAACCACATACGCCTTAATTAAGAGGAACTCGGTAAGGCGACAGTGCTTTTGTTGGTCGCTGGACTTGGGAACATACAAATGGAAAAACCGGGTAGATCAGTGAAAGAAGAACACGAAATGCAATATACTGATTTCATTAAATGGAAGATTTTGAGAAGGAAATATGGAACAGTCATAGATTTATTCTGGTCATGGAGGTCGAGGAGAGATATACAACCAGATGTGTTTAGTTTTAGAGGGAGAGATAGGAAAGACAAGTATATGAAGGCCAAAGTAAATACAGCATTGCCTTTCTGCAAGAGATGAAACATTCTTCTATTTTACAATATTGCTGATAGAGAAAGTATCAGAGAAATTAGAGGAGAGGTTTCTGTCATTCCTGTGATACCTGTGAATTGTGAGATGAGGTTTAACGGAGGAGAGGTGTTGTTAATCCGATGAAAACTATAACAGATAGTCTACACCTTGGCATACCTCTCCATGCAGAGTCCCACACGATAATCCATGATTAACTTCAAGGATTTTGATTGGATATGATACCATTCTTTAAATTTTAAGTATGGATCTCTTGCTGTGATCTATTATTGTGGATCGCATAATCATTTCTTGTCTCAGTGACAGAAAAATATGGGATAGAGCAGGTGAATTCAAAGCTCCACGACATCTTAATGCAGGAGGTCTTGAGTGGGTAGTTTTTGTCCTGTTTTTTATTCATATTAATCCATCACACATTATACCGTACTGTACTATACATTGTTACGCAGAGGGTTCGGCAGTCCAGAGTTCATTTACTTTTTAAATCCATTAAATATCGACTCAGCAGTGTTCCAATGAAATTAAAAAGTCAGATCTCTTCCTTACAAAAGTAAAGTTCATACTTAAGCCGAAATTATATTGGTAAGCGTTCATCAATGGCAAGAACTAGTATCTGGCACTGTTCTCATATAATGAGATAAACGTCAAGAGGAGGAAACTCGTCACCTGTTTCGAAACGAGACAGAAACATTTTGATAAAGTCAGTAACACAAACATACGAGTTACTTTGTGTGTTTCGGCCTGGTTCTAGGTTTCTTGTCAACTCTATGAGTTGGAATAAACATAAATGAGCCAACATTGAATCAATCTGGAAAATTTTAAAAGTCCAGATCAACACACGAAACAAATTCCATCGTTTGCATATTCTTCTTAGATGGTTCCCAGAGAAATTGCAGTTCTTGATATTTATCAGCTCATAGAGAAACTATAATGATAACATTTTGAAATGCCTTTTTGCTTCTACAATAGATGTGGATAGATGAAAACCCATGAAGTCGAGGAAATAATTATATGACACTACTACTCTAGCACAAAATTTACAATAGATAAACAAAATTAATAATCGTATTATTAATAATAATAACAATAATAATAATAATAATAATAATAATAATAATAATCATTAATTTCTTTTAAATGAAATAATATAAATAAAGAAAATATTATTTTGCGAAACTCGTACTAACTATTGCGTAAGTATTCCAAATAGATATTTAAGAGTTATCTAACACACACGCAACAGTTTGCCAGATATAAATTTGTGTCTGATTACGGTCACACTATGGAAAGAGGTCATAGTCTGAAACAACTGCCTAAAACTGGCAAAACTAAATTCGGAACTGTATATTCACTTCATTGCGGACAAACTCTTCCAGTAACTAACATAACACTTAGAAACATAAATATACCTATATATTTTTTTCCATTGGCATAGTTGACGCATTACTCCATTTCAACCTCCTGTTGACATGAATATTAGTTTTATGTGAGGGAAATAAATCTAAAATGATACTGTACAAGAATTTTTGGACTACTTATAAAGGGAGAGAGCTTTTACGTGGTGGTAACTTCATTTCCTTGCGTGGCAAACCCTTTTTCTTGCCTTTCCTTGTAGTACCATGGTATCTGTCATTGTTCATGACTTACCGCTCACTTCTCTACCGAATTCTGAAAGACTCTTGCATTTCAAAACTCTTTAATTAATAGCCTGATGGCCAGAAAAACATCTCCCTCACTGGAATCCCTTCCACCGAAACGTCTTCCAATTTGGTTTTAATTAAAGGGAATTACTGTAGTACCGCCACTTTCCTAATGTTACTCTCTTTGATAAAACTGTTGCTGAAGTGAAAACATTTGTTTGTGGATTTTCCTAAAACTGTTGTTAATGAGAAGCATCAAGTATTTTAATCGTTGTTAAGTTCATAATTATAGCACTTTGGTTATTAGGCGATATCAAATCAAGTTTTATGATTATATACAACATGTTGGTGATGAATATGGATAGCTTTGTAGATACATAACGAGTATAAAGTAAAGACACTTTGACAAATTTGTTAAGATGAGTATTTTCTATTTTTTTCTGGTAATTATGAACTATTCATTCCCATAAAAAAAACTTCTTCTGACGCCCATATTTATGCAAAGTTTATACAAATACAGTTGAGTATATTTTAAATTTCCTTTGTACATATATATTTACAGTACTGTACACCTAAAGACATACCAAGGGACTAAGACTATATCGTACATACAGTAATGAAGTCCAATCATTTGTAGGATTTTTTTTATTCCTTCTTGAAATCTTCCTTTAATAGTAAATTACCTTATGGTCAATGTATATAATCTGTTGGTGTATAAAAGGAAGGATTATATATATTTACTAATATATATGATGAAGCCTTACACATGTGACCAAGGTGCGGGTGAGTATCTTTAGCTTCCCATGGGATTCTCCTTCCGTCATGCTGGCTACATTCACGTTCCCCTGCTCCACAGTCTGTCCACCATCTGCAGTGTTTCCTTAAATGAAGATTCTAAGCTCACTGTACACAGCTGTGGGTTACATATAACTCCACAATGGTGCACTTGTCAGCCATAATACTTTCCCATCAAGGATAGTTAACTGTAGTTGAAATAATCTCTCTATATTGTTAAAAACTGACTAGGTTATAAAGTTACCAACGAACCACTTATGTGTATTTATACTTAATTAAACATCTCGGTAAATATTGTATTTAACTGAAGCTTGGTTTTTGCTCCATTTCCGCTTTTAGCAAGTAATTACAATAATAATGACTCGTAACTATCCCATCAGATAATATACTCATTTTAACTTAAATGAAATGTGAAAGACGCGTATAGTATAATGTGTTCACCTACATAATATTATCAGTCTCTCTGAAAATACCGTAAATTACAGATAGTAGAATGCAACTGTCTCCTACATTCTTCCACTAGCTGCTATTTATTCATATTAACTGTATATACGAATGTTTCAGCCATTAATCATCTTGCCTTGTAATTATGCTGGATAGAATAACAAATTAAATAAATGGATTAATAAATTTATGTTTTAAGTTTTCTCAGACGGCGATATGAGCTTTGAACATGCACGTAGAAAATTAGAGTTTCAAAGTACAGTACTTATTCTAGTTAAAAATTAGTATTGTATTTTTATTACCAGATTTTAGTTTGGTCAAATTAATATATGAATACGTACAGTTCCCTTTATGTATGTGTCTACTATAGTCTGTTCAAAATTTGTGTTCCACTAGCCTCTATCTATCTAGCTATTTCTATCTGTCTATCTATCGCTATTTCTATCTATCTATCTAACTCTATTTAGCTATCTATCGCTATTTCTATCTATCTATTTAACTATCTCTATTTATCTATGTATATATTTCTATCTATCTAAGCATAAGAGGCCAAAAGGAACAAAAGTTTTGAACAGAGTATAGTATGAAACTACAATATCAAAGAATAATTTGAGACTGGAGACATACGGCTGTGCTTGTCTCTTTTACATTAAATAATACCGGTATATGTCAAATTATTTTATACCTGCCTCAGCCGAATATCACCAATAGAAGGGGATTGTACATAATACACGAATTAAGATTCATCAACCTGTGAAAAATCTAAAATTTACACACACACACACACACACACACATACACACACACACACACACACACACACACATACACACACACACACACACACACACACACACACACACACACACACACACACACACACACACACACACACACACACACACACACACACACAATTTTACTCCAAGTTATCTAAGAGAATTATGTAGACGAAAAACAAGAATCAAGAAAGATGAGGCAAAAACACCGGGACTCAAGTGTATCGACAAATAAAATGAAAGGCTTCTGTTTTGAATAGGGCAGCCACGATCCTGTTATTAATACATGTTTGTTACACTCTGAATCTTGGTTTATATTACATTAAAGACTTGATCATTCTCTTAATTAAGCGGGTAGTACAGTATTGATAAATCTGGAGCAAATGATTCCTCCAAACTATTCCAGGCAACAGGATACCATTATTTGTCTTCATCTGGGTCTGTTTTCTGGCATACTTTGGAGGAATCAAGACACTCCAGAGAAATAAAAGTATACCATCCCCTTTATTAATGCACCAGCAGATCAGTACTTGTAATTTTCTTGATTCTCCAACAACACCAATCTGAACCCTCCTAATAATTTCGCTGTACTGGTAGTCTCTAATTATTTTACACTTGCACGCCATGGATGATATCGACCCACCTACTGTCCGTACTTCCCCTCAGCTGTGGAGGCATTGCTACCTACAAACAAACACTCACAGAATAGTATAGTCTACAGTCCACGTATCATACCATAACACCAGTCTAGACAACACACGTAATACCAGCCGTCTACAATTTTACTATCACCTCAGTTCAGTTACAATATTGTCTTCGTTATGCTCGGGTAACACTGAAACGTCACACCTAAACTATGGGATCACTGTCACTTATTTCACTTCTAGCAAAGGTTAATGACGTTTAAACGGACTCTTTGCTTTTAGTCCTCACCAAATTTACATAGTAGATCAGTAACAGTATTACCACAAATACAACTACTACGACCATGACCACAACCACTATGACCAAAACCATCCTTTTTTACTATCAATTTTGCCGTCCTCTAAGACCACACAAATCAGAATCCCTCTCATAATCTTTGTGATATATTCTATGCGTATTTAATTAAAGTCGACTGCAGGGGCTTTAACCTCAATTTTCCGTCCATCATTCAAGTATTAAGTAATAAAACTGTCAAAAATCCATATTCAGTATCAATTGATCCCATAACTACAAAACAATATGTTGGTTTAATTATAATTTTAAAATATTTACATCATTTAAACAGACAATTATTTGTACTGGAAGTGGTAGTAATGAAATATTAATTTGTGTAGGCTGATTCTTAAAAATCTCACAAATTTATCACAACAACCTGTCGCCAATCTATGACACTTTCAGCACTGATAACAACAACAAACGTAGCCATAAAAAAAAATCAGTTATTAATATTAGAGCAATTACAATCATCAGGTCGTGTGGATAGATTTATATTTATCTGCTCCAGAATTATTTTTCTAAGACACTACCTTTGAGACACAGACATAATAGGATGCATAGGTTTAGACAAGACGTTGACTTTACAACGCTCTGCGTAATTAGGCAAAATATAATGTATGAAGGTGTTCAATATTATTTGTACTGAACTGTATATTTTAACGATACATTGCTGTCCACGATGATTTGGATCATCACTCACAATTTCACAAATAAATTGCGGTGTATTTTAGATTGAGAAAAGTGTAAAGATATCCATCCTTCTTTGTAGAAGACGTGGTGACACTAACACCATCACAAAAATAATCCAAATGTAAGTTGCATTTATACCAGCTATACGCCTGAATTCCATCTATTCTTCTCATTACTTTTATCATCTGTATGATGTTATGAGTCTATTGCACGCACACACACCACAAGCATACATACTGCCTGTCTCTAACCTAATCCCAGCTTACCTGGGTTATTTGTCCTTGGTGCAACTGTAAGCTCCGGCTCACTATACGCACGCACACACCCCTACGCCTAACGCGCACACCATTCACTGAGCTCTCACTCCTCGAGGGACTATCTCTTGCCATGTCCAACCCTCGCGTGATCTTGGTGCCACACTCACGTCAGATTTAGGGAGCTGGACCCTCCCTCGCTGGTCCACACCTATTACCACCACAGGGCTATACTGCCTCATGTAGTATATAGCCTAGTGCAGTTTTTGTTAGTGCAACCCAGGGCAGTCTGCTGTTAGAGTTCTCAATTCTTATCGCACCTACACACTTCTATCATTTAAACATATCCGTTTTTTTTAAACATAGTAGGGATAATAGGTAGAGGCACAGATACATTATAATAATCGCATATTGTTAAACTGTTGTTGAGTATTTACATTATCTGTCCACAAGCCATCAGTCTCATAGAAAAGTCATTATTTCCAGACGTTACTAACGGTTCGAAGGATTAAATGTTATTCCTACAACAGAGTTAAGTTAACGTGTCTTGTTCATCGATTGACAAACTTTGTGTTGTTTGACGTTCTCACCCTCAGAAAACGTTGACATAACATCTGTCACGTTTGGTCCATGTATTCTTTATACTCTCATCTGATATTTCAATTATGCACAAATTGTACCTACAATGAAGGTTTAAATTATATCTAAAATTGAAAGTGCCTATGAATTCTCAGTTAATACAAGACTCATTATTATTTAAAAAAAAACGCGGATGATTACTGCGGATATCTATAAAGAGATATAGATTGTGAGGCCAAATTTATCCATTTGAGGGAGTCCCGTATTCAGAACTGACATACAAGATCCGTAGGATGCCACAAAAGGTATGTATTATTATCCATCATCCAAAAACACTTAATTATGGTACATAAAACGATAAAACATAATTATAATTATGCATTTATATCGAATTAGATATTTTTGTATAATTTAAAACGATTAATGTACACTTGCGGTTAGAAGTTGTGTCCCGATCCTCGGGCTCAATGATCGCGACGAGCCTTTGGCCCTCGGCGGGTTGTGATTCATCGTATCAGAGGGTCAGGACACAACTTCTCACCACTAGTGTATTATAATATATCATTCTTTACTGCAACCTGTAAATTCTTCGATCCAAGCCATCTTTCCCGGAACTGCGTCTCAGTTCCCCTGCCCCAAACCTGGCAGACCTCAGGTAGTTGCAATATAATTATGTATCATTATTGTGCTGAGTCCGGAGCGCTGCAAATATATCTGCAAAATGAGGAAAACTATATTTAGCGGATATTACGACCAACACATCCTCCATGTTGGCTTGTGTCCAACACCATCAATGATGGTATGTGCAGACTGTTATGTGATACACTGGAATAAAGATAAGACAATAAAGGTAAGACAACAACCACGAAGAAGATAGATTGTTAAGTCACAGCAACAGAAACCGAGGTCGCCACCGAAGACTCAGTAAGCCTCATAACCCACGTTGGAATAAACAACCATCATACCCCTCAACCCTGCACAGGAATAAGTAACTACACAGGCAACCATACAGGAATCAACAACTGGAGCCATTGTGTCAGTGTATGGCTAAATAGTTGATCTCGGGGAGATATATAATGCTCCACACTGCCAATTTGACACGAAAAAAAAAACATTAGAACAGGTGGTGCTGACCTCAATGTCGGATATGATTAATACATTAATTCACAGACACTATAAACTCTATTGAATGTTACGAAACTTTACGTGGCGGGTGTCAAAGTCTATTTTCATCGGTGGGGTTCATAACTCAGATGACTTAGCGCGTCCGTTAGATATAAATGGCTATAATTCTTAATCAAGAAAAAAACGAGAGAAATATTCCCACGGCTTTGACTCCAGGCACCTTTCCTCACCACTGAGTATCTTCCATTAAGAAAAAAGTGTCAATTTCTAGATAGCCAATATTTTTAGAGTCTATATATAAATTATATTATTCTTCAACCTGTGAGCACACAGATACTCACAGATTTCACACACAACGCGGTAGTAATAAAATATTGTTCTAAACAATATTATTAGAAGTACTTACAGTATTTCAATCGCAGCGTATCCGAAAATCTCGGGAGCGAAATATTTTTATGCATCGTATTTTACTTAATTTGACATTCTGAATAAGAAGGTCTTTGCCTACTGCACTCCGCCATTATCACCCCCACACTCACTCATGACATCCTTCACACTCACTCATGACATCCTTCACACTCACTCATGACATCCTTCACACTCCGGGACATGAACCTAACAGCCTCAACCAACAACATCACCATCGATGCATCACCACCCATACAGTCCCTCATCACACCCCTAAAGCCATACACATTACTTACCACCACTTTCACCACCTCATTTATCATAATCACCATACACATGCAAACCGTCACTTACACACTCACCACATCATCACCACCATCCTCACCACACACTTTATTACTCTCAACACTCTTCCCACCACCACCACCATCATCCTCACTCACTCTAACCACCATCCTCACCACACACTTTATTACTCTCAATACTTTTCCCACCACCATCACCATCCACACTATAACCACCATGCACCACCATCCTCACCACCACTGCAGGGTTTTCGTCTCACATTCCCCAACCTCAGGCAATCTACTAAAACCGTGGGTCATTTCCTTCCCCTCACTGCTATATTTTTTCTCAATTTTCCTTCTCCCCTTCCTCCATTTCGTCTTGGCTTGCTTCCACGTTTACTTGTTTCTCCCCTCAAACCCATCATCTCTGTTTTATTCTTTTCTGGAAACTTTTTTACATGTAAGGAAGGGGAAAGCAAATCAAATTGAAATAGTTTATATTTTGTGCAGTTTTAAGCTTTTCCCTTGTTTGTAAAGACTAAACCAAAGCTTCGTCCAATCTTCTTACTGTTAACGCGGTGGTATTGCTGACATCCATGACTTAGAATATGAGAGACAGAACTGTATCTAAGCTGATTTAACTTGATTGAATTCGTCTGACAGTTATTTAATAGGCCTTATGAAATGCAGATATATAACACCTGGATCAAACATGGCTTCGGAAACATGTGTGAAGAAGACTTCCCTCAGATCAATATAGTCATGGCACATTATCCAGTTAAGATTAGTTCTAAAACCTTCACAAAGTCATTCTCATACAATATAAATATTATCATATTACTACACAACTTGCCCTCTCTTTATATTCGTCTAGGCCCCAGGCAGCAGTCTGTTCATCGGCCTCATTCCTTGGGAAAGTTTTAATAAGCTTTGTGGAGGCAGTATATTTCATGTAGGCAGAAAACGCTATATTTTTGGCATTTTGGTTTGCATTTTAAAGCCCTATGAAGTACAAATGTAAATATAAACTCAGGACCTTCACCAGTATTAACAAGTTATATCACAGTTTGCACTTGTATGTATGTATTTCTGACCTCACCATAGTGTCTCAGGTTTATTTCAAAACTGTGAATTATTTTGCTATTCTATTAGTATGGGCTTATGTTATGATTTCGAATGAATGAGCGTGTACGAATTTTTTTTCAGTTTAATTAGTATTAAGAGTGAACTTGGCTATTGTGAATATGGGCCCTGGTCTCTGATACCGAATTGCCTCTTATTGTTTCTACAAACTTTTTTCTACATGCGAGCGCAATGCTGGTTGTACCAATAATTTGGTCTGAATTTTTTTTACGGTGAACTCCCCTGACCCTCCCAGCAAACGTCACTGCAGGGGTGTGGGTCCATGCAGGTGGGATGCACCAAACCGACTTGTAGTAGTGATATTTTTAACACATTTTCCTTCATTTCTTCCCCTCCTTCTATTTCCTTCGTGCTTGCTGTCCAACTTCTCCAACACCTTCTCTTTATTTCCACAGTCTTCCAGTCCTATTATAAGGTGATCTTCTTTCATTCTCTAATCAAATCCTTCATTACTTTGTTAAAAGTTGATGGATTTTAGTAAAACAATTATTATTTAAACCCTTCCGTGGTGGTGGAGCAGCATATGACACAGGTTTTAGAACTCACATTGGCTTGGAAATGAAGAGACTTTTATAAATACAACCGGACAGACAAACAGAAACACAGAAAACGCATTTTATATGAATTATACCTGGGTTTTCCATGGCTTCATTCTATGATTTCCCTTAAAAATAAGTCTAAGAAAATTAAAGAAATAGCCAGATAGTATCGTCACAATATGAAGCATAAGCTTTGCTAAATATATATCTTGAAATAGTAAATACATGTGTTCAGTTTGTTATCCCCAGGATACCGTATATAGCAGGTCATAATAATATCTGGATAGAAGTGATGAGGCAAATTCATCACCAAGTATTTCATTCTTTATTTCTAAATTCACGTAGGTTGGCAACAAGGGAATTTGGTTTATCCTCAATTCCCAGCTTGTTGGTGGATGAAGATGTCCTTCTTTTGGACCTACTGTACATCGCCAGGTGATAAAGTTATAGACTCCATCATCTCCTGGACTCAGTACCCAATGTCTTGGTCTCGCAAGCTACCAGGACAATAATGTTTGAATCTTGTCCTTCATTGCCAAAGCCTTTTGACAATAGGGTTCCTTCAGTGTTGTCTGTTTTCTCTGCACCTTTCCTTCCATTATGTTCCCACAAAATTCCAAAGGTGTCTTTTTGTATATTTTTGCTTATGTTCATAAAGGAAGGTGTGTGTGCCTAGGCCTTAGGGACTCCCATGAGTCACTTCAGCCACTAGCAATCAGTGTGGGAAGAGCTGTGAGAATGTATTTTCAGCACTCCGCTTTTGCACTAATTACCACATATATAAGTAAGAATGGCGAGTGGCCACGCTCGATAAGGCCTGCTTTTACATGGTAAATCAAGCATCGTGGGGTTTTGGCGGGCTAATTGTTGGGTCTCCGCCCATGTGAGGGTTTCAGGGAATGAGCGTGAAGATAGACTAGCCAAGGCAACGGAATCTAATTATGCCCTTCCTGGGCAAGGTCTCCCTGCTTTTGATTTGCTCTCATTCATAATGTTTGAGCTCGACAGTGTTCTCATGAACAATGGAATGCGGTGGGATCAAGTAAATTGCGCATCATAAGTTCGACTTTGAGCTCGCTTTCCTACTCCGGGCTGTATCATAAGTGGGAGACGGCTTTATGTAGTCTTAGTATTACCTACACAAAATTCTCTCGGTGATTTTTAATGGAAAGGTCAACCCCCCATTATATAATGATTGTTGGGTCACAATGACTGTTTAGTACGTGCTTGTTTAATGTCCCAGCCTTAGAGACCTTGGCTGCTGGTTCATCTCTAAGTACTAGTTAGTAGATGATTAATTTCAAATGGCAGTGGTACTCGGGGAAGAGATGTGTTCCAGGATTGGGAGAACTCTGTCATTTTTACAGGCTGATATCAGGCTTTATAAGTGAAATATGAGTTTTAATGATATATCCTTTTAATCATACTGCTGCTCTCTTTGGGGGAGCAAAGCCTGGAATATACAATATATATAAGCCAGTTATACATTTTATAAATTATATAAATGACCATATTTAAATATTTTAATATTATGTTCGCCGGTATATGACACTGGTGCCGCCAAAAGTCATAACATCAGTCAATGTAATTTTATTCCGTAGCCACCTTTCCCAGCCTCAGTACTACCTAGCATGAATTATCTACGTGTTCCAGCTATGGGCTGAGCACCATACCCTCTGTCTCCTCTACCAAGAGTCAGTTCGTTTGGACAATACCCTGTGTGTAGCAGGTATTTTTGTAAGTAATTAATAATAAGTTTTATGATCAACTTCGTTCATTGTATAATATATTTAAAATAAAAAATTAAATGATGGTTAGTTGTGAACTTAATATACAAACCTATGCCATTCTTAATCTTCTATGTCAGAAATTATATTATCAGTCACCTCGTCCTAAATGTGCAGATGATACTATGTAAAGACAAATGTAAAATGATACATAAAGAGTAATTTACTTAATAAACTACTTCGTAAATTACTTAGTAAACTACTTCGTAAACTACTTAGTAAAGTGACAAAAAATGAGGGTCAGAAAAATATTTGAATGCCTAAATTTGCTACTTATCATAAGTACATAAACTTCTTACCCTCTTCACCATCACCATCAGCTTCAATCCTTTGTTACGTTCTTGGGAAGCCATTATGCCTTCTGTATCTTAATGTCCTTTTCTCTGCATATAATAATTGTTGTGTTTTCCGTAAAATATATTCTGGTCATTATTTTATTCAGTAACGAACTGAAAGGGCTTAAAATATATTTCATATTATACTACCACTCATTTATTACATACGGCTTTACAAATGATGTTCATAGATACTTTCAAACTATATAATGTTTTCTGTTCATATATACATGGTATTGTATCACACACATATGGCCACTCCTGTATTGCTAGGTATACCCCTCCTAGATCCCGGGTCTATTGCCTCCACACCCCACGCCAGGCTCGGACCAAATAATATAAGGGAGCGTCCTGCCCTGCTGGGATACTCACTCCAACACCAGCATTAGAAGAAGGTCCTTGTTCACCGTCGTCTTGCCTGCCATACCACCAAGCTGCCCTACGTCTACCTATATTCCCGTTCTGATCACACAAGTAACCTCCTACCCCCAGCCAACTCTCAGAGAAAAAATGGGAAAAGAAAAATAGAACAACAGTGAAAAAAACGAAGATAAAATATTTTTTGTCTACGGAGTAGTGAGACTGTAGGTAAAAATATTGTTGGAGAACAAAAGGAGATGTCAACTAGGAAAGATATATAGAAATGGAAAAATAAACATAATGTAACTAAATGTAGATTTCATTGAATCTGAATAAATTTAAATTAAAGATGTCATACGAAAAGATAAACCACAGCTAATATCGTTCACAGACACAAATTAAAATAATAAATGATGTATTTAATCTGTGTAAATAAAACATATGGAGAAAAGATAGAGTATGAAAATATGAAGGTGGAGTAATTACTGTTGCTACATTATATACCAGCCAGGACAAGAGCATGGCATAATAATGAATATTTAGAACTAGTAAATTTCACAAAGAGGAACCTCAAAGAATTATTACAAAGGATGGAAGATACTCTCAGAGGTTAATATGAACAAGAGACTTTAACACCAATACAGATTAGAGAATTTTGAAGCAAAGGCAACAAAAAACCAAGTGAACAGTAAATTGTTAGATTTAACTCATGAATTCTTGTTAACACAACATATTACTCAAAGTACAAAAGTATGAGCAACTGATGAATCATCACTTAATATTTACCAGAAATTAAAATTAAATTAATATTATTGACTATAAACTACCATTAGGAAAATGTGATCATGATGTGATGAAAAGGAATTTCTTTGTAGCATATAACATAATAAAAGTAAAAAAAAAAAAAAAACGGAATTACAATTAATTAAAAAAGCATTTCAGAAACGTTAATTGGAACTGAATGTTGGATGTTGAAAACATATAATTATGATCACTATTTAGATTTTTGCCTAATTTATATCAAAGGAATGAAAAAATACTTCCAATACAATACCTACCAAAATCAAACGGTGGTTTAATGACGAATGTATAGAGGCAAAGAAAAAGAGTGACACCTTTTGGAACAGATTCTGGAAACAAGGAGATGAAAGATCATTATACCATTACAGCAAAGATAATTCCCAGAGAGTTGGAAGCAAGCAAATAATTATAGTCCCATTATTTAAGAAAGGAAATAGACAAGCCCCACTTAACTACAGGCCTGTATCACTAACAAGTGTAGTGTGTAAAATTCTGAAAATAATTATAAGAAGAAATTTGGTTGAGCACTTGGAGAAATATGAGATGAAATCAAAGAGACAATTTGGGTTTAGAAAGGAAATATCATGTGTAATAAACTTACCGAGTTACTATACGAGAATATCATAATAATCCAAGAATGGGTGGATAGAATTTTCCTACACTTTAAAAAAGATTTTGACATAGTTCCGCTCCAAATACTTGTATGGAAATTACAACATAAAGGAGAAGTGAAAGAACTGCTAAAATGGATGGAAGATTTCCGAGTAGAAAGAAAATTAGACCATTACTAAGAAGGAACTATTCTCCTTGGCTGATGTCACAAGTGGAGCTCATCAGGGCTCAGTATTGGCACCAATAATGTTCTTAATTTATACAAATAATATAGAAGTAAATGTTACAGATGGCACTTATATGAATATATTTGCTGATGATGCAAAGGCATAAAGAACAATTTTAAAGACTGAAGTAATAAATTACAAGAATACTTTGACAAAATGATTGACTAGAGTAATAAATGGCCGATGGAGTTTAAAACAGATAAGTTTCATGTTATTAAATTTGGATCAAGTGAGAAAAGACTATAAATTGGCGGTACAAGCTTGGATATAAAATATTAAATGAAGCAGAGAAAGAACGAGATGTAAAGGTAACGGCAATAAGAAATTTACACCAGATGATCATATGAACGATTCCAATAGGTAAGAACACACTGTGTTACAGCTACCTCCTATGATGGGAATGACCAGAAATCTTTCTCAGCCAATCATACAAGCCTTGTTAACCTGGGCGACGAGTATACCAACGTAAATAGCCTTTTGTGACTGCAGCAGACGGCACGATTTAAGAAGTTTCAATCTTTACTAACTGTAGGTTACATGTGAGCAGTCAGTAACCCTAACCTGTTCCCTTATTCCACAGATAGCCTGAGCGTAGGCTACCATTTTGGCACATGTCGTGACACATAGCAACAGAATTTCAAGCTTATAAAGCGGGTCAGCTGGACTGTGCCTCATGATGTTTCTCTCACCACCAAATACGCCATCATCGACGTCAGTCTCTCCACACCCCAGGGCAAAATAAACACACACCAAAAACACAACAACAGTCACATAGTTCTACATACCACACACATAATAAACAAAAAAAATCACATGCCAAACCAAAATCATTTACTCCTATAATATATTTATGGACCCCAATTTACTCTCCTTGTTACTTGTAGAGTTGCAAGTAAACCCGACTGTGTATACATAGGGCATTCTATTATATAATTATTCTATCCCTGCTATGTGGCCATCTCTGGTTGCAACTGTGTGAAAGTTATATGACGTGCGGAATGCGTGTTAATCATGTTGCCTATGTGCAGCGTGCATCAGGGATTTGGCCATATAAATGCAAATTGTGGTTGTGTTCCAAGCCAGTAATGCCCGTTTGCCTCCAACATTCTTCCATCGACGTGTGGACCCAAATCTAAGTAACCAATATATTTACATTTTGGTTTGTACTACACACAGCTGCCGATGCTGCTCGTGTTTCTTCTATATAGCCAGATTTTCGTGTTCGCTCTACTCCCTAATTCGGAGAAGTTGGGTTGTCAATTCGGCAAATTATGATGTTGCCTTGAGCATGAGATGAGTGTGGTAGTACGTATCAAGGGCAAGGTTCAGTTATGATCCACCCAAAACGAGAAATGTGTTAAACAATCTGCCACACGGGCCAGCTTCAGCACTCAAGGATTCGGAAAACACCGTCGGGATTATGAGGCTGGATTAGAAATTGTATGATATACGATATAATATGTTAAGATGTTGAAATCTATGTTTGACGGTGTTCCGTCGATTATCTAAAAAGAAACATGATTTTCACATACACGATTATCAGTAAATGTATGACGTAAATCAGGGGTGTTTTTATAAGACGCAACTGAGGGTAAATTATCATATGGCATAATAATCAGTAATATAGAAGTTAAAATACTTCACTGCTGAAAGTTTTGGATTGTATGTGACAGACTGAAACACACTGGTAATGGTAAGATGATGTCTGTATAGTATCTGATAAACATTCTCGTGTTACATGCTAATATGCCATAAGCAACAGAAGCGCTATTAGGTGCATAATTATGTAAGGAATAACTCCATGAAGGAGGGAGGTGGATTAAGGACGGAGGGAACACACATATTGTCAATAAGTCTAATTTTTAGTAATGGACGTTTCATCTCTCAATAATTCCAAAACATCCCTAGCAGACTCTTGAAATATTGTAACTACTAAACTATTGAGTTTTGGCAATTTACGTTCAATTATATCTCAAGTACCAGTAAACATCCCTTGAGTAATTAATTAAGGGCACGTTTTTGCTGAACACCCTGAATATATAATAATTAAACAGGAAATACTTCATTGCTTATTGGAATACACGTATACAGTGTATATACATATTTTTTTACAAAAGGCATAATATTTTTGTCCATACTTCTAGTGTAAGAGACATTGTATTGTTACACTTTACTATAAGATATTAGTCATGATGTAATAGAAATATGTAGAAGTAAGTACAAAACCTCATGTCTTACAATTTCATATGAGCGTTGGTTGAGAAAATTAACGTAGAGAAGGGAAGAGAAGGCATTAATTTAGAAACAAATAAAGGTTCGTGGGGGAACAAGAAAATTGCCAGGCTTGTGGCAGACTAGATTTAGCGTCAGCCTGCGATTATCGATAAAACTTGCAGTTTTACAAATACGCACTCAATTAATAGTAGATATAAACCCACCAAGTTTAATTGAATTCCAAGAGGTTTGAAATCGACTGAACTATACTACAATAATTCAAGGAGTGTTTTCGAAAGCACACAATTTTATTTTGATCCGACAATAATATGCTGCATAGTCTATTCAGCTTCTCAAAATGTTTCAAGTTCACTCGTAAACTATCGCAGGATACAACGTATTTTTGTAGACATTTTTTAATACATTGCTTACTAGATACTTCTAGAATATTAGAATATGCCCCGAGTTTCTGTTCGAGTCTCTATGTGAGTTAGTGGAGCACTGTTCGAAGGGGACCCAGGAAGGTACAGTACAAACGAAGCACAAACTTAAACATGTGGTGCCTTCAGAACCCTGGCTACCGCACCACTGAGTCTGAAGAAGCTATATGGCTCATGCCAGCCTTGGTCACCTGTCTTATGACGTGCTAGCAATCACCAGCACTGCCAGAATAGGACATTGTCGAGGATGGTACAGCATGCTACCACCCAACACATCACTGTCAAGATGGTTGCGTTAGAAAACACTATCCAATGATTTCTTCCGGGTTTTTGTGTGCATATAAATATAATATGTTGCATCTCGTGTCGCAAGTCCATTAGGCATTAGCATTAGCTAGATGCGACCCGTAGTAGTAAGCAATCTGTTGTACTCCAGTAATAACCGAGAGTGTAAGTTTTGGTCATTATGCCATACGATTAATGGCACTGTGTCATGTGACTCAGCCACCTGTCTACATATATCTTCCTTAATGTTGCAAGCATTGATTAACGGAGTCAAGTGAGATAATACAGTGTAGTGAAGGGAAACAAGAAGGCAACTATATTTGTTTATCCTGCTACAACATTACTGATTGGTTAATTCATATTTATTTGGTGTAATTTAAACATTTCCCACCAATTGGAGTTTATGACTGATGAGCCTAATGTCTATTTCACGAAGAGTTTACAAATATTAGTCAGTAACAATGGAAGTACAGTACCCGACATTGCTAGAGGCATTTTATAAGATAGGACTCTGTTTCACATTCTTAGATAAAATTAGTAACATAATGAGACCCTTGTACTTCTTTGCCTTATCTACACTGTATTGACTCTTAACCTTCGTATTTCTACTCCCTTCACTTTTTTGTATTATATAACATTATTTTTTTATTTTAATATAAGATTTATACTATTTTTAAAGGATTATTTATTTTGTTTAATAACTTTATGATTTTATAACTTTAACTGCAGGGCGGCATTGAAACAAACGCTTTCATGTATCTTTATTGGCACTGCACCATTGCCATTGTTATACAGTACTTAGAAGGACATCTTTTATCATCCCTCAGCAGCAGGGGTATAGTTCGTAGCCAGTAATTATCATTTTAATTTTTTTCACCCGACCTGGCTTGATGCCCAAAACTAATTTCCGTTGTCTGAACATTTTAAGTAAAGGGAAGGCAGCTATGCGTGTGATGTAGTGCGTCAAACAGTAGGGCGCAACATGGGACTCACGCTATTTCTACTATAGCGCCTGGTTGTCCCTTCAGTATTGACCCTCAACTCACGTGTCAATAACGGGGCAGTACAGTGTTGGTAAATCTGAAGCAACTGATGCCTTTAAAATGTTGTAAGTAACATGACACCATAATGTTCGTTAATCTGGCCCTGTTTCCTGCATTATTGGAGAAGTCAGGGTGCTCCAATGCACCCCATTTGACCTGCCACATGCAGGAAGTTGTGCGAGGTGTTGTAAAGTCTATATACCTTGTCACCTATGTGTATCTACTTGTTCTTTCATTCCTGACTATTAAATTGCACTATCAGCGATACCCGACGTTGTCCGGGTGATGATCCTACATGTGGTTTTGTTAATAAATTTCCTCTAATTATTTTTATGTGAACTTATTAGGAGGGTGGAAGGAGTCCATTATCCGGTGTGGTTGCTGGTCCCCCAGAGAAACCACAAAAGTTATCCATGACGCAACTACAGCAGAAGGTGGCATTGTAACAGCCACGATTAAATAGCAAGGCTCGAGTGGCGAATTGAGCTGCAGGAGTACTGGGATCGACCCCCCCCCCCCCTCCCATTGGTAATTTAAAACTTTTTTTTTTCACTGTCCTTAGATTTAGTATTAAATTTAGGTGTTAAATATTTTGTGGTTTGAATTCATTTTTAAACTGGGCATGCAAGCCAGGCCTGCCTGCATCCTTGAGACTATGCTGAGAAAGCCATAAATCTTTGGTTGCTTTAAGCTGATAATTCAAGAAACACATATCCACCAAAAATAAAATTAGACCGAGGACATTCTCGGGACTACACCAGTCAGAATGATGTATTATTTGTTAACATTTTTTTTTTTTAATTGTACCGGGGTTTCAAACCTGGGATCTTTCGGTTAAGGCCAAATAACAGCGGCTTGGGCTACAGGGGTACTGGGATCGAACTTCCCCATTGGTAATTAAAAACAAAATTGTAGGCCGAGGACACTTCCCAGGCTTCACCGATCAAAATGACTAGTACTTTTTACTCTAGGTCAAACGATGCGGCCGTGCATAGAGGCTAAACAGACACACACACACAGACGGAGTATTATATATATAAATAGATTAAATTTCTGTTCCACTGTTGTTGACTAAGTTTGACATGGTAGAACATTGACATTTGGTACAGTGGTAAAAACCTAATACATTAAACTATACAGCATAGGGACTCTGAAAACTGTTAATATTAATTTATAATTATGTAATAGGGCTTAGCACAAACTTATATGTTAAAGTATGATGGGAAAGATTTATACACACACAAACATGTGCTTTTTTACAGTTATAAAGCGAGGAGTTTTGGAATGGTTAATTGTTGGCATTATCGTGGATTAGTGTTTAGATCAGCACAACTCAGATTGTGGACCGACCTTAGTGCAGACTTCAGTGCTACCTTCACTTTCTGTGCATTTGTACTATTTTTTATCAAGCACTACCTTGGATGAGTTCTTGTGCCTTGTTGACAGTATAAAGAGAGTAGTAATGTGGTGAATGGATTTACATATCTTGCTAAGATTATGATATTAATAACATGTACAGTGGGAATGTCATGATTAGAATAAAATGTAAAGAGTCACTCACGCCCTTACGAATCTCTGTATGAGACGATGAGCCAGCATCTTGATAGTTATTTCCTTGCTCCCCAAGATTTAAACACACACACACAAATTGTTTGTCAGTAAATTGGTGAGACGTTACAAAAAATATATAGAAACAACAGACAATAGGTAGACCTCGATTGGAGAGATAATACTTGTGGTTAATTTGGGATAAAAGAGATATAGAGATCAAGGTAGGAAGTTATTAAATACTATTATAAAGATATTACGAAATTTTCTTTTCCATGGACAGTAGGTGTGTAGATGAATGGAATAAACTGGTCTTGGAAATAGTGAAAACAGTTTTACATCGCTTGAAGTAAAGATGAATAGGTGTACAATTGGACACAGGAATTGGTGGTACAGTCCAGGTGAAAGATACTTGTCCCATTTGAGTAACCAGTGTCTATTATCAGATACTTACTTTTTATTACCATCTTCAATACTGATTTCTGCCCCTGGTGTCTCCTATTTGGCACTAAGGAACTTGATATTGTTAGAAACTGACCATCTTTCACTTAAGCTGTACCACGAATTCCTGTGTCCAACTGTACATATGAAGACAGAACACCCCTTGCCAAGCTCATATCCTGTAACATAAAACTACACGATTACAGAGAGAGAGAATACATATTCTTTATCCACCGTCTGGCAAAAATATTAACGTGATGATAATTATGACAAATGTTGATGAACAAATCATAATATCGCTCGGCAATAAGACATTTTAGCTACGGTAGTAATAGCACGCATTTTTACTTGTATACTGCATATAATTATTATACCAGCTAGCTAGACTCTGTACGAATTATAACGTTCATATTAATCAAATGTTTAAAAAATAATAAAGTTATATTCATTGTATCAAATCAATAACAATGGTTTTCTTTTTTATTTTTTTAATTTTTTTTGCGTCACCGGCAAAAACTCCCAAATCCATTAATCAATCTATTTATTATTAATATACAGTAGGCTATATGTAATAATTATACAGTATATGTAATATATTACTTATAACCTAATGAATAAATCAGTAGGCTTATTCAAAGTTCACTACATACTATATAGGTAAGCGCAACAAACCTGTCCCCTGAAAGTGTTATGAAAGATGTTCCAAAATTAACTTTATTAACCAGGTTATATAACTGGCTAGATAAAAGGAAGTTGTTAAGTGGAAGCTATGGCACGGAAGGGACTAAAATACAGGGCATCTATTCTAAGTACTGCTGGAGTCTTAATCCTGTAGGAGGAGGAGGAGGAGGAGGATTACATTATTGCCAGAGAACAACAAGAAGCTGAGGGACCTGCTGGAATAAAGCATAATATATAGAGTGAACAACATGATATTACTCACCATGTCAGATCTTGGCCCACCATAGCAACGGATCGTTGCTATGGTAAACAATTTCTGGGCTCTGCGCAGAGGCCGCTATAATATCCACATAATTTCCTGCAGTGTGTAGACTTTTTCCAGTATGGGGATTTAATTATAAATTTCCTGTAATTATTTAATGCAATATTATTTTTAAATTAACTCATATCATGCTTTAAACAAGTTCCAAGATATAGCATTTTTAGGCATCATTATAATCGTTATACTTTTTTGATGTTATCATGCCGTATCAGCACATAATTGTAACCATAAAATATACAATAAAACATTCGTTCTATAAAATATCCTTAAAATTATATGTTCTATCTGTCTATTTGTTCATTTAAGGAGGTTTATTTGTTTGTCTGTTATTTTGTTCGTTTGTTTTTACTTTACAGCAAGTTCGGGACTGTAGGCTGTCAGTAGCCAGTGACTCTTATGAGGCCCCGAGATCATTGAGTATAGCTACGAGGAGTTGGGTACTTCACATGTGTCGAACTAGATAGATGGAGGGCAATTTATATATATATATATATATATATATATATATATATATATATATATATATATATATATATATATATATATATATATATATATATATATATATATATATATATATGAATGATATATTCTTGATGGATGATATATTTTTGATGGATGATAATACAGGATAATCATTAAACAAACACATTCACCTATACAGAATTACAATATCCATGGGGCAATCAATATACATTTTAGCCAATTATCAGGTTCTTCAGTTTACGAATCTGTAAAGCTTATATTTCTATTCTGCACTTCAGTATTTAGCAGATGTGGTGACAGGACTATTGCCGCCGACTGTACAACAATCAACAAGGGTAACTAACTGACTGACTGTCTCGTTCTTTGCTGTGCCATAAACACGAGGCAACAACAATTAACGTCTGAGGCGTGATGTTGAAATAGGTTATTGGTTCGTGTTTAGAGGAGAGGGAGGTGACCATAAACAAACACACATTGGTTAGTTTAGTAAGTTAGTTAGTTAGTTAGTTGGCAAGTTGGTTAATTTAGCAGGGTTCACCATCCGTTCCGTCCCAACCAGTTTAAAAGGCACGGAACGTATGTATAATTTATTGTGACCATAGTCTGTAGTAAATATCTCTTGCATAAACTATCCCCATTCGTAGGTTTGTCGTATGATTCGTCAAATACAGAACCTGAGAAGTTATTTTGTGTTGCTATTTTTCCTTCATAAAGTATATGAATATATTTGTCGGTATATTCGCCTAAAATTTTATGTGATCACTATTTCTTATTCATTATAAGATATATATAATTTATTTTACAAATTTTCATACATTGAGAGATCATTGCAGACACTTAATGATACCATAATATTACCTGACAGATCACAAACATTGGAATTTACTTATTCAAATGCAGTATATTCTGTAATGTCCTTTAAACTTCAACGCATTACGAAGGAATTCAGCGACACTAGTAACAATGCTCGCTTGTTACATAAAAATCCAATTGCTCAGAGCCATCACCACCGCCAAAAGCGTGGTTTGATTATTTTTATAGGTGAAATATCCAAAGCACTGTTTGGTACTGCAGTGGATAGTGATGTACAGTACAGTACAGTACAGTCTCCTCCATTGCCACGTTCATCACTCCAGCCTGGTCAATGTTTTAAATTGTACCCCACAAGGTGTGAACCTCCAGTTTCCGACTCACATATCCAAAACACCTGCCAGGAGTAAATAGGAGGGAGAGTAATGGAGAGGTGTAGGCTTGGGAACGGTGTGTTACATGTTTTACGGAGGAAAGTTAGCGTTAGCGAGGGGACTGTAAGCAGTAATGCTATACTACACGTCAGGTGTGTGTAAGTGTGTAGTAGCGAGAAAGCTTGGTATAATGTAGGTGTGTTGGTGTGGTAGTGAGGAAGTTTGGTATTGTGGTGGCGTGTTGATATGGTGTTTCATTTTTAAAGTCATGGTGTGATGGTTTTGTGTTGCATATATATAGTGTTTAATGAACAAGTGTAGGTACAATTGTGGACTCATGAAACAGACACAACTCAAACGCTCCTATACACACACACAAGTCTCATCCTACCCTATGCTACACACACACACACACACACACACACCGTCACAGTAATATTTCTCTATGCTCAATGAAGGGGTTCAGTTTCATGTGTTTCTGTTTTAAATGACATTGTCCGAAACTGTACGTGTGAGAGGCAGGCAAGGTATATGTGGTTGGGTCACATGGGTGTTGGTGGTGGGAGAGGGGAGGATGTGGGTGAGCGCAGGAGTAAGTGAGAGCCATAAACTGCTGGAGAAAGAGGTAGAGTGAGAGTGTGGCAAACAGTGGGTGGGATGGTATGGTGTGGTGTGGTGTGGTGTATCAAGTGGCAGGCAGTATCACCCAGCTGCTCTCCCTCTCTGCCTGTGTACAGTGTATGTGATCTTCATAGCTGCCTTCCATACATATCAGTAAGTCTCATACATAAGTGTCGTATGCAAGAATATCCGTGATGTAGACAATGGCGTGGTAAAGTCATGGTCTAATGTACTGCAACACCTTCCAATGAGATGGCTTCGAAAAATGATCCGAAACTATAGCTGTTGGTGTGTGCAATTTGGTTCATAAAATTAACTCAAATAGCTCGCTTTTATTCACCAGGTTGCAGTACATTAGACCATGACTTTACCGTTACTGCTCCTGGTTCAAGATTATCAGACATCACTGTACTACGAGTATCCCCTAAGAAACAACTAGGGAAATTCTAGATTGCAATATTTATTATAGTGATATTTTTATTTAGCTATATTCACATACGGTATGATGCCATAGTGTTTAGTCGGCTGCCAAATTATGAAGTACAGTTTGGAAATACTGTAGGCCATCGATATAAGAGGATTATATTTATCACTATCCTTTTAACATAGGCTCAGTATATAACTTAGTTTGTATAGTAATGCATAACAAAAGCCTGAAAAAAATATTGGGTGGTGGTCATTGTGGGACCGAGTGTAAATTGAATGGGTGGATACAAGTATTTATTTATTGTATATCAAGTTTTAACTGTATAATAAGCTTCACAGTCTCGTATATTGAGGAACCAGAGAGGTTTGTTTATCATTAATATGCCTCTTGACCTGGGAATCAAACCCGGGATCTCTCGCGTGCTGGGCAAGCATGTTAACCTTACACCATCAGCACACCCCAAGGTGGGAGAGTCAGGAGTCTCAGCACGTTATTTGACGTAAACATTACATTAAAATGTCAATTATTCTATTTATCAGTTAAAACCATACAAGTAGACTCAATACAGCAATGCAATGTTGTTTCTGGTGCTTTACCTTTCCAACGTTGCTTCGCTGAGTCACTGCCCACTGAATTAGGCCATAAACTAGCCCAAAGCCACTCAAATGTTTAAGCTTGGCTGAAGCCATACAAAGTCCGAAAAATCCAAAATCTGTGAATTCATGGTCTGTAATATCGAGGTTTGAGTGCAACTTAGCTGTAGATTCACTTCTAAATATTTGTCAAGACAGTTTTTCATTTTTCTATGATAGTAGTTGCTACAATGGTATTAGGGAGTGCATTCCAGATATTCATTCCATATAATAACCTGCTTCTTAAGTTTTGATAGCGTCGTTTCTGGCCTCTCTTATACATCGACTCTTCTGTTGCAGATTTCAGTAGCTTTGACGAGGCTGTGACTTTTTCACTTATATTCTCCACTCTGTTACTCTTAACTCTATGCCTAAAACTTCTGTCCACTTTCCCATTCGTGGTGTCCCTTGATGGTCACCAGTCTGCACCAGTGCTCTGCGGGAGAGACACGCTGCTTCGCCTAAGTCGCAATCGTTGGGATGCTTTTTATTAGAGCACTTCCGCAGTGCAAGGGCTCAGGCTAGATGAGTTTTAAAAGAGGCACGACGTGCGTCTTAGAAAACCTATGTGTCTTCAAATAATACTAAAACTCTACTCACCCAAGTGTTCAGGAAAGTCCGAAAGATGGCGGAGAAGTTTTCTCCTAATCCTCCACTTGTCCTTAAGGTCAATGGAATTAAAATTAAAACCCATGGTGGAGGCCTTTCCAAGAATCTCTCATTATTTCACTGGTGTCTAACGGGTGAGATTTTGTAACAATTATCATAAATACCCGTAGTCACAAATTTCACAATTACAGAGGGAAAAGAGAGACAAGGAGAATGGGAGAAGGAAAAGGTAGAAAGGGAGTGGTAGATGATGAATGATTCTCCGTGTTTGCTGTTCCACCTCTCTATCACCTTCTCCCTGTCCCCCATTTCCTTTCATTTCCTTTTTACTTGTTGTTCCACGTCTCTATCCCCTTTTCCCAAGTCATACACCTGAGGGTCACTGAGGAAAGGTCATTAGTTGGGATGGCGGTGCATAATGACCAAACAGTGACGAGAAAACAGAGATGTGATAAACGAGAGAAGGAAAACAAAGAAGGAAAAGGCAATGGAAAAAATAGAAAGGAAGTGATGCTAGGTAGGGGAAGGCAGGAAAAAGACAATAGAAGGGCCGGAAAAAAAGGAAGGAAAAGGCGAGGAAAAAATAGAAGGGAATAAAAGCAAGAAAGGAGAAGGTAGGGAAAAAATAGAAGGGGTGGAAAACAAGGGAGGAAAATGCAAGGAAAAGAAAATAGATGGGAAGGAAAACAAGGGAGGAAAAGACAAGAAAATAAAATAGATGGGAAGGAAAAGGAAATAGAATACAAGGAGAAAAAAGAAGGAAGCGGCAAGGAAAAGAAACTTGAAGGAAAGGAAAAAAAGGACGGAGAAAACAAGGACAAAATAGAAGGAAAGTAAAAGAAAAGAAAAAAACGACAAGGAAAAGAAAACAGAGGGGAAGTGAAAAAAGGAAGGAAACGACAAGGAAAATAAAAATAAAAGGTAGGGAAATAAAGGAAGGAAATTAAAAAAAAAAAATCAATACAAGTGAACAAGATAAAATTAATAAAATAGGTAATTACTTTCGTGAAAAGATTACTCACACGAAGGAATACTCGTGTGATTATAAAAACGAGAAATAATGAAAAATTAAACAAAATGAAATAGATAAAAGATTAGAGACCATATATAAGGGAAGCTATAGAGGGAATAAAATCAAGGAAGAAGAAAATTTATTAAATAATAATAATAATAATAATAATAATAATAATAATAATAATAATAACAACATTGTGTGTGAATGAAGGTGAAAACATCTTTTATGGTGAAATGGAGGGCAACTAATTTTTCCATATTATGCCTGGAAACAAATCAATTTCTAACACGAATGGGAGACCTACCTATTTTTCATATGCCATAAATCAGACAGTTCCCCTCTCTTCTAAACTATTTCACAAACCGGGGATAGGCTACATCAGTCCCCTGTGAAGATATCTCACCCCATCAAGTTGAACTTCCCGTCACTCTCCCACAGTAAGAACTATATTTACTCCATTCTACCTTTGCTGATCATTTTTCTCCTTCCTTTTACCATCTAGGAAGTGCCCACCAACATTTCCGTGAGGGTCGGAAGGCAAACCATCTCACGCACTTCATCACGATTCCAGCAGCGTCGTTTTCAAAGGCTGAGTAGCATTCCAAATAACAACAGATAAGGTGAACACTTGGGCAGACGACGACTACAAATATGACCAACAACAGCTCTGCCTTCTACAACTCCTCCTCTTCGTTCACGTCAACACCCAGCTGCCAGACCGAGGTGGAGATATGGTTGGACTATCCGAACCCGAAGCTGCTTGCGGCTGCCAGGGTGTTGGATGGATATGAGATGCTACAGGTGAGATATAGAGAGATTAATTCATTTCTGGTAATATTGCCAGTGTGTCCCTCCTCTGGTCTATCCCTCCTCCTCTAGTCTATCCCTCTATTAATCTATCCCTCATTTGGTCTGTCCCTCCTCTGGTCTATCTCTTAATAAATGGACAATCTCTCAATTCGTCTATTCCTCCATTGGTCTATTCCTCTATTTGTCTTTTTCTCCTTTGGTCTATCCCTCCACTGGTCGATCTCTTCCTTTCCTCTATATTTATGTGGATGTCAAAATAGAATATTAATAATAGTGATTATTTTGGGGGGGAGTACAGTCTTGGGAAATCTGGAGCAACTGATTCCTCCAAATTATTCCAAGCAACAAGTCATTGCTCCGAGGCGTCAATCAATAGACAAATAACAAAACATAAGGGGAGGGGGGGACCCATGAAAGTCCAATGACTACAAACACACACACACACACACACACACACACACACACACACACACACACACACACACACACACACACACACACACACATCACGTTAAGTATCAGAATGAAGCAGGACTAGCGAAAAAATGATTGATAGAAGGTGAGACAGCAAACACGAAGGAAATAGAAGGAATAATATAACGTTCAGAATTCTTTGAAAACGTTGCACATGTGGTTAAGAGGTTAGTACATGCAGTGTTGGCGGTAAATTTGTTGACACTGATTCTCCTGTAGATCATTAATTATATTCTTATTATGATATTTTTTTTTTTTTCTTCCCTAGGCTCACCCACCAGGCCTTCAGATCAGAGTGTATTCAAATCAGTTTGGAGAAGTACAGTTGTGATGATAATGGTCTGCCTCACATTCAAACTCTTCCACATGATTTTGTTGGGGTTTGTGGGTTTAGCCCTGAATCACACACACAAATATATAGATAGATAGATAGATAGATTTATTGACCACAGCATACAAATTGATACATTTTAAAGTAAACATCTTAAGTTTATGACAGTGTAATATTATATAGTCTATCGAGTAGGATAATAGTCCACACAGAACTTTATAAGAATCAAAGGTAGCTCAAATAAGATTATTTTTATTATAGATTCACAAAAAATATACACACACACTAGCTGGCTCTCTCTCTCGAAAATTTTATTCCTCTATCCTTCTTTTTCTCCCTCCCTGTGGTTTTGTGCAGTTTATTCATTAATTTATACTTTCATTCTATATATACTCATGTGTGCTGTGATCCCTTTTTCAGATCTTACTCACGTGTTCCGTGATCTTGATATCTGTGGTAGGTAACATAGGAGTGATGGTGGTGTTTTCCCTCACACCAACCATACGCTCTACCCTCAACTGTTACCTGGTGAACCTTGCCATGGCTGACCTGTTCATCACTACACTCTGTTGGCCTACCATCGTCAATCGTATCACCTCGCCTCTCTATGTCCTCGGGCACTTCCTCTGTCGACTTCATGTTTTGGTGCAAGGTGTGTGTGTGTGTGTGTGTTTGTACCTCACTACCTGTGTTTGTAATGGCTCCACTGTGATGATATTTCATAACGTGAAGATGAATATTAAATTGTTTAGTAAAATATTCTGACTATTCAACCTGAGAGTTACACCACCACCATCACCACCAACCTCCACCACCATCACCCAAAAGCACCATCACAACATACACCACCACCATCACCATCACCCCTAAGCACCACCCCTACTAACACCACCACCATCACCATCACCATCACAACACACACCACCATTCCTCCTTATATATTTTTCCAGGCACGTGTGTGAACGTTTCCGTGTTGACGTTGGGGGCTGTGGCGTGTAACCGAGCCTACGCCGTGCTGTTTCCCTTCCAAGCCCACACTGCCAACCCAAGACTCGTGCCCCTATTTCTTTTCTTATGGGGTCTGTCATTCACCCTCGCTTTCCCTGGCTTCCTCGTCAGGGACACCATTGTATACAAGGTCAGTCAATGCTTAGGGATGGGGATGAGGGATTCTGTCAGTGTCTTAGTAATGAAGTGTATTCAGGTTGGTGATGAGTGAAAGTACTTTGGAATGGAAATGGGGAATCAGTCAGACACTTATTCCTTTGAGAATGGCTTTGAGAGAAAGCCGAAACGTCAGGCCAATAAACTCACTTGGTAATTTGCTTTTCCATCTCCCCGCAATACTAAGAAAACAATTCGCAAATTAGAAAATATTTGCTACAAAATAAACAGCGCAGAGCTCGCAGTTATCTTCAACAAAACTTGCATTAAAGAGGGTTTCCTTCCCAAATAATAATAATAATAATAATAAGAGCAACAACAACAACAATAATCAATTCTCCCCTACCCTGACTTGACCTGACAGTGGAATGACCTGGATGAGATTCAATGCACTGACCAACCCACCTGCCAGGCCTGGTCAACTCAAGCCTATCAATTCTACCGCATTCTGGTCAGTCAGTCAGTCAGTTATTAGTCTCTCTCTTGTTTACAACTATTGCCTCACTCCTGTCAGTCTCTCTCTTTCTTACTCTTATTCACTCTCTCTTTCTTACTCTTAGTCAGTCTCTCTTTCTTACTCTTATTCACTCTCTCTTTCTTACTCTTAGTCACTCTCTCTTTCTTACTCTTATTCACTCTCTTTCATCATATTTTCACTCAATCACTCTCATTCACTCACATTAACACACTCACTCGTCTTTACCACAAGTACTCCAATCCTCTCTCTCTCTCTCTCTCTCTCTCTCTCTCTCTCTCTCTCTCTCTCTCTCTCTCTCTCTCTCTCTCTTGTTAGTCACTAGTCTCGATTTTTTCAACCTAGCAAAAATGCGCTGATTTCCTTATAAGTAATATGATCTTAGATGCACGTGTTGTTTACAATGCAAGGTTTCTAAGTTGCAGATAGTACCTTGTTATGTAAATTATTGATCTTGTTGGTAAATTGGAGGGCAATTGTTGTCTTCTAACTATATATATAAGAAAAAAGACGCCCTCTGTAGTACTAATTGGGGACCTGTAATTACGCGGCATAATATAGTTTGGTTGAATGAAAGACCTTGCAATATACCAACAAAAGAATTTCCCTTTAAAGGAATCTGTTGATCCAGATTTATCAACACTGTCCTTCCCCAGTTTAGGCCCAATTAATTAACGTTGCATCCAGTCAGTGTCGCATCTCTCACTCTTCTCCCTCTCTCTCTTTCTCCGGGGTCCTCCTCACAGCCTAGTGGTTAAGATATATAGTTGTTAGTAATATACATCAACTATAAACCAAACAACTATAGACAAACAACTATAAATCAAACAATCTCTCTTTTTCCCATCAGGTCCTATGCACCATGTTTTTCGTACCAGGGTTCGTGATGCTGGCTGGGTACAGTGTGATAGTGGTGAGGCTGTGGTGTATGAGAAAGGTCCCCAGTTCACTCTCTCAACACGACACATCATCACAACCATCACATCACTACTATACCGCTGCCTCACCTCCTGCTCCTCATACCAGGGTCAGGCGTCAGGTGAGAGACATATACCGTGAAGTTGTACAGTCACAAGCACTAATAAGTATCCAGGTGTGCTTCGAATACCTAGAGACAGTAAATAAATGCACAATAAGATCTCCATTGGAATTACTTCGTTGGTGAATGGAACTGTTCAAAGCTTCAACCAAAGCTGTATACTTATTAGTGCTCATGACTGTACAATAGGCTCTAGTGGTATAAGATGATTAAACTGACCTGTATCCTTTTAACACAGGCTCAGTAAGTCACTTATTAGGACCGTAAAGGCAAAATCATTTGTGGTGTTGAGGAGTGTGAGGGACTGAGTGTACTGTAATATGAAGTGATGGATACAAGTATTTATTCATTATATATCGAGGACCTACAGTATCGTCGTGTTGACGATGGGGTGGTGCCGGTATGATTGAGTTTGTAACGATCGAGACATGATGAGGTTTACTCTCCACAAACCTGACTCAGCCTGTCTCGTTACCAACTGCATGGATAAACCAGTTTGTCCAATCTTTCAGTCTATCTTTAACACTAATTTTGCCTTCCTGCCAGCCAAGGGGATGACGAAACTTTGGTTCGCGACTCTACACTAATCTTATTATTGTCTGAACTGCGACTTGTTATTCATGCATGACTCCCTTCCCTCCTCCTCCACGGGACAACACTCACAGACATCACACAACACGCATGTACAGGACACCTCTCCACATACACCTCCATACACACCCTCTATTATTCTACAATCACATTAAGAAGTCTGAATAACCAAACCAAAATTCTCCTCCACGCTACAGATAGTAAAGATGACCGCAATCGTGTTATTCGTGTTCGCTTCCTGCTGGGGTCCCCTTCACTTCTTGTGGCTCTACGACATCGCCTCCTCCAGTGATCAGGTAAACTTTTATTTTTATTTTTTATTGTGGCAAACAATTAATCGGCAACACAACATGAAAAACAAATGAAAATGGATCTAGCAAACACAAATGACCATGAGGGCACACACACATACACACACACACTTATACATAGCCTATCAGGTAGGCTAACTACAGGGTTATTCAAAATTATAGTGACAAAATTACAGAGTAAAGACCTAACAAGATATTAATATGCTAGGAAGGTCGCTAGTGAGAGACCAGACTAAATGGTTCCCATATTTCAGTTCTTTAACTGTCCCTCTTTTCTTTTCATTTCCTTCCTGCTTGCTGTCAAACCTCTCTATCACCTTTTTTCTGGCGCTATAGGACCTCGATGTTGTGGCACCTAATATCCATCAATCAATCAATCATCAATCTCCAGAGGACAGCAGTGGATGGAGTCGTCTCTGTTCCGAGCCTACTTCCTGGGCAACACTAACTCTCTCTCTCTCTCTCTCTCTTTCTCTCAAAATACACATCCTTCCTCTCTCTCTAATACAAAGAAATAACACTCCAATCTCCGCAGAACCGGCAGTGGATGGAGTCATGTCTGTTTTGGGCGTACTTCCTGGGCTACACCAATTCAGCCCTCAATCCACTCCTCTATTGGGGTTTTAGCGACAACTTTAGAGGGGGTCTGACCACCCTCCTCACCAGGCTTAGATCAACGGAGCACGTTACAGGTGTGTATATGTGTTAAGTAAACATGTGATGTATTGGGTATATGTAGTGAGTAAACATGATTGTTTTTGTTTTGTTTTGTTTTTTGCATTTGTGTGTTGCGTGAACTTTCCTGTGCCTAACGAGTGTGTGTGTGTGTGTGTGTCCAAGAAACGTCCCTTCCAAGGATTATTGACTCATATTACTCTTCCGCTTCAAACAGAATCTATCTTCCTAGTACAGTTGCCTCCACTAATACCGAACACAGGGTCTGGTGAGCTTGATGAAATGTGTGGTTGTTTACATATCGTTATTATGGTGGATACTATGGCAGGAGTGAATTCTGTTAATTCATTTACCATTTTTAATAATAAATAAGCAAAGGTGCCACATTTCGCCAAACCCACTCGACGCTGTTCTCATTACTAGCAGATGTAACTATACATTTTTCTGTATTTTGCACAATTCCATTAATTTCCCTGCTCCATCTTTGGTTGATATAACATCATCTTCCCAAATTCCAGAGTGTCCTGAAACCCTGTGATAAAGTTGAAGGATGGAACTAATAGCAGTTACCAAAGCTTGCTAACCCTCTCCTTAAATATTTTTTCAGTGGCAGTCAAACAGTCAACAAAACAATCAATTGATCAAGTCATGTTACAGATGGCCTTCGATAAAAGATTATTACATTTAGCACATATATCTGTTAATGAGCGACTAAGTGTAAATTGAATATTTTACACACAGGGTAGTCTTCAATGAGGGACAGAGTGTAAAATGAAGTGGTTAACAGAACTATTTATTCATTTAATATCGAGTGTCTGCTGTATTTATATGTACAGTACACTCGTGAGCACTGCCGTGTGGTACAGGGACTCAGAGATATAGCACAATTGTGATTATTTAGCTCGATATAATCCACGTGTGTGAGATGGAGTGGATCCTTGATACACTGACGAATGAAGTAAGCGTTGTTGCTTAAGGAGCTCAGAATTACTTAAGTCTCTTAAACATGTGAGCCCCTGTACCACGCGGCAGTGCTGGCGACTGTACCGTATCTTATCTATCCCTCTTTGTCGACAGTGGGAGGCCGGCGACTTCCCTCATCCACCTCCACCCTCCTGTCCCGCATTTCCCACCAGACCTCCTCTTCTCTCTCCCACAAGTCATCTGGGCGAACCTCACACAAGGAACACGACTCTTTCCACAAAACTCTAAATCCCGCCCAGAAAGCTGCTAACTCCACTATGGAGGTTTAGTTACTGTTACAGAAATATAAAATATATCTCTTAGTTAACTAGGACTCGATCGTTTGTAGAATATTTCGTGCAAATATCCATAGGGTAATATGCCATGGATAGGAAAAGTGGGAGTGGATTCTGGCTTTCGAATAGTTACATTATCCGTTTAGGGATTAGCAAACTTTTGGTGCATTAGAGTGTCTCGATTCCTCCCAAGTACTCCAGGAAACAGGACCAAATGAACAAAAACATTGCTGGAATATTGCTTGGAATAGTTTGGTGAAATCAGGAACTCCAGATATACCAGCATTGTTTAACACTATTAAGGCTTTAACTATTGCAGAATCTGGTAACTTACTTGTGTGATAATTCTTGGAGTTACTGCATAAGGTAGCGCAGCAGACGTGGATGTTTCAAGGTGTTAGATTTATATTTCACAATTAAATAAGACTTACTTTATTATATATATATATATATACAGGAAATAATGTTGTGCCTTGTCTTGTATTTTGTGTCTGTGAAGATGTGAGTCTATAGCCCTTGGGAGTCAGTGTAGGTTAAACTGCTGTGTGTCTAATTCTCTAAGCTTACAAATCTTCCAACCTTGAGTTGTCAGAAAGTCTAGAATACAGTATTGTAATCTGGGTGTTCTATTTTTTTTAGTATGGTCATCTGTGTCCCCAGATGTCACGTTTATTTTGGGGACAACAGATTTACAATATTTGGTAGATTACATAGGAATTAACAATATATACAGTACATAAATGTTTACACAAAAATGGACATGAAGACATTGGCACATATTATACAAAAATGAAAAAAAATACATGATCATAAATACATTGGGACATAAAGAAATAAACTTAGAATTAATGTGTTAGGCTAGATGCTTGTAAGTATGTGTATATAAGCTACACCTATGCTAATGATTCTCACAATGATGTTGGGGAAGCCTTGTTGCTATGTTGGGGAAGCCTTGGTGCTATGTTGGGGAAGCCTTGTTGCTATGTTGGGGAAGCCTTGTTGCTATGTTGAGGCTGTGAAGGAATAGTTATTTTCTCTTCAAGACGAGATAATTCAGTATAACGTCGATAGACTTTTCTTATGCAATATAGATATATTACACTACATGCTAGAAGGATAAGATATGGGATAATAAAAGTTGGCAGCAAGAGATCTTGATCAAGATATGGAAGGATCAAAGTATTAGATAAGGATTTTTGAATCACTGTATCATTGAGTAAACTTAATAGTTCCACTTTTTCTGAAACTACTGATAATTGGATGATGTTAAACAAGTCGATATTATATGATATGTTGTTGGAAAGTGGAGGAAAATGTTATGTTTTCAAGCAAATGGTGTTTATTAGGCAATGTAACGATTCTTTTGGATCATATTACACATGAATCTGCTGCTTTATAGTAACCCTTTAACTATACCATGAGTAGTGTCATTAGGGCAGATCAGTGTTAGTTGTCTATTATTAGGAAAGTAACGATAGTGGGAATTAAAAAATATCGATGAAAGATAGTTTGATTAGAAACAGATCTAAATGTACAGTCAATATCACTAATAATTATACAGCTTTGGTTGAAACTTTGAACAGTTCCAATTCACCAACGAACTAATTCCAATGAAGATATTATTGTGCATTTATTTACTGTCTCTAGGTATTCGAAGCACACCTGGATACTTATTAGTGCTCGTGACTGTACAAGTAGATAGTGCTTTTTGCGTGTTTCTTTGACTTAAAGCAAGTGGACACATTGTATCATTTAGATTTTAAAACGCAAATAAATATGCAGGACAAACATATAAATGAAGATATGCAGAAAGACAATTGAGGAGTTGTGTGTCACTGATTTGCTACCCTCTTTTTATGACATAATTTTACACATTTTTTTAACTGCATGGGGATTGTCCTACAAAATCTGGTAATAAATATTTAGGATGCATAGCTAGTGGGAGTAGTGGCTTCTGTTTGCCAATTACTTTAGCATATTTCTAGTATGAAAATAGCAAGTTGCGAAATGACATCCAGTCCGGAAATTGCTATTTAAATCAAAACATAACTTGTAGAAAACTGGAGAATTCGTCCATATTACAAGACCATTTGCAATGCAGTCAGATATGTCAGTTCCTCAGGTTATAAGTAAAGAAGGTAGTATAGAACTTTCTGTCTCCAACTGCAACTTTTTATAATTGTATGCATAAGTCGCTGACACTAGACAATCTTACTTGCCTGAGAGAGATTTCTGACGTCCACAGGCTATGATGAATTACCGGTAAGGTGGTAATTCTTTTTTGGTACATTGGAGTGCCTTGATTCCTCCAAAGTATGCCAGGAAATAGGTCCAGAAGAGTAAAAATATTAGTGTTCTGTTGCTTGGAATAGTTTGGAGGATTCTGTTGCTCCAAATTTACCAACACTAAACTTCCCCTTAATACCTTTTAAATGATGGCGTACATGGAGGTCCTATGACAACATAGTTCGACAGATGCCAGAGGAATTGTCGCTGAAAAAAAAGCGTAAAGTTTAAAGTTTCCTCCCATTTAGTTTTACATGACAAATATGAAAACCCTGGGAGTGAGGATTAAAGATCTTACTAGGGTGATTTTTCTAATTTATTTTCTTCTTCTTTCTGTTCGATGATGAAGACTGGGTTGTCGTAGTGTTGTGACTTAGTGGTGGTGGTGGTGGTGGTGTCCTGGGAGTTGGTAGGGGCTCCAAAGTACGCCGTGATCTCCTCCAGTGTTTTGCCCTTCGTCTCCGGCACCACCAGGATACAGAAGACGCAGTTAACAGCACAGAAGCCAGCAAACATCCAATACACACCGAAGGGTCCCATCACATCCTGGATGTGGGTTAGTTAATTAATTAGTTAGTTAGTTAAGGAAAGTAATTACTCTCGGTAGATAGTTAAATCAGTAGTAATGACGGATGGCATCTTGTATGTTGATTAGCAGGTTAATTTGATAATAAATGCAAGGATTGATGGCATCCTTGGTGGTAGTTCGTTGATTCAATTGTTATTATTGTTAGAAAATGGGATCGAATTCATCTTGAGTAGGATTTAGTTGTTGGCTTATGAGTGGGCTAAGCAGATGAGATAGGTAGTTAACTGATAGGTTGTTAATTAGTTAGAGGTTTAGGCAGTTAATTTACTAAGGTTGTGATTTAATTTTTTCACTTGATAGTTTATTTACAAGCAAGGACGTTTATTAGGAAAATGTATTATTGGACTATTGAATTGTGATTGTATGATAATTTACGGTACTGTACCTGAAGGGGCTGAAAGAGTAAGGTGACGAAGAAGGAGGTTCCCCAGTTGACCATGATGCCAACGGCCCCCGCTGCGTCCTTCACGTTGGAGGTAAATAGTTCTCCTGCAGCAAACCAAGATATTATTAACATCCTTGAATCATTCTATGTAATATCATAATATGTGGATTCTCTAACTCCTGGATCAAATCTTCCCTGGAAAAAAGCAAGACATTTTCCATTCTCTTTGAATAAACTGTTCACCACCGTATCCTTCTCTTCCATCATCCTATATTTCAACAGGTCTGTCCTCTGTCCTGTTTCTCTACATCTTACAAAGTACATTTTTACCCTACGGTTGTAATTATGTCATTGTAGCCGCTCCTCTCATAGTCATTACACTTGGAGTGGCTTATCATTAGCAGGGCGCCTTAGAAAACACTCTTGACAGATTACATGATAGATTACACTCATGGCCTTGGAGTGCGTTTGCACCTGTGGGTTTTTTCAAGGCCAAGAGATATATCTCTTGGCCTTGGGTTTTTCTATTCACCCACTGTATGATCACGTGTTGGACCAGCTTATACCATCGGAAGGAACTCAAAGCTCGTACTATAGATCGATCTATAGGTAAGACTTGGATCTCTCACACACTATAATAATTATGTCCTTGCTGAATGGGACAGTAACTGCTCATTTGTCTGAGAAAATCATTAGCAACCTTAAGCCTTGGTCTGTCTAGTGGCAGGCGAGAGTGATGTTACTGAACTAACGAGCAGTGTGTATGTGTGTATAATCTTCGACCAGTAAATTAAAGTTGTCTGTTTCAATGCATAATTTGTCAGTGCTATGATTTTAGCCTCCTTAATTAATATTTCTGAAAGCAGCTAATCCCATTAAATCCAGAGTATTGAACTCACCCATTAGGACCCAGGGGATGGGACCGTAGCCAACAGAGAAAGCAGCGATATAGACGATGAGGGAGACGAGTGGCAGCCAACCAAGAGTGTCCATAGCTTGTTGTTCATCCTGAGCCTTCTCATAAAAGAACACATCCAACGCCACTAAGGATATGAAGATAAGGTTAGTAGTTCATTTCATATAAGTTTTAGTTTATATAAAAATAATCTAGTTGCATATAATTAAACTGAGTTGAGCCTTGTTTGTCATATTGGATAATTAGTTCACGTACACTTGAATGTAACCCCTTGTATTTAGTTACCGAGAGAGATACACATGGCGCTGGACGAGAGGATGAGGAGCAGTTTTCTACCCAGCCGGTCACACAGAAATGTGGCCACTATTGTCGCCAACACCTGCACAGGAAGGAAGGAAGGGCAGAAGGTTCTTATAAATATAATAAAGCAAATATAGATCTCAACCGAAAAGTCTAAGCAAAACGAAGAATAATCAACTTACGCATTCCATTTTCATGTTTATCACCATATTAAAAAAAAAATCAATTCACCGAACTAAGGGAACTAATTTTCAAAGAACAAAAAATACTCCGCCAAATATCACCAAATCTGTTCATAAGGCACAGATATAATTTTGTTCACTACCCAACCAACCACAAACAAACAAAATGACAAGCATGAATAATAACATCATTACTTATCACAAGTTTCCGTTTGGGAAGTTTAACGAAAAGAGGTCAATAAATTAAACATGTCACACATACAAATAATGCTCCTCTCAAAGATGAACCTAATAATTTATAAACAATGAATGACCAACTTTTATACCCTATACAATTTTCCTTTCACCCATACAATAGGCCAATAATTCCGTCAACATACATTCATATCTTTTTTTTATCTCTTTTTTTGCGGGTATTATTTTACGTTGATCGAATTCTGGTAGTGTTCTATGAATGTCATCTAAGATCTGTGCCATTATTTAAGGGTTTTTTGAAAAGTTTATCAACCTGTGACATTAGTAGAGCTTTTCTTAGACAAAAAGGAAATTCTCTAGATTTAGTCAGTAGGAGGTTTTATGAGACAGTTTAATCATCATTAGATTGTCACGATGTTGATTGTAAAACAGCGAAGCTTCTACGATCGAATGCGTTACTTTCTGAAATATATATACTTGTTGTGACTGTTTGAGAGAGAGAGAGAGAGAGAGAGAGAGAGAGAGAGAGAGAGAGAGAGAGAGAGAGAGAGAGAGAGAGAGAGAAAGAGAGAACAAATATATTCCCAAGCATCGGACAATATCATTATGGACTGAAGAAATACAACAAATTGTTAAATCTGTATAGAAAGACGTGAATGTGACCTTACCTGTACTAAACCCACGATGATGGCGTTGAGGCCCTCGTCCATACCAGTGCCGGCACTCTGGTGGTGAACACACAAACTACACATTACTAAAAAATAAATATGGCACATTGCACATAATTATGATTTTCAAGTAAACAAACTCATACATTTAATTAAGTTAAAAGTCTCTCACGCTTAATTTTAAAAAGTCCAGACCAATAAGTAGTCTGAGCATTGGGATTACTGATGCCTCTAAATTGTGCTTGGAACAACATCTATTAAAGGGAATGTGTTTCGTGGCACAGTCTGGAGGATCCTGTACCTTCCAACACGTCCACAAGTTCCTCAATCAAATAATTATGCACTCACGCTGAAAATATCGTTAAGGTTGAAGAGAACAGCGTTGACCCCAGACGTCTGCTGGAAGAACATGATGGCCACAATAATGATGAGAGGCTTGAGGATGTAGGATTTCTTCAGGTCCTTGAGGGTCGTCTTCGTTTTGGACATCTCCTCCTGATTCTGACGAAGGACCTCCAGTTCAGGCTCCACGTCGTAGTGCTTTCCTGAGTTGTGGGTATGTGTGACAGGTTAGTGACATAGGAATACATTAACAAGAAAATATAGATGCGATGTGTGTATGTAGCGATTGTACAGTAGGCTTGTACCATTGACACAGCAAAAGTAGGTCATCATAACACAGTTTGTCCGAGAGCAAAGTACCGCTAAAATGCTCTAACCTGAAAAATAAAGCAATATCCATTACAGTCTATCCATCTACTCCGTCCAGAATAATGTCCATCTACTCCTTCCTGAGTTATAGATATGTCGAGTGTGAAGGCTGTGAGTGTTGCGGTGGCCAAAGTGATGGTGGCCTCGGCAGTAATTTTCTCTCATGTCAGAATTGCAGGGGTGACTCACCAATGACTCATGACTGGCTGGCAGGCTCTCAAAAGCTTCTAAACAAATCCCTGCCCAACCTGTTCATGTTTACACTGATGGTTCCCTACTGGCGACTGGTAGAGGAGGGGCAGGTGGTAGAGGAGGGGCAGGTGGTAGAGGAGGGGCAGGTGGTAGAGGAGGGGCAGGTGGTAGAGGAGGGGCAGGTGGTAGAGGAGGGGCAGGTGTTAGAGGAGGGGCAGGTGGTAGAGGAGGGGCAGGTGGTAGAGGAGAGGCAGGTGGTAGAGGAGAGGCAGGTGGTAGAGGAGGGGCAGGTGGTAGAGGAGGGGCAAGGGCTTCCTATATTGCTTTCAGTTCTAACTCTCCTATTTTCTCAACGTCAAATCGCCTCCCTGAATAGAGTAGCAGTATCCATTGTGAACTGTCTGCCATTAATTCAGCTCTTAATCACTGAGAGAATATCTGGTATCATTATAAGTGACTTACATGCAGCCCCACCTTTCCTCTCTTGTCTCCTAACTACACCACTCTCTCCATTGTGCCAACCTTGCTCTTTATTTCTCTTTCATCTAGGATTAGGATGGTAACTGGCCGAAAGTACGTGCCACCTGTCCGAGCCTCGTGTTCATCTCCCTATCTCCAAAAGTTTATTTCAAAGGGAGATGGCCTGTTACTTGGAATAATTTGGAGGAATCAGTTGCTCCAGATTTACCAACACTGTTATGTCCCCTCAGAGAACTTGAAATAAGGCTGGAACGAGTGATAATATCTTGTTAATAATAAGAGCGGAGGCCACTGAAGGCCACTCAGCTAGTCTGCTTTGCTATCAAGTGGAAGCTGCAGAAAGCGGCCTTGCCATAAGGTTATATAAAGGATATTATTATCTTTAATATTATTCCCATACAAAAGTAGAAAAAAATCTAAAAAATAGAATAATTTTTAAGTAATCGTAGTAGTAATGGTAGTAGCAGTAGTAATAGTAGTAGTAATAGTAATAGTAGTAGTAGCAGAAGTAGTATCATTACTATTATAATTTTAATCATCCTCTTCCATATACTGTACTGTACCTCTAAAGTGTTGAAGGACACCCCTAGCCTCGTCCAGTTTTCCCTTGGCAATTAGTACAATCGGGGATTCCTTGACGAACAGAACGATCAGGACGGCGTATATCAAGACAGGAATGGCACACACGGCAGCCAGTCCTCTCCAAGACGTCATGAAGTCACCCACCACATACGAAAAGAGGATACCAGTCACCACCATCAGCTGGAAGACCGTACCTGTAACACCAATGGAACATACTAACTACAGACTGGGAGATAGATTGATAGAAAGACATTAAGACAGGTAGATAAACAGGTAAATATGCAGCAATACAGATAAATAGACAGCATTACAGGTGTTTAGTAGAGAGGTGTACATAGAGAGAAAGACAACAAAACTGGAAGGTCGATACTTAAAAAGCCAGCAAGACTGATTGTCACGAGTCTATGCCCGTGTTATGTAGCAATAGTAGTTATCTCATCTGTGTCCAGAGACCAGTAGTTAGTTTGAATTTCGTGCCATATCCTTGTGTGAGTGGAATGTTACATTACAAGCAACCGATCAACTCGTTCTCACCGCTTATCTTATTGCCGAGAGAAATAATTCATCAAACGGAATAAATCCTTCAATTCAGACAAGTGGTCAAGTATGGAAAGTATATATTTATCGTGGAGTGATAATTGCATGTAAAACTGACGTATTCTAGCTAGAAAATAGAAGTTAGTAGCGGCACTTTAGGCCAATCGCTCTCCTGTAAATCAAAATTTAGTAACTATAAAATATAAGTGCCTGCAAGTCTACAGGTAAGTGTCTTTTGAGAGTTTTGATAGGTGCTTCATTGACTTTATTCTCCCTAACGTCCAGCTTAGGCTGTTCTCTTTGCTACTTGTTATATTTATATGTGTGTGTACTTTGGTGAGCTAATCCTATTTGTGCCGCCCAACTTACCATGATATATATTGTGTAAATTATATATGTTGCGTAAATATTTGTGTGAATGATAGTTTAAGTGGAGATATTAATTATGAAACTTTAAGACTGTGTTCTAAACCTTTTTCTGGAATACACCTAATACCAAACTGGTCACACTGACGTGCGTTTCCCGCTGAAGACATAATATATTGACTTTGGAATTTGTTTATGTATCTAAGGCTTGGTTTGCCCCTAAGAGTAACTTTTAGAAGTTTAAACTTTAACCATAATATCCTTAGTGGCTAAGACAGTCGTAAATGCCAAACCAAAGTTTGATATGTAACAATATAATACTGTATTATATAATTAAGTGTAGTAGAAAAATCGTTACCAGAAAAGAAGTACCGTAATTCTTAATCCCTAACGTCATTTAGCTAACTAACGAATTAAATTTACGTGTGTGAAAGTGTATGTGTGTGGATATTAATTATTTATTAATGTTAAATTAATTATTGTTGATCTTGATTGAGAAGAAAAATATTAGAGTAACGTTATTAGTCTTTGCGTGACCCTACGTAACTAGTTTAACTACAATTAATGCATAATTATATAGACGGAAAAAAACCTACATAACTGTAATATTAAGTAATGTGAGAGTGGAAGAAGGACATATCTAACCAGACTAAGTGAAACGGACCCATCACCACTCGTCTTTGTTTACACTCGTTGGATGAGAAAAATCAATACTCCAATTCCTCCTCCCATCTACACCAACATTACACTGGTAGACACACAGACACACACACATAGACAATTATATTGGTATATAGATATATACGCAGTTAAAAAGGTAGATATTCATAGATAGACAGACAGGAAAGTACTATACATGGCAAGACGTACATTCGCACGTACGGTACGTTGACACACATACACACACGTACGCGCGGACGTACCCAGTGTTCCTCTGATGTCAGGTGAAGAAATCTCTCCGATGTAGTTAGGAATATTGACACAAGTGACACCCGTGTATAGTCCAGCCAGGATACGACCACACACTAACATGGCAAAGTTTTGCCCGAAGACTGAAAAGGAATAAAATGGACTTGAGGAATTACACTGGCCTGATTGTCTATGACGAGAAGAAACCCTACACTGGCAGACTGAAATGTATTACCTAAAAGGTTCGGTGGACACTGCAACCACCATCCTCAGTTTTGTGTAATTCACTTTTATGACAATTTCATGTGTCCAGTTAATATTTGGGAGAGAGAAAGTTAGAAAATGCCCCTCCTCCCTGCCCCCCAAATGACGCCACTGACTACAAAAAGGACTTCTCCATTACAACAGTCATGTACTGTACCTTTACTCTATCAGCAATATAAAACTTTCAACACTACAACAAATATAAATCATGTACAACAATCACCGATCCATTACTAATTATATTAAACACAACAACAAATATTGATCCAGTACTCAATATTACAACACTCACCCATCCACTACTCTATTAACACTACAAAGGTCACAGATCCATTACTCTATCAAAATTAAAACACTATCAACTCAACAACACTCACAGATCCATTACTCTACCACCACTATAACACTCTGATCCAGTATTCTATTAACACAATATCACTCATCCATCCATTACTCTATTTTAATTAACACTGACTGACCATTACTATATTAACATTTTAATGCTCTCTAATCAAATATAATACACTGCAGCACAACAATACTCTTTTGTTCATGATCTCACCAACATAGCAATACTTAATGATGTATTAAACCATCAACATGACATTACAACACTTACTGATTAAGAGCCAAGATGCCACCAGAATCACCACGGTGCCCAACATGGTCCATCTCCTCCCTATGGCATTGATGACTAGACCTCCGAGTGGACCACCCACCAAGGCCCCCACGTTAAGGACAGAGCTGAAAAGACTGTTCTCCACCGTGGTGAGGTGCAATGATCCGTTGGTGCTGTTGCTGACTAGGAGGGGTCCGGCTGGGGACGTGTAGCCAAGTGTAGTACCAAAACTGAACGACCCCACCGCCACTGTTGGGAACATGTTCAGGTGATTTGAGAGTATTATTTTGAAACGGAACGTCCTCTCCGCTAATGCATAGAAAATACTTAGGAGGCTTTTAATTGATAAAGAAAGAAAACACCTCTAGTCAATTTTGTAGAATATTTAACAGGTATATGACAAATAAAAAAATAACCATTTCAATCATCATTGAATAAAAAATATTCAGTACAGTCGATTTTTTTTCTTTTTTTTTAATTGCGCCGTAGCGTCAATCAAGAGGCATGCAACTATACCTACAAGTAGACAGAATCAATGAGAATCAAATTACTACACACACACACACACACACACACACACACACACACACAAACATATCTTGATAACATAGCAGAATGAAGTACAAGCATACAGACAAACAATTATATTATGACAGTCGACTTGGGCAGTAGAAAAAAATTGAATAATCAATATCATAATTAGAAAAATATGAAACAATTATTTCATTAACTGATTGTTCTTGTAGTTTGGTTGCGTACGATTTCAGTCATCAATATCACAAATTATAAGGTACAGTATACACACTCATCCTTTTCAGTTTTCTCCGCTCCTGCCAAACTTTAACAATTGTTTTGGTTGTCTCTACTTCGCTTTGGCTTTTAGAATAAAACACGAAATATTACGATTATAACCTGGACAACGAAAGCAGCCATCATCCCAGGTCTTGGGAAGGTTATGAAGCCATCCATCCTCAAATGTCTCCTAGGCGGGTTTTGAGTTTGACATTTATATTTTATATTTTATATATTTATATTTATATTTTATCATGCTTGTTGGTATGATGTATATAGAGGGAATGTTGTGTTTGAGAGTATGTTAGACCACGAAAAAGATCAGCACAAGTGGACAGACAGGTCAAATGAGAGTTCCATCTTTCCCTGATAACAGTCCTATATACATCCACCAATGTTTACAGACCTCCAAGGAGTAAGAGTCTCATTTAGAAACAGTTTCGATTTTTCTTTTGTTGCTGTTCGAGTTTACAATATGATTTCATAGCAGTGTGAATGAACGCTTATGAAAAAACTTAACTATTTGAGTAAACTTTACTTATATAAATGAGGACAGTGCTATTTACCCGAGAAAGCAGTGATGTACTGGATGAGGTGAGCAGGATTACTGCTACCAGCCTGTCGAGGTGTTGTGGCTCCTTGTTCTTCCATTATTGTTCTTTATGGATGTGGCTGTTCCTGGTGCTGTAAAGAATCAGATTTTACTACAATAAATTGAAGAGAGAAACTTGACGAACAACATGTGTTTACTCTTAATTTTGGTAATATTGCTTTGATAATGTATATCCTTGTTCAGCTAAAAGTGTCTAAATATCTATCACTTACTGCACAGTAAAATTTAAATCAAAGGTATGCAAGTCACTCATTGGATCAATAGTTTCAGTGTAATACATAATATAGGATATGAGTAAGTGCTTCACTTTTCTTAAAGTCACAGTCTCTCAATGTTTCTGAATTTCAAGCAGCGTATATTTCCGGCCGAAATTTTACTAACCTAAAAACCTTTAAGCCCTGAAGTTTGGATTCCTTAGATATAGGGAGTACTTTTTAGCCAGCAGGTGTGTGACAGTTTTCTAAAGAGCTTACTTCTCCGGTTTCTTCTGTTGTAGATTATAGTAGCTCTGACGAAGTTGTAAGATATTTCATTGATATGCTCCACTTTGTTGCTCTCAACTCTGTCCCGAAAACTTCTGACTACTTTCCCAAATATCCTGTCCCTTGGTGGTCACCAGTCTGCACTACTGCTGTGTGGGAGAAGCACGCTGCTTTCTCTCGCCTTCGTCGCAATCGTTGAGACCTTATTTTTTTAGAGGACTTCCAACAGGCAAGGATTAGGCTATACGAGTTTTAAAAGCGGCATGACGTGTATCTTGGAAGGCCTATGTGTCTTCAATTACTAATAAAGCCTTACCCAGGTGTTCAAGAGAGTCCGTAAGATGGCAGGGAAGTTTTCTTCCAAAAACAGGGTGGTTTTATGTCTCTGTCCCAGCCTGGCTTTCGTATACACTGTTCCACTATAGATGCTCTGGAAAGGTTGGAAGCTGCTGCATGTGAGACTTTTGAACGACATTAACATCTGGTCTGTGTATTCTTCGATTTAGAGAAAGCCTTTGACACTACAAGGCAATATGGCATCCTGCAACAACTCCATGACTATTGCCTGCAGAGTTGCCTTGATGCTCTTTCTTAAGGAGGAGGTCGTCCCCCAAGGAAGCGTCTTATTTGACCATATAAGTTTGCCCCTTCCAAAATAATGTTAAAAGAAGGAAATATTCAGTTAAATTGTGTCTTTATCAATCCCGTAGATTAAGAGGATTGGAGAGCTTACCTTCTGTCCAGCTGTCTCTCGGGAGGACCTGAGGTAGACTGGCCAGAGGAGAACGAAATCAGACCACACAATTGTCATCTTATCCTTATCACACACATACACACACACAAGTCACGACATACAGACATATTTACATGCTGCACATAAGCATACGTCATGATTTCTGAACCGTCATCCAACTAAAGATTGAAAGTTGAGACGTTGAATCACAAAATTAATACGTATAGCTGTCATGAGCCCAGTGAAAGACAAACCTTGCTTTCTCCCTCCTTTTTCCCTTCCCTCTCCTCTCTCTTGAACAATATTAATCGCTGTAGGATTGTTTTCATTCTTCCTTTTACTTTTCCTCCCTAACCCTCCCCCAAGCCTGTCCCCCTACTCCTGCACCCTCCAAACCCCCCCCCAGACCTGTCCCCTACTCCCGCAATCCCCTAAACCCCCCTAAACTTGTCCCCCTATTACAACACCCCATTAAAACAAACAAACAAACTACATACTATGATTATAGGTAATGAACTGTTAATTGTGTATGACATGAGTGCTTTTTCCTACAACCCCGTGTTGGACGATATGTCGCAGGAAACGTGAGTGTAACATATATTAAATACCTGTATCACACATGCAGGCACTTTTCTCCAGAGATATTGTGTAGAGCGACAACATTTTGACATTATATCGCGGAAAACGGGCGTTGAAAATAACATTTTAGCTCATTATAATTTTATTAGTGTATGTTATCAGTAGTTGTATACATAAATTGTATGCCTAGAAAATTTTTATGTACTGTACTATATCCACAAAATGTTACTGTAGAACATGAACATAAAACTGTGATTTGATTTTGTGTCCTTCGGGGTTTGTTTACAATTTGTCTTCGTTTCACGCTGGATATCCAGGTGTTTACCACCGCTATTCTTCTTTTCTTCTTTCTTCCTTTTGCAAAGCAATTGCACATACTCCAACTGCTAAAATTGCTCGTATAATAGCATTGGCATCCATCCTTGGTGTTTTCCCTTCTATGCTCTCAAATTGTTTGTTTGGGTTGTCCCGAGTGAGGTTCTCTATTTTATTTTCTATCCTATATAGGATGTGGTGTGCTATTACATTCCACCACATGCTGTCAAACAACACCATATCATTTTACAGCTGCAGTATTTGGAATTGACACTCGTATCCTTTTAATTGAGTGTGTTATTGTTTAGTCCCGATAAAATGAAGGGAAGCACTCCCTCAACATTTTTTAAATCATTACCTTCTTTCTGTGTCATATGGTGGTGAGTGATATTGTGATTTGCATTAATAAATTACCATGAAGGATAATTAGTACCTTCTTATACTAATTAATAGGGGTATGATTTGGCTGGCGAAGTTAAGGTTACTGATTCTACCACACTCTGCCACAATACAACACGATAGGCTACCGCACAGTCGGCGGCATAAGTCCTGTCGCCTCAACTGCTTCACCGAGGCAGGCAGTGTTCATGGACTCGAGAAATACACACGTTTTCTACACCTAATAATCTCGAGTCTATGAACATCACGTGCCTTGATGAAGCAAGTGAGGCGACAAGACTTTTGCCGCCGACTGTACATATTGAGAGGATCTGTTTCGTGAATTAGTGCGGAGGAACCATTAGCCTTACAATTCTCCCGTAACGCATGATCACCCTACTATAAATAGTTGTTATTATGAACAAGTAGATTATAATATCACAAGAGCGAGTATCTGATTATAATGTACACGTACTGTGTCAGAGGTGTTGTTTAATATCTCGGACCTTGTGAGGTTAGGTAATGGAGAGATTATAAGCTGTAGAAATCATCAGATAAAATCAATCGTAATTTCTGTCTTATCTTGTCTTATATCGCAAAGACAAGTGTTTGAGATACCATGAGCTGAGTTTCAAATGGAACACGTATTAAATGAAAATATAAATTTGAGATCCTACAGATCTATAATTATACAGTTTTTCCTTTTCATGTCTTTTAATCTGTAGAAAGTTTATCTTTAGGAATATGAATAAAGAAAATGTTCTTGTTAAAAAAGACGAGGGACATTGCTCAATATAAAACGGGAATGACAGACCCAAACTATGTAATCGCAAAAATATTGGAGAACGTGTCCATGGATATTACAGTACAGTACAGGTGTGATTGAATCTGTAATGATAATGAAACCTGTGAAGAACTCCAAGTTATGCCCTTCTTGTGTGGACACCCTCTATTATTCTGTAAATCAGTGTCAATAAATTGTTCCATTCGTCAAGATTTTGTTATTCCTGAATATGTTGTAGTAGGCCTACCCAAACACCAGGATTTCCCATTCTCTGTCTACCTGCGCATCCTCGCCTTCACCTGTCGACCTGCGTGCGAGCCTTTACCACTGACCTGTATACAGGTCAGTGGCCTTTACCCAAGCCTAACTCATCCCACCGGAGCCCAGGATTCATATAAGATATAATAAGTACAGTACATGAACCCTGCCGGAGCCAACACTCTTCTACTAGCACCGGGACACATTATTCCACTTTGTATACTGGCTCGTCACCACAGCCAAGTAACATATATATAGATATGATATTTATATTTGTTCCTCTTTATTGCTGCCCGTGTAATTGACAATAAAAATAACTACATGAAAAACAAAATGTTTTAAAGTCGTGTTTTATGTTTCTTTTTCAAATGACACACGTCTTTACAACAATTATTGTGATGAGGAGTTGCCATGTAGGCTAATAATATTACAGTATTAATTCTACCATTTTAATTACGACGATTTCTATACATCTTTAGGAAACAATTAAATAGCTCTTCTCCCTCATTTTAAAATCACTAGGAATATATAATACTGCATAACTGTATGTGTGTGTGTGTTTGTTTAAGGGTATGATGGTGGCAGGCATGGTGGGTGACAAAGTATGGTAGTGGTAGTGGTAGTGGTGTGGGTGACAAGAGAGAGAGAGAGAGTGTGTGTGTGTGTGTGTGTGTTAGTCTATGTGCGAACTCACATTGCATCTATATATATACAGTATATCACTCTGTCTGTTTGTCTGTCTGTCTGTTTAGGCGCTATGCACGGCTGCATTGTTTGACCTACAGTAAAAAGTAATAAATCATTTTGATCGGTGAAGCCTGGGAAGCGTCCTCGGCATACATTTTTTTTTTATTGACCAATGGGGGGTTGGGTGGGGGGGGGGTCGATCCCAGTACTCCTGCAGCCCAAGCCGCTGTTATCTGGCCTTAACCGAAAGATCCCAGGTTCGAATCCCCGGTACAATTTATTTTAATTTTTGTTGTTGACAAATGATACACCATTCTGACTGGTGTAGTCCCGGGAATGTCCTCGGTCTAATTTTATTTTTGGTGGATATGTGTTTCTTGAATTATCAGCTTAAAACAACCAAAGATTTATGGCTTTCTCAACATAGACTCTATGGTCTCAAGCATCAAGGACTGATTTTTTTTTTTTTTTAATATCATTATCATAATTCAGGACATTTTCATATAAAACCCCTGGATGATGCACCGTACATGGGCATATTATAGCCTATTATGATGACAGACTAATTCTACAAACACTACAAACACACAAACAGTAGTTATTAGTTATCTTGACTGCAATATATTATTTACACCAGTGAAAAGTTAAACCCATTCATCCAAATATAATAATGAGGACGGATACGACCGTCACCATCCACGTGGCAGGCCGCCCATGATTATATTACGTCCTGGGAGCGAGTAAAACCCTCCAAGGCGCCAACACCACCACCACCATTACCACCATAGCCATCACAACACACTCTCGAGTCCCGAACAGACGCAACATGTCACACCTATACCACACGTAGGACCTCACCACACAAACACACACACCAACCTCACCCCTCTCTTGCCCACACTTCTACCATTCTATCACACCACACTACAACTCCTTCCCGACACTCATAACCGAGCGCCTCTCCTTCCCTTCCCAACAACACCCTATACTACCTCTGCCTACCCCTGGTATCCCACACAACCATACCCTGCTCCTACCGCTCCCACCAGCGCTCTGACAAACACCAACACACACCACCATAATGTATGGCTCCAGTTCCTGGCACAAGTTGATTTCCTACCGAGGAAATCTATACTATCACATCAAGTGTTCATCAATAACATGTAGTGGGCAGCATTCAACTTCCTTCCCTTCCCAATATATTTCTCCACTATTGATTTTAATGCATATATCTGGTCCACACCTCCTCTACCCTTTCTAAACCCTCTCTGCTCCTCACTAACTTTATTCCCTGTTACTTCAATCAGTCTCTCAGTAAGGACCTTTCCATACACCTTCCATGGTACACTAATTTATTATTAATTTATTAATAAATTAAGATGGCTTATTCCCCTATACCACTTTTGCCGCCGACTGTTTAGTACTTATATATAGATGAGGTTTTAACAAATAAACTCCATGTAGTTTTCTCGACATGCTCTTCATAGATTTTATTGTGCTTACTATAGATCAAATAATTTCCCTTGGTCACAGTACTTAACTATCAACAGTGTAGTTTCCTTTATTGACAGATATTTGTTGAAGCACTTGTTACTCAGAGATGTCTGTCTTCATGTATGTTGTTATTCTCCTGGTGGTGGTATTTCTAAAAGGTTTTCTCATGGTCCTCCTGAAGGCGTCCCGATAGGTGCTCAAGTTTCCCATATAATTATCTTCTGGCTTGGTGGCAGGTATGCTTTTGAGGACCATGAGGGAGTTATGGGGATGCCGCTGGGATTTAGGCACCGTTGACACATGCTTCGAAGTCAGCCAGCTTGAGGAGAGAAAAATGTAAAAGGTGAGACTGGGGGATGACATCAGTTTTTGCATATTTCTTTCTCACAACTACATTCCTACAATCCATTTCAGGGACCGTGAGTCATCGTTTTGCTGAAATATCTTTGAAACTAATTAATTGATCGGATGGTGCTTTGACACAGTGTACAGTTGGCTCCACTTCCGCGTTTCTCCCCTGTCGTTGCCAATGTTGGGCCAGTCACAAATTCAAATTCCGATTCACAAGTTAAAATATTCGAAACATTCATATTTTTCACTCTAAGGATATGAATGTTTCGAATTGTTTAACTTGTGGATCAGGATTCGAATTTCTGACTGGTCCAACATTGGCAACGACAGGGGAGAAACGCGGTAGATCCCGTAATTATCAACATGAAGAAGGATTCCGAGGATGTTTTGTTCTTTAACAGTGACGTAGACTGAATAAACTTTCTGTGATATGTTCAATTGTTTGCAGGACTTTTCCACCAATTATTATTACAATAAGAGAGAGAGAGAGAGAGAGAGAGAGAGAGAGAGAGAGAGAGAGAGAGAGAGAGAGAGGGAGAGAGAGAGAGAGAGAGAGTGAGAGAGCAATTTCATAATACCCTTACCATCCTATTATGTAATGTTGATTATCTGGTTTGTAAGTTAAACTGTGTGATTTATTTTTTAGAAACCTTATCTTATCTGCTCCTAGTAAACACGTAAAGAGATCGTGATACTGTAGTAGGTACTTTATATTGAGTTCATAGGGTGACTGTCATTCGCTCTTTAGCCTACTCCCGTATATCATAACTTCAGGACATACAATAACAATGTTTAAATGAACACAGATTCTACACACACTTTAGAGAGCTTGGATAGCTTCACTCAGCTTGACAGTGAAGTCCACAGCAGCAGTGGTTCTTACATCTATAGGATCAGTATATGGTGATACAGATTCCCTAATCCGGAGTTGGTGGTATTGTCGGTATCAGCGTCGGATGGCGAAGATCAGGGTGTTTTGTCCCAGAGTCTTACATTTTGAGACTTAATACCAGCCTGATCCGACAATGCCATTGTTAGATATATTGGCATCTGGTTCATATCACCGAGGCTAAACGTTGTTATAAAGTTTTATCCGAGGGGGTTAATTGACCTGACATTGACAACTCAGGTGGGTTAGGGACTGTGGTGTGTGACTGTACACTACATACCTTTCCATTTTCTTCCATCATACACTTCATTAAATAAACCATAGGATCTGTATTGTGGAGTACTTGTTTCCATACATCATTCATGGGAACTTCACACACATGTTCGATATCTGCCAACAGAGGAAACACAGTTAAAGTAGAATGGAAGAGGATAATGCTCAGAAGCACATGAATGTTTATTGTATTATTATAAATACATTCTGGCAAACTGGAAGCAGCCATTTCTAACAAACTGTACTAAACGGTATATTGACTGACCATAATTGAATCGCTTGTTGCAAAATCTAAAGGAATCAGTCGTTTTTAATTTCCGACATCTTTTTTTTTATCAGATTGCAATTTCATCAATAATCTAGGACATTGCATGGATTGAGGCTCTTGTTTTTGCTATTTCTTCCGGACATTTGTACAAGTCATCCCCTACACTTTATTTTTGAACCAGTATCTGAGTGTTTTCTCTTTTGACTACAAATTCTAATCATATAGGTGATATATAATCTTGGTCAACTAACCTGCATCAGAAGTAGGGGTTTCAGGAAGCTTGGAGAGAGTTACGTTGGGGATGTGTAAGCTTTCTACACAAGAGGGCAAGCTTTCCTTGAGTGCTGCCAACTCCAACTTGAATCCCTCCAGATTGTTCGTGTTTTCAGAGGTGAGAATGGCTAGATTTGCACATTCATCAACCTTGTGAAAACAATTATTATTATCAGCCGTGCATACCATGGCGACTGTAAAGTGGGAAAGTGGAAATAGCATTTACAGGAATAGGTAGACTGGGGATCAAAGACCACTTTAGGCCTGGAAAATCCAACATAGGAAACAAAAGACTGTTGAATATATAAGGAAATAGGATTATGTGGAAAGAAATTGTGGGAATTGACAACACTTCGTCATTGGAAGGTTAGTGTCACAATTGAATGCAATGTCTTCTTGCTCATAATTATTGTACATACATATAAAACCTTAATGCAACTTGGAATATAAAACATCAAGAAAACAAAATGCTAATTAAGATACAGCAGCACAACATATAACCAGCCCCTTTCCTCGCCAATTTTCCTGTTCTGAAGCAACACACAAACAGAATACCACTATCCCAATAATAACAAAGGCAGACTTCTGGCACTCGAACCAAACTGGAAAATATACCCATGTGCGATTATATACAATAAGGTCAGCCTCAAGCTCATGATTCCAAATATATATATATATATATATATATATATATATATATATATATATATATATATATATATATATATATATATATATATATATATATATATATATATATATATATTATTCATGCTTCAATATTCTCTCGCTGTTCATATAAATAAAGCAATAAAGCATCACAAAATTTCTGTAGCCACACATTTGTAAATAAATTTTCCTGCAAAAGAAAAGATCCTACAAAGGGCGAATTACATTATTGCAGCATCGAGAAACAGAAGATATCGATATTACGATGAAAACAATATAAAGTGTAATTGGGTTAGGAAAGACTGATAACACTCCACAAACAGAGTACGTAACACTGGTTAGGAACAAGAAGGCCAGGGAGGAAAGTTGGGAAACAGAGTATGAATATGAGAGTGGCATTATAAATGTGTAAATAAGGATTGGGGAAGAGGGTGTGAATAAAGATCGTACTGGTGTAATTTCATTGGTTAGGCTGTTAGAGTTAATCCATATAATGACTCCATCCATGCACTTTGTGCAAAATATCTTGACCATCACCATGCATCACAATCCCCTACAAAATGTCTTTCAGAAAAATCAGAAGTTATTTACTTTTGATTAACTGCTCAAATAGACTTTGACAAAAATAGTGCCAGTAGTTAATTATAATGGGAACTATACCACCAAGCACAGAGGGATTCATTGGCAGGAAATGGAACAGCCTAAAATAGAATTAATTACCCTTACCTAAATGCCTCAACGTCCTATTGGATTGATTAATGTTTGTTTCATCATTGCAGTACAGCCACGGGTTGGCTTTCACCGCCACGAGTCCCACAGCCACAGCTACTGTCAGAACGCACGCTACTGTCTTCATCGTGCTAATTAGTGCTCTCTCTCTCTCTCTCTCTCTCTCTCTCTCTCTCTCTCTCTGTGTGTGACGGTCTGAGCGTGTATGAGGAGAGCAGAGCGGTTTAGCTATATATATACTGTATAAATACCATAGACTCCCACACACAGATGTTCAATTACCGTTAGTACCAAAAAGTAAAATATTGATATTTATTTGTAATTTTGTTGCTAATTATTATTATTGTTACTATAATATTTGCAGCCTCTTTGTCAATTGTGTCCACTATGTTGGCGGTGTTCATCTTCGTAGCGTAGATGACACACACACACACACACAAAAATCAAGGTTTTAATTAGATGACAATCAATTAATTTAGAATCTATTATTGGACGTCTTTTTTCTTAATAATAATAATAATAATAATAATAATAATAATAATAATAATAATAATAATAATAATAATAATAATAATAATAATACCGTAATAAATATTTTTTTCTATACAATTACCGTTTCCCAACGGTGGGGTGATAATCATCGAGAAATAAATGGAAAAGAAGTTGAGAAGTTACCTAGGACATCTAAAAGACCATCTTTGAAAATACTTGACAAAATCAACTTAAGATAATCACTCTCGGATTATTTCTCTCTCAAACGAGCACCAGAGAATGTATCCACTCACTCTTGGCCTCAAAACACATTTACTTATATACACCAGAAGGTAAAACAACGAACATGGTTTACCCGGAAGTATTGACACCGTAATCAGAGGTAAGTGCTGACTTCCAATATGACAAAACTAACAACTGTGATTTATGTAGACAATATGCAAGTCAGCGGACTTGAATTTTATTTGTATAAATAGTGTACTCTTTATTATTTCATTTTTCTAATTGCAATGTCAACTGAATGTTATTGGGACTTTTTAAAAAGAGAGTATATTGTTATTGACCATTATTTTATGTATTAATACTTGCCATCAGTTTTATATAAACCCGAGCTAAGCCAGGTATCCCTGCTCGTTTCCCATGCATAAATCAAGACAACAGAGGCAAGAAAAATTCCGTGGCCGAATTTCTGGCATTTGAAACATCTCAAGAGTTTAGAATGTACCGTCTTACGTGTCAAATTTTGTATCCAACACAGATTGATTCAAGCAAGCAAGCAAGTCTTGCCAATGGTCAAAATAACAGAAGCAATTCAGATTCGCTCGCCATGGTTCAAACACAAAATGCGATGTGCATCAATGACATCCTGATCCCTCATTAATTTTCATATATATATATATATATATATATATATATATATATATATATATATATATATATATATATATATATATATATATATATATATATATATATATATATATATATATATATATGAGGATAGTGTAATACATAGTTATGAACCATGTTAATATTTATAATGAAGTGTATCTTTTTATGGCTGTTTTAATTCACATTTCATCCATACCATATTAATGATGGTTTGTATTAACTACACGTCTGACTACACTTGCGTCATTGAAAATATATTGAACACTTGTGAGTCTCCCCTACACGAACCAACCACACCTGAACCATTCAAAATTTGATACACGTATGATTATTATCCCTTGTATATGAATAGGTTATAAAAATATATTATGGATCTTTACAGTAGCATACAGTATGGCACACCACACGCATCTGAATATATTTGTGTTTTCACCAATTGCGTATTTCTGAATAATTATGTACAGATACACATGTATATATCAGTCATTTATGCGAAGTTTGTGATTCATGTATACAGTATTGGTCAAGGAATTATACTGGAGAGCTCTCTGATGCAGAATTATGTCACATATCACATTACTGTTCCTAATGCTGTTGTGGTAGTTTTAGAGTTTTTAGAGTGTGAACCACGTGTGTATGTCGTAAGGGAATGGTGGCACAAAGTGGGATTGGAAGGCAGCACTGGGGGGGGGGGGGGGGGGGTCAGTTTGGAGGGCGACATTGTTTTCTTTTCCGAGGTCACCACTGTTGTCATTATTATTATTATTATTATTATTATTATTATTATTATACACCCTTGTAGAAATCTATAACTTAAATTATTTTATGGTAGAATGCAGATACGATATGATATACGTGGGGAAATAATACAGTATTGTGATCTATTGTATTTATAATATGTAAGGAATATTGTACTTAGAGTGTATGAACAAATTAGGACAAAAAATATATAGAATTGTATAGAATGATTAAGCAAAATATTTTCTTATTACAATATATGTAAAAGTTAATATAGACCCTAGGGCCTAGGCATACATTGAATTAATACTTTTATCATCCTCTTCATTCTATAGTCATCAGTCGTTCACTAAAGACCACCAAATGTTATCCCTGGCATATATTATTCATCAGCATTCAGACTATAAAAAAGTGATTTACTGAGCCTGTGTTCTAATTATAAATGTGCTAAATTTAATCATCTTAATTATATCAACCCCCTAACGGGAACCCCCTTTTCGTGGTGGGGGGCTTGTGTGTCTCTGAGACCTGGCGAGCTAGACTAGAGGGGGCTCCGGCCCCTGCTCTGCCCCGATTTCAGGGTGAGAGGACTTCCCATGCTAGGAAGGTCGCTAGTGAGAGACCTGCTTGCTGTCACACTTCTCTATCACCTTTTTCTGGCACTATAGGACTTCGATGCGCCTAATATCCATCAATCAATCAACCGTAACTCTGCTGTGCCATCTCTCATGCTTTCACAAGACGACTATCATATTTCCCTCCAAGACCACGATCGTATTTCCCTCTAAGAAGTAGATTAAGATTACGACCCTATTGTTTTTTCTTTCATAACACAATAAATAACAGTATTTACCTCTAAGAAGTAGTTTAAACTTACTACCCTATTGTTTCTTCTTTCATAACACAATGATAATATTTCCCTCTAAGAAGTAGTTTAAGATTACGACCCCAGCTATTGTTTCTTCTTTCATAACACAATGATAGTATTTCCCTCCTTCCCATTCACAAACACATTTCCCCCGATAAACCCGTCCCCCCCGATGAAACCATTGCCCCCCACGAGCCCGGTCCCTCCAGCGAAGGTTATGTCCTCCACGCTGTCAAAGAACTCGTCGTTAACATTGAGTAGCCTCCCTTGTCTCCTACTCCCACCATCACCAACGGGCCCTTGCATGTCGGACCTGCTAAGAATTTTACTCTTTCCGCTTTCAAAACTTTTCAAACCTGAAATTCGATCATGCATTCCTAAAATATTTATCTTTCTGTCTAAAACTGCTGGACTATTCCTTGCTAAAATTAGACCATACCTGCCCATTATTATTGGACTATTACTAGCAGAAATCTGATTATTTCCGTCAAACAAACTTTTTCCTCTACCCAAAAGCTGAGTATTCCCACCAAACTGACTTCTTTCCAGGCCCCTTTCCCCAACACGTAGGAATGTCAGGTCTTCCAGGCTTTCCAACGAATCATCATCATCCAGGTTCAACAAGGCCAGCAGCTGGATTTCATCTCCGTTTATAATCCTACCTGTTTCAGTGTTACCAATTAGATTTCTTGTTCTACCGTCAGTGTTACCAATTAGGTTTCTTGTTCTACCTTCAGTGTTACCAAGACGGTTACTTGTTCTATCGTCAGTGTTACCAATTAAGTTTCTTGTTCTACCGTCAGTGTTATCAATTAGGTTTCTTGTTCTACCGTCAGTGTTACCAAATAAACTTCTGCTGCCTCCCGCATCAGTGTTACCAAACAGACTTTTCGTTAGGCCATCAGTGTTATCAAATAAATTTCCCCCCTCATCAGTGTTACCAAACTGATTCCTACCAAACAAATTCCTACCATTACCAGTGTTACCAAACAGATTTCCACCTTCACCAATAAATGACAATCCTCCTCTACCATCACTGGCCACAAATATTTCACCACTGTCATCTATTATACGACCAAACCCAGCTAAGTCATCCTCAGAGTTACCAATCCGATTTATACCTACATTGCCAGTGTTACCAAATAGATTTCTACTACCTCCAGCAAAACCAGTGTTACCAAATAGATTTCTTGCGTTATTAGCATCGGAAAATCCACTGCCACTGTTGCCAATTAAAGTTTTGTCTCGATCGTCTAAAATTAATTCGTCACTTCCATCTATTATAATACTATCCTTATTAATTAAACCACCTGCAGTATTACCAATCAGACGTCTACCCTCATCAGTATTGCTATTCCCATTTCTAGTCCGACTCTCTCCTAAAAAAGTATTCATTCCTCTTAAACTTCCCTTATTATTATTATTATTATTATTATTATTATTATTATTTACAGAAATATCTTGTGGTTGATGAAAAGTACTAAATAATAAGGGAATAAATTTAGTACCATTTTCTGTTTCTCTTTCTACAGAATCTTCACCAGATCCTCTATTATTATTATTATTATTATTATTATTATTATTATTATTATTAAACTGAGAAATGCCTTGTACAGACTGGGGACGACCTCTAACGAACTGGGAAACTCTAGCAGATTGAAGTCGACCTCGAACAACCTTTGGACGACCTTTATCAGACCCAGAACGACCTCTGACGAACTGGGGACGACTAGACTGGACTTGACCTCTAACGAACTGAGGACGACTAGACTGGACTTGACCTCTGACAAACTGGGGACGGGTAGACTGGACTTGACCTCTGACGAACTGGGGACGAGTAGACTGAAGTTGACCTCTAACGAACTGGGGACGAATAGACTGGACTTGACCTCTGACGAACTGGGGACGACTTCTAATGAACTGTGAACGACCTGTATCAGACTGGAGACGACTTTCCATCTCTCTCTCCTCACTACTAAAACTTTCATCATCTTTTCTCCTCACAAGTTGATCAATATCTGCTCGTCTCTCAGTCTCTCCATCTTTATTTCTCCTCACAAATCGATCAGTAATATATCTCTCAGTCTCTCCATCATCGTCTCTCCTCACTAATCGATCAGTAATATATCTCTCAGTCTCTCCATCATCGTCTCTCCTCACAAGTTGATTAGTAATATCTCTCTCAGTCTCTCCATCTTTATTTCTCCTCAAAAATTGATCAGTAATATCTCTCTCAGTCTCTCCATCATCGTCTCTCCTCACAAGTTGATCAGTAATATCTCTCTCAGTCTCTCCATCTTCATTTCTGCTCACAAATTGATCACCTTTATCTCTTTCACCCTCTCCACCATAACGTCTGTGGATATTTACGTCGGTTAATCCAACAAGTCTGGCACTGCTTCCTTCGTCATTTATAGCTCTAATAAGGGAGATGTTATTTTCGTTCCCTCCAGTGTTTACTCGGACGGTTCTGGTGACTCCATTTCTCCCATGTGCTCCATCTTTTCTTTTATTATAATCTTCGGTCCTTGCCTGAAAATATCTGCTGTCATTATCATCACCACTATCATTACCACCATCATTATCACCACTATCATTATCACTAGAGTTACCATCACTATAACCATTATCATCACTACCACCATCATTATCACCACTATCATTTTCATCATCATCATCATCATCACCTTCTTCATCTCTTCCACCATCAACATTACTTAACTCAACAAGGTTACCTCTTCCAAACATTTCATCTTTTCCCTCGGCACTTTCTTCTCCTCGTGTCATACTCTTTGGAAAATTGGTCAGAACTCCGTACCCCACAAGTCTGCCCCTTTTGACAGCATTGCCCACACTAGTTTTCTCATATTTCTCACTCTCCACACTAGGTTTCTCACTATGAAGGCTAGTTTTCTCAAGTTCCTTACTTTCTAGACCCGCCGCTTTCCCCAACTGTTCCTCGCCACTACCCGAGTCCCAAACCGATGAAGAGAATCCATGAACCTTTTTAGCTGGTGTGATATTTACATCTGTGTTTAGCGGTGGTCGTTGTCCCGGTACCTCTAACGGTGACGAAGAGAGTACGAATCTTGGCACACCTATATTTAATTGTATTCGGTCTTCTGACAGTTTAGAAGAAGGTAGGAATCTTAGTATACCTTTATCTAATGGTATTCGTTCACTCGGTAAAGGTGGTATTTGCCCAAGTACATCTGACTTGGGTACCAGAGGCAACAACGACGACGGTGGTGTATGGATGAAGAAAGAAGTTGCTGTTTTTGCATGGGTGACGCAAGACCCACCCAAGTGAGGCATTTGGCCTGAGGGGCAAGGTGGGACATTCAGGGTGGGGGTATGGTAGCGGGGGTGGTGGGGGTGTCCCTCTTGTTCCAGCTGGGGTGAATGGTGGGGATATTGGGGGACATTCAAAGTGGGGGTGTTGTGGTGGGGGTGTCCCTCTTGCTTCAACTGGGACTGGTGGGGATTTGGGGGAACATTCAAGGAGGGGGTATGGTGGCGGGGGTGGGGGTGTCCCTCTTGCTTCAGCTGGGACTGGTGGGGATTTGGGGGGACATTCAAGGTGGGGGTGTGGTAGTGAAGGTGGTGGTGGTGGTGGGGGCGTCCCTCTTGCTTCAGCTGGGACTGGTGGGGGCCCTCTGAGTAATGATTAAAGGGCATTCCAATATATTGTTCCTGCTTCCCCTCCTGCTGTGTCTGATGAAGGTAGTGGTGATGTTGGCTAAGTGTGTGTAGTTCAGGCCGCCTCAACACACACCTTCCACAACACATTAACACACACAACAACACCTGAGGGAACAACAGAATATAGTTTATTATAAGTTCTTCCTAATTTTTTTTCGACCAGAAGCACATAATGAAGGGGACGGTATAGTGTTGGTGGTAAAACTGGAGCAAATGATTTCTCCAAACTAGCCTATTCAAAGCAACAATAGGCCACCATTATTTGTGTACCTCTGGTCCTATTTCCTGTAAATCTGTAGAGGTATTAATGTGTTTTAATGTACTGTACCAAAAACATATCGTCCCCTTAATAATGAAAACAATACCTGAAGTATATATATATATATATATATATATATATATATATATATATATATATATATATATATATATATATATATATATATATATTCGCTCATTATCTAGTTGTTGAGACGTTATTACAGATTAGTAATAGTTACTTGTTTCTCGTATAACTGTACATTAAGTATGTGTTTTAATTTCTTTATAATTATAACCCCAGGATTGTTACATAATATTTTGAATGCAACTTTTGAATCATTGTAATACTGGAAATAGAGGCAAATGAAATTCTGACATATGTTGCAATAAGGTTGAGAACCATTTCAGAGTTTATAACAAATTGATGATGTCCTTTTCTTCTGGATTAATAAACTTACCGAGAACTTCATAGCGGGTCAGGGAAGGTGTGTGTGTGTGTGTGTGTGTGTGTGTGTGTGAAGTTGGGCAGTGTGGGTCCTGGGTTTATATACTGTACACACACACACACACACACACACACACACACACACACATACCCTCATTCTCACCCTTCAGTTCACACACACACACACACACATACCCTCACAATGGTCTCACCCTTCACACACACACACACACACACACACACATACACACACACACACCCTTCACACACACATACACAGACACACTCCCACCTCCTCCCTTTCCCTCTTTCTCACCTCCCTCCGCCTCCTTTCCATTCCCTCTCTCTCACACCCTCCCTTTCCATCCCCTCCCTCTCACCCCCTCCCTTTTCATCCCCTCCCTCTCACCCCCTCCCTTTTCATTCCCTCCCTCTCACCCCCTCCCTTTTCATCCCCTCCCTCTCACCCCCTCCCTTTCCATCCCCATTCTCTCAACCCCTCCCTTTCCATTCCCTCTCTCTCTCACCCTATTCCCCCTTCCCTTCCCCTTCTCCCCTTCTCTACCCCCTTCCCTTCCCCTTAACCCCCATCCCTACCCCCTTCCCTTCTAACAGTTGTCCTTATCTAGACAATTTATTATTTTACATTTTTTTTTTCTTTGGTCCAGTTGTCAGACATGAGAAACGAGATTATATACCTCTTCTAATTTTGTGTGGGTATTTTTAAACATTTCACTTTTGGTACATAAGTGTGTCATGATTCCTCCAAAGTATATATGTTAATTAAGAACAGGACCGACCCCATTATTATTTTATTGTTATTACTTGGAATGATATATAGTTTAGAGGAATGTTAAGTTGCTCCAGATTTACCAACAACAACAACAACAACTTAGTACCTCCCTCGTAACCAGTCTCTCTCTCTCTCTCTCTCTCTCTCTCTCTCTCTCTCTCTCTCTCTCTCTCTCTCTCTCTCTCTCTGTGTGTGTGTGTGTGTGTGTGTGTAAGTAACCTATTTATAAGTGTCTCAAGAAAGGCTCGGGCAGTTAATGTTAAAAAAAAATAAGTTCACAAGTTATTTGCTTTCTCTTTCGTTTGAGGCAAGATTTTTTGTGTATCTTGAAAATGTACACTCTCTGTCTCTCTCTTTCACACACACACACACACACAGTTCTTATGCAAATGAGGAACTCCATGTTTGATCTAATACTTAGGCAATGAGGTTTCAAATTCATACTTTTATTTCTATTTTTTTTTTTTTTTTTTTTTTTTTTTTTGTGATAATTTGGTAAATCATATATACCTTCCGTGGACCCGGTGGTGAATCTATATCACCGGTTCCTCCAAGCTATTCAAGCAACAAGATACCATTATATTTATTCATTGGTACTGTTGCCTGATATATATAAAAGGAATCAAGGCACTTTGTTGTATGCATTGCCCTCTTTAATTAATCGAGACCAGAGCTTGTCTTTTTTTGTGCCCAAGTTATTATTGTTATTGTTATTATTATTATTGTTGTTATTATTATTATTATTATTATTATTATTATTATTATTATTATTATTATTATTATTATTATTGTTATTATTATTATTGTTGTTATTATTATTATTATTATTATTATTATTATTATTATTATTATTATTATTATTATTATTATTATTATTATTTCATCAGAAGTCAATCAACATTCTTAATAACACCTAATCTAAACTATTATATTTAATTTTAATTTATTATTATCATACTGGCAAAATTATAAAAATGATAAACACGACAGCAAGACAGATCAACACCTGTTCAAATCCATACGAGAATCCCGTCGGAAAAAAATATATATCCCGGTGCACTAAAAAAAATAAATAATGCAGATGAAAAAAAATCCCTTGCCAAAAAAATGACAAAATATAAAATGTAAAGTTCGGGTGCTACTTAAAAAAAAAAAAAAGATAAGCAGGACAGGATGACAGACAGGTGGTCAGTTTGGGCATGAAGGCTGTCAGAGGTGTTGGAGGGAGTGACGAGCGAGTGACGTCCAGCAGTACTGTACAGTCGGCAGGATAAGTTCGCTTCATTTCCACCTACTGACGTATATGTATATGAGCTATAATGATGTTGTAACACAATTTGAATGCAGGGATGACATATATACTTCTCATGTGGTAAATTAAATATGTTGTTAGAATAGAAACTGTTTCAGAATGCCACTATCTGGTCATATTAGCTTCCAGTGTTAGAGAGAGAGAGAGAGAGAGAGAGAGAGAGAGAGAGAGAGAGAGAGAGAGAGAGAGAGAGAGAGAGAGAGAGAGAGAGAGAATTAACAAAGAGAGAGACAGAGAGAGAATTAACAAAGAGAGAAAGAGAGAGAAAGAGAGAGAGAGAGAATTAACAAAGAGACAGAGAGAGAATTAACAAAGAGATAGAAAGAGAGACAGAGAGAGACAGAGACAGTAGTACGGGCTGCATGGTGAGTGAGTGACTTATCTTCCAGAGGGCCGCTGTGCAGAGCTGGATGTCGGTATGTGTAAGAGTGTGTGTGTGTGTGTGTATGTATGTAACCGTGTGTGTGCGTATTTGTGTATGTTTAACTGTGTGCGTGTGTGCGTGCGCGTATTTGTGTATGTTTAACTGTATGCGCGCGTATTTGTGTATGTTTAACTGTGTGCGTGTGTGCGTGCTCGTATTTGTGTGTGTGTGTGTATCTGTACTAAACAATTGCTCTCAGTAATACACACAAACATAATAATATATTGTTATAAATGCACTTGGCTCAGTATTAAATTAAGGGGATTGAGAATAACGCTTATAAAAACAATGATTATACTTTGATGAGGTATAATAATAATTTAGTAGGTCTGCTTCGAATAGTCTAAGGGATTATTAATTAAACGGGTTCCCACAAGTATGTATATAAGGCAAGTGTTGTAATTATTGGTTCTATGTAATGTATGATAGATTTTTTTTTTTTTTTTTTTTTTTATGATTCTCAACTTCAGCACAACAACATTTGGATACTTATTATGGTTCGTTACATGAATATTAGTTTTGTAATCGGTTCACTGGCATGTACAGTCGTAGGCATAAATTTCAGTACACATATGGGTAACTCAAATACAATCCTTACTGATATTATTACGTTCTCATAAGGTGTTATTGTTTTGAATAATGAGGAGCTGTTTGTAGTAAATTAGAAGATGGTACTAACTTACCTAATGGCAAGTTTTTCAGTTCACAATCACTTCATACGTTTACATGAGTCACTCCATCGTGGATGATTATTATTGTCCACGAATGTATAGTATGTCAGATGATTACAAACTTCAACTACAACAACAACACCTGGATACTTATTATTATGACTCGTAACAGTTGTAGGATAAAAAGTGTTGTAATAATTAGTTAACTGGCTGCGGCATGTATGTCAGATTATTACAAACTTCAACAACAACACCTGCTGAATACTGTTTTATTATGGCTCGTACTAGTGGTAGGATAATAGGCGTTGTAATTGGTTTTCTGGTATGCATGTCAGATGATTACACAGTAGTGATGAACGCTTCGCCACTCACATCCGTCATTAAAATGTGAAAATGTTTTCAATCATACCTACGTTCACTACTACTAAAACGCTGCCACATTTAGTTTAGGGGTAAGTTAGTGAGGTAAAAAAGAAGATACAGGAACTCCTTTTCGGAACTGTACAAATATCACACTATACCAACACTACCAATACCACACACACACACACACACACTCGGAGCAGAGACTAACCAACATACAGCAAGCACGGTTAAGTGTGACTTTCCTTTCCCTTCCCCCACACCTTCCCTCTCCATCCCTTCCTTCCTTCCCTGCCCTCCGTTCCCACTCCTTTCTATCCCACTCCATCCCTTCTCTTCCCTCCCATACCTTTCCCTTCCTTTTCCTTCTCCCATACTTTTTCCTCTCCCCTTCCTTCCCCTTCCTACCCCTACACTTTCTTTGTCATTACCTCACACTTTTCCTTCCCTGGACTGTCCTTCATTCACTTCAGTCCCATTCACCCTCCCCTTCCTGGGAAATATAGTATAGTATATTTCCTGGGTAATATATTGCTACCTATAATACAACTAACTATTGGTTATGTTATCGGTACTTGCAATATTGTAAAACATGTAAAAAAAAATTAGGGTATTAGATTTTGAGTCGTTTTATTCCGATGTACAGCCACAATCAAATATCCACCGACACTTTTCTTAGTAACATCGTAGTAAATATCTTGGTAATAAAGAACAACACGTGTATGATTTTGCAGCACCTCATAATAATAATTGAGGGGGTTGAGTTGACGTAAGATGTTGTAAGATTAAAGTTTGATAAGTCATATATACTGTATAATGTATAATTCTTTATTTCAGCTACACACGAGCGGTTTTTATATATCACCATTGTTAGAATGTATCAATAACCTATGTATATATGGAGTGTAGTATGGCAGGCATGTGGATGTCACAAACTGTTAACTACCCTAAATGGTTTACTAAAGTAGTGGAACAGAAACTAAGAGATATCTGGATAACAAAGTGGTATGGAAATGTTGCAAGCAGATGTATCTGTAGTCATTACAAATTATATAATGAAGTTTATGGGATTGAGGAGTACATCGTTAAACTTAACAAAAGTAATCGTATATATTTATCAAAATTTCGTATGGGAAATAAAAAGTTGCCAATTATCTCTGGTAAACATAGTCATATAGTTAGAGAGGAGCGTTACTGTACCAAATATAATGACGGTTTTATAGGGAATGAATTGCATTTTTGTTGCAGTGCCATAACCACCATAATGTTCAGTTAACAAACAAATATAATTATACCCAAGTATTATAGACGACTGCCAAATCAGTTTAAATTTGTTATGTTGATGCAGAGTAGAATTATAACTATTAGTACACTTACCACAAATTGGTTATATTCTTTTAAGATTGTTTAAGTAAAATGATGTACAGTTGGACACATGAATGGTTGGTACAGCCCAGGTGAAAGATATTTGTCCCATTTGAGTAACCAGTGTCTATTATCAGGTACTTGTTTACTTGTTTTATATTACCGTCCTCAATACTGACTTCTGCCCCTGATGTCTCCTATTTGGCACTAATTAAGGAACTTAATATAGGGAGAAATTGACCATCTTTCACTTGGGCTGTATCACCCATTCATGTGTCCAACTGTACAACTCCAACTACAAAATCAGAAGCTGTCCTCCATACTTTGTAAAAAAAAACTCTGAGAAATAAATGCATGTACTTTCTTTCTTTCTTTCTTTCTTTCTTTCTTTCTTTCTTTCTTTCTTTCTTTCTTTCCCCTCTCTACAGTGTGTGTGTATATGTGTGTTTCCTTTCTCCTCTTTTCTTTTTTCCTCTCCTGCTTCCTATTGTTCTCTTCCAGTCATTGATCAAAATAAAAACAACAAAATAATTATGAATGTGACATCAGACAACAGATGGTGTACTGACGGCAACGAGAGGAAAGTAAAAGGTGGGTGGATTCTCTCTCTCTCTCTCTCTCTCTCTCTCATTTACACTGATATACTTTTGACAGTAAACTGGAGGTCTGTCGTGTCCTCAAATTGATCTATACCACGGAACAGATCCCTTATTGTGTATCTTTGAAGTCTTATGTTTCCTTTAAACCATTTCAAGCAACAACATGCCACCATTAATTTGGCTAATATGGTCCCGTTGCCTGACATACTTTGGAGGAACAAAGGCACTCCAGTGTACCCCAACCCCTCTATACGTTGGGTAGATCAGTTCGCACAAATTAAGGGAATATTATATTTTTATTACATGGGTTCGTGTGCTTTGATTCATCCAAATTGTGCCAGGAAACAACAGGACCTCATAAATAAATAGAATCGTGGCCTGTTGTTGTTGCTTGGGACAGTTTGGAGGAATCAGTTACATCAAATATATCACCACCAACACTGCCCTTTTTTTTTTTTTTTTTTGCCCTGAGATATATAGCCAACTATTTAACTAGGTCAGTGCGTGAACTATATAAAAAAAAGCAGCATAACAAAAACTGGTCACTCTCTCAGCTGCATATTATTGTGTGAAAGGAAGGATCACTCGCGTGTACGTATGTATGTGTGTAGGAGAAGGGCAGGGGAATAACATTCACTTTTACTGCATCTGTGCCTGACCTCTGCCTTCTACACACACACACAACACGAACAAAAAGGAGATAGTACGGTAGAGATTTGATAAATCTGAAGCAACTGGATGATTCCTCCGAACTATTCCAAACAGCAGAACACTATTATTAATATTAATCTGCTGGTCCTGTTTCCTGGCATACTCGAGACTCCAGAGGGATCAATGTACTCCAATTCCCCTTCCTTCTCCTCATCAATATCCCGTTTCCTTTTCCTTAAGGGTTGGGGACATCATGGGCATCACTCCCGCATACCTGACATGGCCGCTGAGTTGTAAAACTAGAGTTGAGTGAAGGCAACATGGAGGTCAGGGTGGAGTATGCCTTGGAATACGTAGACAAGCCTGCTGAATTATGGGAAATGGTAGTATTCTACAATGAAAAGACCTTTTGCAGTGATATATAGTCCTTCATCAATAAAATATATGTAGAGGAAGAATTCAACGAGGTTAAGGGGGAGATACAGTGTTGGTAAATCTGGAACAAATGATTCCTCCAGACTATTCCAGGCAACAGGATACCATTATTTTACCCAAGCGAACTTCGTATCCGATTGACGACCAGATGACGTCTAAGATTTATTAATGGGATACGAAGAGCTGGAGAGAGGAAATGAAAAGTAAGACTACCCTAAAGATCTAAATAAAATGGAATAGGAAATGGGAATGACAGAGGAACTATGTGACAATAGGCTACACCACAGGATTAGTGGTGTTATTTAAATGTAGGACTGAAACTTAGGAGATAGGAAAAGATTTAGAAAAGAGGACAATGAAACAGGATGTAAGATATGTGGATCAGATCCAGAAAACTTAGAACATTTTGTGCTGGTTATGTTGAAGAAAAAGGAAAAATTGGAAAATTGCAACAACCTTATATCGAATGCAAGGATAACATCATTGGAGGGCTGTTATACGAGAGAGGAAAATGTTTAGACAATGTAAAAGAATATTTTTATAAGTGCTGGGAAATATGGGAAAAGAAATTAAAGGAACTCAGCAACAAATAATTAAACGACAGAAGAGGGACCGTTGTAAAGGCTATCCTTCGACACCATCACATATTAAGCCAGAATGGCGCCCCATTCAACCAGCCAATCAGCGAGAAGCAGAAATTTTGCTGTCCAACGGCAACAGTCCTCTACAACTTTACAAGTCACAAGTTGACAACTCACAAGTCAGTCACAACTTCACAAGTGTCCACTCACCGAGTCACCACTGTCCACTGTGTCCAGTCTCTCTGTACAGGTTGTGTAGGTTTATAAAGGAAGGGACGGGTGACGGTGTGAGGCTGCTGACTAGTGATTGACTACAACTATATAATTATATAGAGGTAGAGGCCCTGAAGCAGAGGAACGTTACAACAGGTGACAACAATACATCCACGAGGCACCATGGCGTCTGTTACTAAAAAATTAGGTAATTAACCTTGATTCTTTCTTGATGACATATCTATGCAAATATATCCATGGTGGTGAGGATGGCATGGTACCGGTATGTTAACACGACATGGCTCTTTGGTACATTATGTCCATAGAGGCGCCTTCATCAACACTTATTCTCATATTATTTTATTTATATACGTCCCTATTATCCTGCCACTCCCCACAACCATGATAATTATCATGCCTTGCATAGAATTTATGACCGTATGCAAAAATATTGGTAATGTTGACGATGATGTGGATCCGATACGATGGCTCAATGGTGTGTCGTATTCGTATGATCATCAAAACCACATACAACCTATAGGGGTATTAGTGCCGAAGTGCACCTCTCTGTATAATAGATATTTTACTGTCATTACCCACTATTTTAGACCATTCTAAGACACTTTTCTTCTATGGATAGTCTACTATTCTCTTTACATGTTTTTGACTGTTGTGTTGAATGTATGGGATAAGACTGGTATGGTGGCACTGGCAAGAATGTGTGATTTTTGTATGTATTCTTTTTTACTTAATGTTGTTGATGTTTAGACAGCTGTTGAGGGTATGGGAGAGAGTGTTACTTTTTTCTTATTGTTTTTGATAGCTGTTAAAATATATAGGAAAAGACTGGTGTGGTGGTGCTGGCAAAACTTTTTTTTTTTTTTTTTTTTTCAAAGTTTAAGTTAATTAAGCCAAAGGAATGGGAAACACAAATTTTTCTAACTTTTTGTCTGGATAACATCATTCCTTGTGTTTGTACAGTATTGGTATATATGCGAGGGAGGGATCAAACATAATAAAAATACACTGTTGCACTGGGAAATAACTTGTTAAAGTAAAAAGAACCACCCTATGCTTTTGATATCTGTGTTGAATGGGTTTTTTATAAGTGTTGTTGGTATTTTTAACAGCTGCATTATCATTTTTTTTACAAAGTATTGTTTGTGTTTTTGACAGCTGTGTTGAGTGTATGGGACAAGACTGATGTAGTGACGTTGGCAAAAGGTCTGGCTGGATCTGGTTTTATCCTCGTTGCCTCGGGGGGAACCGCATCTAAACTCAAGGAAGCTGGACTAGAGGTGAGATTCATCATAATGATGATGGTAATTGTGATGATATTTATAATAGTAATAATGGTGAAAATGAAAATAAAATTAGTTATAATGGACTGGTTGACTGTACTGTATTTTTTTTTTATTATTATTATTAATTAAACAATTTGCATCATCAATGAAGGAACTGAATCGTATGATTTTATAATTTATTTGACTCACCAATGTATTATTTGCGAGATACAAGCCTTCAAAGGTGCACAAATAGATGTAGATGGCAGTGCGTCCTCGTTTGGTATGATGTCATAACTTAAACAGGCAGCCCGCCACAGCCTTTGTAAACAAGAGATTGTGATATCCAACAGAGTTTTGCTGTTACCCAGGATTTACTTCAGCTTCACTGTGTCATCAAATAGCCAACAGTGGTTGTATGTTCCAATGTGTAAGAACACAAGTAGAATCACAACAGAAAGAAGATTATTAATGTTACCAGAGACATTAAGTCTGTACCTTTTCAACCTTATGATGGATTTGCTGAAAGTATTGGCCTATAGCAGAACATAATTATGCAGCCAAAGTTAACTTTTATACAGTAGTCACAGATTGACCAAGTTTTATCTGTTGAGCAAACCCAGCCCTAACTTTGGCTTAATTAAGGATGTGTGAAAATCATACTTTCGTAAATTTTTACTTTATTGCTGTAATTTTGTTCATGTTTCTTTACCATCCTTTGAAACCATGGACTTTTAATCCATGTGGGTAGATCTCGTCAAATCCACTAGAACGTAACCGGATCCTACAACAATCTTTATTCTAGCCCTGTTGAGGATGATAGATATTCACAGTGTTAGAGAGATGTCCTAGTTACCTAACATAGGCTTTTATCTACAGTATATTATTTAATGCATTCAAATGAGACGACTGGGTTTCAGGGCCTGTGAATCATCGTTTTTTGCTATTATCTTCCAAAGAAATTGCTGTATAGGATTGGTACTTTGGCACAGTGTACAACACACTTCAACCTAATTTTTAGCAATGTAGTGCAATAGCAAATGTTAATTACAGTGTTTACTCCTAACTGATGGCATAGCCGAGCATTGCCAATGTTGGAATTCAAACGCCCACTACTCCCAAATCCCGTCCATCCCTACCACCCTCCCCCCCGATCATTCTCTCTCTCTTTCCTTTGCCTCCCTGTCATCCTTTTACTTATCCTCATTACCATATATACATTATGTATGTTATGGTAACTATTGATTATTTAAATATACAAAGTTATAGTGCAATTAAAGCTATGATATAGGATATGTGGTGCTTGAACTAAGAGGTCATAATAGCATCTGTATTATTATATTGATATGTTATGTACATGTACTATTTCAATAGGGAATTAAATACAATTTCATTCCTAGAACCCTAATGTGCATTCAATCTTTCAAGTATGTGTCCATCATTTTAACATGTTAATAATGGTGATGAGCCGATTGGGAGTAGGCATTAAAGTCAAAATTTATTTTATTCCATGATAGTGGTTATTCAAATTACAAAATTATATAGTCATTCTTAAGATTAAACTCATTCAAAGCCACACTATAAACATCTGCATAAAGGGGGGCACACACACACAGGTGATGGGGGACATAAACGAGAGGGAGAAGGAAAGGGGAGGGGAGGGGATGGGCGCTAGACGACGTTCGAATGTGTACATTAGTCATGCTGACTCATTTGACTTTGTCTTTAGACGCTAAGAGTAAACACCATAAGTAAAAACATTTGTTATTGCACTACATTGCTAAAGATTAGTTGAGGTGTGTTGTACACTGTGCCAAAGAACAATCCGATACAGCAATTACTTTAGAAGATAATAGCAAAAAACTACGGTATGTTTCACAGGCCCTGAAACCCATAGTAGTCCTGTCGCCACGCCTGCCAAATCATGAAATACCGTATGGAAATCTAAGCTTCATAGGCTGGTAAACCAAAGAACCAGAGAAGTTTACTAATTTCCCCATGGATATTGTAATTTAGTATGGAAAATGTGTTTGTTTGATGATTATTCCTTATGTTATATTTTAAGAAGCTATAAGTGAGACGACACTACTTTTGACGCCGGCTGTACATGACTGTCAACCAGTCCATTTGTAGGAACACGGGAATTGATCTCTCTTAAAACTCAGTGGATGTATACATGGGGAATCGAACCCAGGACCTCTAGGACGCGAGGCGGAACCTCTAACCAGTACACCATAAGGGTACCCCACTGGGGTAGTGTCGAGATTCGCCTTTTTAGGTCACTACATCCCTTTCTTCTCCGAGTAGATCAATTTATGGACTCTATCTTCACTCAGTCATCAACGTGGTAGCGTGTGTGACTGAGCAGCCAAGGCAGGCATGGGTACGATGGTAGTAAGTGGTGCGACGGCAACCTCACGGCGGTTAGTTTTTAAGGCAGGACAACTAAGCCGAGCGCCAACCTAGTATGCATCCTTCAACCAAACCGAACCCAAATCAGCCTGCCTGAGCTACCCTGACCTAAGCTAACCTAACCTGACTAATCCTAAACTTTGCACTGTGTGTGTCAGGTGTCAGATGTGAGTGAGGTCACGGGTGCCCCTGAGATGCTGGGAGGTCGGGTCAAGACACTCCACCCAACCATACATGGAGGTATTCTGGCCAGGGACACCAACGCTGATGATCTCTCTGACCTTACTCAACGCAACATTGACCTTATTCAGGTATGTTATAAGATGAGTAAATTTAACACATCCTTATAATACAACACAGCCTTAGTAAATTACATAGTGTATGGTAATGAACAACACAACAGAAGTCTGGGAAAACATTAATATTGTTCAATGAGGGACAGGGTGCAATATGAAGTGGTGGATACAAATATTTAATCATTGTATATCCAGGGACTACATTAATGTACTAATGGGATGAAAACATAATTTCTCGTCCTATATTTTCCAGGTGGTGGTGTGTAACCTGTACCCGTTCGTACAGACGGTGTCGCGTGAAGGTGTGACGGTAGAAGATGCCGTAGAGAACATTGACATTGGAGGTGTAACACTCCTGAGAGCAGCTGCCAAGAACCACATCCGTGTCACTGTCGTCTGTCACCCAACAGACTATAACAAAGTCATTCACGAAATTAACACCCATGGAAATACACTACTAAAAACAAGGTAATTACAATTTTGATAGTTGTAGTAATAATGATAATACTATTACAGTATATTAACTGTTATTATTACCTTCCTATTATCCTTCCTACCTTATTATAGACAGCTGGCATTTATTCCTTTCCTCCTTATTATAGACAGGAGCTGGTAGTCTTACTGATTCCTTTCCTTCTTATAATAGATAGGAGCTGGTACTGATTCCTTATCTCTTACAGACAGGAGCTGGCACTGAAGGCGTTTACCCACACAGCTCAGTATGATGACCACATCAGTGACTACTTGAGGAAGACCTATTCTAACAGTGTGTCTCAACTCAGTCTGCGTTATGGCATGAACCCGCACCAGAAACCTGCACAGATCTTCACCCAACAGGCCAAGCTGCCTCTCACTGGTAGTATAGATGGATGCTTCTATGGTTTTAATTCACTCTCTTTCTCAGCTGCAGCATTGCTTTTAACCTAAGTTACAGTGGGATCTCATATTTAATGGCTTTTCGGTGATTTTATTATATTTATGGTTTTTAGATGGTTTGCTATTATTCCTTTTTTATATATTTTAGTTAAGTCAACGCGTTCTTTTAGTAATGGTGTGTTTTTTTAGTTTGTGTAATTTAGTAATGATGCCTGTCCCTTTCGGGAGTTTATGATTTTGTTAGTTGAGGATAACAATTTTATGTTGGGCGGTATATGACCCTACCTGTTGCACCGCCAGATGCCTAGTCGCATCAATGAATGAATCGATCAATAATGACTTTTTGGTACCAAGAAAACTCATTAGATATGAATGCACATGAACATATGGGAAAAATTGTAATACCGTAGTTGAAAATAAATTGGACCGAACTCCGATTATAACTGTTTTCACTCTCTGTGTAACATATTGGCATTAATATAAGCCATACATAGTGATATGAATGCAATGTAAAGAAAAAAGAATGTGGATAAGTCACCAGTGAGTGATGTATGATGTGTGTGGGTACAACAGAAACATCCAAGAGGGAGACTATTCCACTCCTCCCTCATCCCCACTGCCAATTTTACAATAATTACCATATATGTATGTAAATACGACTGTGACTTTATGTTGATAAATGTGATTCTGACATATTTTATAACTAAATCAGTGAAACCATACTTAAATATGTAAATAGTGTGAAAGTTAATTTTGAGTTGCGGTCATTCTGAGTTAGCTACCCAACCTATAGAAATCCATATAGTCTTAACAAGTACATCAGGAGACTGCTAAAGGTTTGTAATTCAATATCTTGTATCATTTATTTATCTAGCGTGATACTGTATAAGCTATTAGCCGTCAAATGTGTTGTTTACATAGTGACCGTGAGTGTGGTTAAAAGGCCTGGACTGCAGGAGAGCTGCCACAATAGATAAGGCTCCGTGGTTAATGTTATTTTGTTTTTGTATCAATTCTTATATGCAATATGGTCTCCTGTCAGAAAATATGTCGTACAATATTGGTAATTTTCGGACTTACGTAATTCCCGGACATTAATGGTTTCTGGACGCTTCTTTCCCTTTAATACTCAACAAAATCAAGGGTAGAGTGTGTATACTAATATCTATAAAACTGTGTACAGTAAACCCTCATTATTCACTGGGTTTATGAGTGTATAATGTACAAAGAGGGTTTACTGTATACAGATTCATTACAAACAATGCAATACACACCCATAACACCAGTGCAAAACAAGACATTACTGTATGAGTGAAATTGAGGGGCAGAGAAGAAGGGCAGAACTGAAAGATGGCGGCATGATAGGGAGAGTGTTGTGTAAGAAAGTGTGGAAAAAATATGAATGAGCAAAAGTGGAAGAGATTCACAAAGAGGAATGTACGTACTGTAGCAACTGGGTTTTAATGGGAGATTCTTTTTTTGGTGAATTACAAGGTCTGTGATTCTTTCAAACACTGCCAGAAAACAGACACCCTCAATGATACTTGTAGTGTACAGTATCTGTTTCTTGGCATAGTTTGTAGAAATTACAGATCTAACAATTTCAAACAAACTAATTTCACTTGTAACACGACAGACGGGAAATGGATCCTTGTCATCAGTGTATGAAATGACGGTTGTGAATTCGTGAAAGCTAAGAAATTTCATGGGCTTGAATGGAAGAGTGAATGTTAGTGTGACCAATTTTGCTGGATATTTTTGTCTCCTTCCTTCTGTGATCTCATTCCATTTTTCCACCACTTAAAAATAGGGAAATTGAATATTGATAATAATGATACTGTCTGATAAATTTAAAAAATACAGTAATACCTTATCCATTGGTGTTATGGAGTACAGTAAAAGTTTTTTCATCCTGCACCAGTGGGACCGAGAACGTTCCGGATACAAGAAAGTGTACTTTAAAATTACGTTACTCTACATTCATTCACAACCCCGATTTAACGGATTTCGGTAGGTACATTATTTACACATCATTACATACCTATTTATGTATATATACAGTTGACTCTCAAATAAATCCGAGAAGTTCTTATACATAACGAGCGAAATTATAATAAACATGTCAGGAAATTATATCACTGTCGTCTGTGGTGTGTGTGTGTTGCCACCACTTTTCCTGCGCTCCTTCCCCCCTTACCCTCAGTCTCCATTCACCCTAGCCCAAGGTCAAAGGAATATAGGCCTAGCATGCCTTGTCACCTTGTGTGTGACTCGCTCATTTTTAGTAATTACGAATTAACCATCAGCTTCAACACTTAGTCATGTCAGGTGGTGCATTTACAAAACAGAAGGTCATATCCTTCCATATCAAGATGGAAGGTTGTTCTCAAACAGAGAAAGGAGAAGGAAAACCAGAGTATGGTTAATAAATGTAAACAAGCGATATCACACGCTATCTTCCCCCTTCCCCCTACCACCACCACGAATGCCGACGACTCATTTCAGTCATGAGTTGTCTGCGAAAACCTTAATACAAATTGTTATATGCATTTAATATGCTTAATACGAATTGCAATACTGTATTTACATTTGTAAAGTAACAGTACAGTACACTTTTCTTCACTTTTAACACTCGTCACTCCCTCTTCACTCTGAGCTCTGAGCGGGTGAGCATGGCCACTCTTTTTTTGCTATATTTATCTTTATGAAAAAAATGCCGGATACAGGAAGTTGCCGGTAAACAGAATGCCGGATAAAAGAGCTTTCACTCTATTAGACTTTGTAATGAAATATGTACAGTCCAGTAAACCCTTTTTATACATTATATAACCAGTGCAATATACATCCGTAACAACAGTGAAGATACAATAACACTATTGCATTTGCATGAAAAAATCTAAAGTTGATTATTGCATGCTCTTTTTGCCAGTTGTGAATGGTTCCCCTGGCTTCATTAACCTATGTGATGCCCTCAATGGTTGGCAGTTGGTAAGAGAGTTACAAGCTGCCCTTGGTCTGCCTGCTGCTGCCTCCTTCAAACATGTCTCACCTGCTGGGGCTGCTGTGGCCGTACCACTTGATGACACTGAGGTGAGATGTACAGTATAATAGGGACTTATATAAGAACATTGGCTGTGTTGACTGTGGTGTGTTGAGACTTGGGGCCATATGCAACAACATTGGTGGTGGTGTCCATAATATGGTACTAGTATGATGACTGCATAGGCACACTACAGAGCCATACCACACCATTGTATGCAAGAACATTGGCGGTGTTGGTGATGGTATGGTACCAATACAGTTACTCCAGGGACACACAACAGAGTCATCTTACCGGTACCACTCAATCATCAACACCATGGATATTTTTTATCCCCAAGTTAGGGAGTGTAACTGTACTGTATGTTTCCTTTGGTCTACTACTGATGCAGGCAGGTGTGTGTATGGTTGCAGACCTTGGCCCATTGACACCACTGTCAACAGCCTACGCCCGGGCCAGGGGTGCTGATCGTATGTCTTCATTTGGGGACTTTGTGGCACTGTCAGAAGAATGTGACTTCCTCACTGCCAGAATCATCTCAAGAGAGGTGGGTAATGCTGGTTTTGTTATTACTATGGATCCTCAATGTGCAATAAATAAGTACTTGTATCCATGACTTCATTTTACACTCAGTCGCTCATTGAAGACCACCAAATGTATTACCAGGCTTCTGCTTTTCATTATCATACAGACTAAGGGATTTATTGAGCCTGTGTTAAAAAGATAGTGCTAAATTTAATCGTATTTTATCGATGGTTTATTTTGCATACAGTAACATGTGCACTCTTTCTATATTTCCAACATTTTATATTTTTTTCAATTTTACTTGCAAAATTCTTTTTATTTATGTTTTGCTTGTAAAATATTTTACTCTTCAATAAAATTAATACCAGGACAGTAATATCATAATTAATGTTGAATTGTGGAGTAATGCCTTGAATCCAATGTTGTTATGGGTGTGTATTCTTCTGTTTGTATAAATCCATGTACAATATACCATTTTTGTAAAACCCAGTAGATAATGAGGGTTTACTGTCTCTGATTCATAGAAAAGAGTGAAATACACACCCATAACTACAGTGAATAACACAAGGAATACTGCACTTGTATAATATTCTCATTACAGTACTTTTGTATGTATGAAATATTCCTCTAGATTCTGTGTCACAGGTATCGGATGGTGTTATAGCCCCTGGTTATTCCCCCGAGGCTCTGGAACTGTTAAGGAAAAAGAAGAGTGGCAACTACTGCATTCTACAAGTGCGTTATATACTGTATTCTTATTCACCAATAGCAGCATTAAACCCTTAATTATTATTATTATTACCATTATTTTTGGTCACGCCCTACTCTGCCCCTAACATTTCTCTCCCCTACATACTCTTCCACTCTGTTCTGCCATCTAACCGGAGGTCTGCTTCTCACACCAGGCCCCACAACATCACTTCCATACATACTGTAGGCTACACAGTTTCATTACAAATAGTGAAATACAGACCAATAGCACCAGTATATGTATGTGGGTGTGTAATGTACAGAGAGTTTACTGTACACAAATTCATTACAAACCGTACAATACACACCCATAAAACTAGTGGAAAACAATTCATTATTGTAAGTGAGACTAAAAGAAACTGCACTATACAGTACCTCCGAATGACTTAACTATAAATATTTTCTCAATGTGCCAATGACATGGACAGATGGATCCAGAGTATGAGGGAAGTGTACAGGAACGCCGCACCATCTTTGGCCTCACATTGGAACAGAAGAGGAATGATGCCACCATCACATCCGACCTTCTCACTAACATTGTCACGACCAACAACAAGGTTTGTGTTTGTATATATGTGAGTATTTATTATTTTTTATGTTTTTTAATCTTAACCTCAGGACTATAGCCTTTTAGTGGCCTGCGACTCTTGCGAGGCCCCTAAGATTATTGAGTGAAGCTACGAGGTGTTGATTGTGTGTTTCATGTGTCACAGTAGATGGAGATACACAGTGGAGCTTCATCGTATTGGTTGCTTTTTCCCTGCCTTACTAGATAACAACACATTATTAATATTATACACTTCACTATCAGGAGAGATCAATGAAAAGTGTAAAGGGAGAAAGGAAGGGAAGGGTGTGGAAGGGCACAAGGATAGTGTGAATGACGGGGAAGATTGCATGCATGCACCAGTAAATGCGCAGACCAAGATGGGAAAAATGATACTGGATGCGAGTGCTGAGAGGTGATTGTTCCTCACAAATAACTGCTTTGAGCACAGACTGATCCACAGGTACACATGGAAGGGGAGAACAAATGAGTTTGATAAATTATATAGCTGTTGATGATATGATAAGGAAAGATGTGATGGATGCTAGAGCAGTGAAAGGAATGTTTGAGTGCTCTGACCATTATACACTTATGATAAGGATTAGGGACAGAGCAAAATTAGAGTATGGTAGGAGGGATGAATGGGGGAACAAAAGCGTGGTGGCAAGTGGCTGATTGAATGACATTGAGTATAGGGAGGAATATAAGAGGAAGGTGGGTAAGGTGCTGGAGGATGCATGGTTGGGTAGAATGGAAGGAATGGGAGTGAATGATGTGTATGAAATATTTAAGACACTAGTAATGAGGACAGCACAGCAGCAGAGAAAGTGGGGTACAAGACACAGAAGTAGAGGAAGAGAAGGAGTGCCTGGTGGTCAGAAGTGAAATATTCTGTACAGAAGAAAAAGAAGGCTTAAGAACACTCCAGAGGAATATGTGAGAGGTGGTCCCTGTATTTCCATACTCCCAGGATGATTAACACTGTCCCCCGGCACTACTATTGTACTTTAAAGGCAAGCACACGGGTACAGATTTCATGCTGGTCTAGAAGCGTCCCACAGACAGCAGACAGGAGAGGTGGTCACTGGTCAGTGTCAGATGAATAACTGCCCTCCATCTGGCTACTTCACTTTTCCACACCTCACAGCCGTGGAATGAACCAATCAAAAACACTTTTAGTATTGATGTCATCGCAGTATATACGTCATCACTTAATAGCAAACAACTAATCAAGTAAACTAGGCCTTCCTAGTCACTATACACTGAATACAACCTTTAACATATCGATTAGAAATGTATATGGCTAAAACTCATTAGAGTATTGCATTATTTGTAATGAATGTATGTACAGTTAACCCCAACCCTCTTTGTACATTGCACACCTAAAAACCCAGTAATTAAAGAGGATTTACTGTACACACATTTATATACAAACAGTGCAAGACACACCCATAACAGTAGAAAACAAGGCATTAATCTACCTTACAAATGTTTAATAATTTTCCCTGACTTTCTAGTTAACCAAGGAAGCAAGCCGTGACCTCCTAGTGGCCAGCATAGCCGTCAAGTACACACAGTCCAACTCTGTGTGTTATGCCAAGAATGGACAGGTTGTGGGGATGGGTGCTGGTCAGCAGTCTCGTATACACTGTACTAGACTGGCTGGGGATAAGACTGATAACTGGTGAGTAAAGTGTGACCCTTATTTCTTTATTATGCATTGTACTGTACTAGGTTGACTGGAGATAAGAAATAACTGGTGGTTAAATGTCAGTATGTTTTTTCTTTATTATACACTTTACAGTCTTTTATTGTTATGGTATTAACAATATATATATTTTATTAATATTTTTTATATCTATCTGAGTGTGTTTGTACTTTAATGTTTTATTAAAGAAACATACATTACTTATTGTTTTTATTTGTATTTGAATATTGATGAAACCTACTAATTGTTTGTATATATATACAGTAAAGCTACTTATTGTTTGTATGTATTCAGTAAAGAGGAGGTGGAAGAGAATATAATGAATGTAAGAGGCAAGTGAAGAGGATGGTGAGTGAGAGTAAAAGAAGAGTGGATGAGGAGTTTGGTGGGAAACTGAGTGAAAAGTTTAAAGAAAACAAGAAATTATTCTGGAAGGAGAATAAATGAGAAAGAGGAAAGGAAAAGTCTGGTAGTGTGAGAATGAAGAGAAGATGGAGTTACTGTGAGTGGAAGTGAAAGAAGTGTGGAAGAGGCATTTTGATGGTTTGATTAATAAGGGGACGGGAGGGGAGGCAGTAGTGACAAGCATAGGGATGGAGGCAGGTGGTAGACGACAAGGTGTATAGGGAAAATTAGGAAAGGAAGAGGTTAGGAAAGCAATAGAAAAGTTGAAGATGGGAAAGGCACTGGGGGTGGATGGGATAACTGCTGAAATGTTAAAGTGGGGGGGGGGGGGGGGGAGATAGTGGTGGAGTGGATGTTGCTTATATGCACATTGGCCTGGAGGCAGGGAGAGGTGCCAGAGGATTGGAGGAGAGCCATAATTGTGCCTTTTTATAAAGGGAGGGGGAATATCATGAGTGTGGTAGCTATAGTGGAATAAGCCATCTTAGTGTACCATGGAAGGTGGATGGTAAGGTTCTTACCGAGAGACTGTTTGAAGTAACAGGGAAGAAATTTAGTGAGGAGCAGAGAGGGTTTAGAAAGGATAGAGGATGTGTAGACCAGATATTTGCATTAAATTAAAGAGTGGAGAAATATAATGGGAAGGGTAGGAAGTTGAATGCTGCCTTCACAGACTTGGAGAAGGCATAAGATAGGGTTGATAGGAGGAGAGCTATGACAGAGGTGTTGAGAATTTATGGTGTTGAGGGGTCCTTGCTGAAAGGCACTTTTATGCAGAGGTAACAGCATGTGTACAGGTAGAGGGTGATCTAAGTGAGTTTTAATATTAGTGTAGGGCTAAGACGGGTGTGTTATGTTGCCATGACTGTTCAATATATATATGGATGGTTGTATGATAGAGATGAAAGCCAAAGTTAATGGCCTGGGGGTGAAATTGAGGCTGAATGAAGTGAATTGGTCCTTAGTGGTAAGTTTATTTGTAGATGACAGTGTTGATAGCTGAGAGTGAAAGGGAGTTGCAGAGAGTGGTGGACGAGTTTCAGTCTGTGTGTAAGCGAAGAAAACTGAAGGTGAATGTTAGTAAAAGTAAGGTGATGGTATGAGTGAGAAGGCAATTGGTATTGAGTGTGAAGTGGTTGAGAGAGTGAAGCATAATACATTGAGGTGGTTTGGACATATAGAGAGAATGTAAGGTGTGAAGTTTGTAAAGATATATGGAAGTGAAGTTGTTATTTTTGATGTTTTCCCAGGGTAGAATAGCCTCCTGCCCCACAAACCCCTGGTACACTGGTCGCAGTGAAAAAAAAAAAAAAAAAAATTAACATAAAGGAGGGGCTGGCCCTATATACCTGGGCTACCGAAGCACATCCCAGGGAGATGGGACCAGAGCTTACTGGACCAGGGAATCTGGGGGCTTCTGACCACCAGTGAAATTGGGGAGAAGGTCTTTGATACCACAGCCAGTGGTGTGGGCCCAAGTCCACGTTACCATAAGAGCACAAGTGGGGCCGCACCTTCCATGAGACCAGCCCTGAAGTGGCCATAAGGGAGAGGGGGTTTACACTGCTGCATGCAAAGGGAAATGCACCCCCTGTGTGCTGGAGGTCCACACAGCAGTGATGACAAAAAAATAAAGAGTCTCGGGTTTCAGTACACCTCATGTGGATTTTTAATCCATGTGGGCAGATCTCGTCAAATCCACTAGAAAGTGACCTGATCCTACAACAATCTTTTTTCTAGCCCTATGGTGGATGACTAATATTCATAGAGAATAAAGTCAGCCCCCCTGAGAGATGGAAGTGAAGTTGTGAAACGTATGTGTCATTTGTTTGTTTGTGTCAGGTGGATGTGTCACCACCCACAAGTTAATGTAGCCTATGTGTAATTTGTTTGTTTGTGTCAGGTGGATGCGTCACCACCCACGTGTTCTGGGCCTGAGGTTCAAGGAGGGAGTCAAGAGGGCAGAGAAGTCCAATGCCATCGATAACTTTGTAGGGGGAACTGTGGGTGAGTTGTATTGTCCTATTCCTTACTCATTTTATCAACACTACACAAACACACATCACCCATTTATCTTTCCTACCCCTACCCCTCCTCTCTCACACACCACTTACTCTTTCCTTTCCTCACACATGCATACACACACATTTTTTCTACACTCGCTACAAACTGCATAGCCTACTCTTTCCTTTCCTCAGTATACACACACATATACATAAACTATATACGGAGCTACTATTCTGTCTCCTGGCATAGTTCGGAGGAATCGGTAGCCTTCTGATTTACACGCAGTTACATATTGATATATTACATATTGAGAATATTGATACATTATGTAACAAAAATGGAGCATATTGATTCATTTTGTAAAACAAAAAATGGCCTGTAATCTTGATAAAATGGTATACTCAAAATCCTGATAATATTTATACAGTGAATAAATACTTGTATCCACCACTTCATTTCACCCTGATTGAAGACCACTAAATGTTTTCCCAGGCTTCTGTTATTCATTACCATATATACTAAGAGATATATTGAGCCAGTGTTAAAAGGATATAATTATGTGCTAATTTAATCACCTTATATCAAGTGTATATATTCTATACATTGTGTTACCCTTCAGGGAAGGACATGCCTTATGATCAGTTCAGTGCACTGGTAGAGGAAGTCCCAACTCCACTCAGCCAAGAGGAGTGGAAGGAGTGGACCGCTAGGCTGGGTGGTGTGGCACTGTCATCGGATGCATTTTTCCCATTTAGAGATAATGTGGATAGAGCTAAACAGGTAAGAGAAAGGCAGAGATGCATGTGTTCTCAGTGCACAATTCACATATTGCGCGACGAGCCTCAAGTCAGTACTTTGGAGCACCTGCCAGATATTGCCACACATCAGCAAATTTGGTTGCAGTCTTTTCTTGGACAACTGTACTTGTTAGACCGGGTTCTTCTGATTGCTTTATTGCCTTCCATACCCTCTATGCCAAAACTAATATCTGTATCACATTGTCATTCATGTTAACTTAAAATATTATACAATTAATTGCATGTTGTGACACCTATCATTCCTCAATGTAAACAGTACAACTAGGCAGGAGCTCCAGCAGTGTGTCCACTCGCCGCTACCACTGCTGCTGTGTGTGTTTGGACCATACAGTATGCATGCATGTATGTATGTTTATTTATTTATTTCTCAGAGTGGTGTTGAGTACATCCTGAGTCCTGCCGGTTCAAACAATGACAGTCAAGTGATTGATGCCAGCAATCAACACAACATATTACTTATTCATTCCAACCTGCGTCTCTTCCACCACTAATTGAAGCCTGCAATCAACACAACATACAGTATTACTTATTCATTCCAACCTGCGTCTCTTCAACCACTAATTGAAGCCTGCAATCAACATAACATACTAGTTATACATTCCAACCTACATCTCTTCCACTACTAATTCATAGGCTTAGGTTGCGTTTACACCAAGCGAGTCAAGGCAGTCTCAGTCATTTGGTGAGAGTCAAAACAACAATCTCCGTTCACACCGACTGCATCAGTCCATGTCAATTCCTTACTCGGTGCCAGATTTCAAAGATAATGGATGCATTTTCTCTAGCTAAAGTAACTGTTATGTTGTGGATACCAGTATTTAATCATTGCATAATGAGGGTTTACTGTACAGTATTTAAATATATACTTGTGTAATTTGTTATAGAGATATTTTTGCAGAACAAAAACTAAAACACTGAACTCAAGTTGTAGTCCCTGCAAACCTTTTCCACCACTGTAGTATTAAAAAAAATATACCACTAGATAAAGCTCACCAGGTTTAAAGGGATATATTTAAAGTTTTGCCACCCCTTTCCTGGCAGGTCAGCAAAGTCAGTGTTAAAGATGATCTGGACCATTGTATAAATTAGTGTATTGAGTTGGTAACAAAACATGGTGAGGTCACTTTGAATTTTTAAAAGTGAACCTCTTCCAGTCTTGTTACCTACTCGATACACCAGTTTGTCCAATCGTCCAGCCTATCTTTAACACTGTCTTTACCTTCCTGCCATCCTAGGGGATCGCAAAACTTTGGATTTTCTTGCTAAATTTGAGTGCTACAGATTCCTCTAAATTATGACAAAAGAGAGATCAGGAAGAGAGAATATAAATCAGTTGCTCTCAAATTTGACCACAAGACAGTATTCCCTTAAATAAATATTATACATTGTTCAATATGTTTGTTAATTTTCCCAATACTGTATATGGAAAGGGATATAAATTTTCAATCAATGATAGTGAGAGGGAATGAAAAAGAGAGAAAGTCAGCTGAGCTAGTTTCTTCCCAGTGGCTATGTACACACACAAAAAAAAAATTATTATTACACCTTCTGCACGATACAAAATGACACCCTGAATGAAGGTTTTTGATTACAGGTGTGGCAGCAACATACTTACGTAGGGATACCAATGTGAGAAGGCTGTTTCAAAAACCTTCATTCATGGTGTCATTTTGTATCTCACAGAGGGTGTAACCTTAGTTGTTGTTTTTTTGTGTACAGTATGTTATTAAGCAACAGGAAGACTGATCACCCTAACCCATATGGGAATAAACAATCTTGCACACAGTGCACAGGGATAAGCATCTGTTCAGGCAACCACACCCAGGAATGAACAATTGTGGGTCAATACTCAAACGAGCCAGTCAACAGGGTATGGGCTATGTTTATCCACCGATACAACGGAAAACAATATAAGGTCGGACTCATCACGTAAGTATAACACAAGTTCTAATCTGCACTCTACTACGAGCCAACCAACCAGCTGTACGGAAACAATCGCTTGGGATTTCACAATACTGTAAAGCAATATCAATTGATAAGTGTAACTACAATAACAATAAAACACGGTGTTAATTGTGGTAGTAGACACTAAAACAAACATGTAGGATAGCAGGCAATCAGATGATATACTACATCTGTTGTTATGTTGTGTTGTGAGTATACAGGTGTAACTGTACCTCCACTCTCACTTCCTCAAGAACAATCAATCACAGCAAGAGCTCTATATTGGTCTACACAGAGTCATTCTCACTGCAGAGACAACGGCAATATATTAAATGTATATGGTAAGCTTTCTTACCTCTAAATCTAGAGTCTGACTCCCAGAGAGAGCGATACATTTGATGGTAAGTTTTGTTTGCAGCACTAATTATATCAATGCTAATTCAAGTGTGGATACCAACTGACTAAAGTTGCGACAGCGGTAGAGGGCTAGAGGCCTCAGTCTCCCTCCTCTGTCACTCTGTGAGGACAAGCTAGTTCCTGTTTTAACTTGTGTTTACATACACACACACACACTCATTTTTCATAATATTCTTAGCATTATCTTAAAATTCACACAGATTTTAAAAATTTGATGTCCTCACACAACACCTCCCACGTAGCTCCATTTCGCACACAGATTTGTGGGAAATTCCCACGAAGTGGCAACACTGACTGTCACCCATACAGAATAGAGCCCTAAAGATAATCACAGGCTGCACACCATAAAACCAAAATCAAGGATCATTTTGACATGAGAGGCACACAAACACTTTATTATAGTCTATGAGCTGAGCCTGGAACTTAAGAGAGTACCAAAAAGGTGAATAAATATCATGTGCACTTTCAGCAATTAAGGTGGATGTCTGAAGTGTTGCGAAATGGTTGATGGACATTCCAGAAATATAGCTAATCAATCACCTTTTTGGCAACCTATCTCTAGCAAGTATAGTAAATTTTTCACCGAAAATCGAGAATAAAGTAATAAAAATGGCTAGTCTTCAACTAAAGATCATATTAAGATACTTCTAGTTGGTCTCATCTTATTCGTTTCTTAATTCTGCATCTTTTGGTGTATAATACATGCAACTTAGGACACAAATTTGCTTCATAATATGAGAAAAGTGAAGGAAAAGTAGACCAATTTGTAGTATTTTCTTACGACTTTGTTTACAAAATTTCTTTTGTTTCTGCCCAATCCGTATCTGGACGACGAGAACACAGATTCTACGTATTTGGTCAGTTCTCATTAGAGACCCTATAGAAGATTTCTTTCTATAGGGTCTCTAGTTCTCGTCACTGAAACCAAGCGCTCCCAAGACGGTCTTGGTACCCCAATCCTCCGCTTGGACGACCAGATGACGTCTATTATTGAATACAGCCAGTCACAGTGCCTCACTGCTACTCAGCCAACCATTTGCTTGTCGAAAGTTTGTTGACTTTTTTGTTTCCATATTGGTTAGGTTTCGTTATTGACTACTTTTGACAGTTGTGGCAGTACCATAACTTTCAACTGCCTATTTGTCTAGTGAGTACGGTAAAGGGTTTACTTAATAAGAGTGTCCATTGTAATATACATTCCTCCAATCAACCAAACGGTTTTACTTTACTATTAGACAATACACAATCTATTAAACCTACTATATATGTTTCCCTAGTGTAGTTTCTTTTGTTTTGAACAGTTTTAGTAAATAGATAGAGAACCACAGAAAAGGAAGATATTTACCAAAATTCAAGAGACAGAAGTAGAAAACTCAGTTTTTCCAACATATTTTGATAATTTATGATTCTAAATTATTGGTAACGTTAGAAGTTGAGGTAAATTCTTGGAAGTTGCCACAACAGGATTTCATAGGCAAAATATATAATTTTGGTAAATATTGAATGAATTATTGTTATTGCATATGGTTTTTCTACCTTCATTACCCATTAATTTAGACCATTCTAAGACTATTTTTTTCTATGGCATTTTCTCTGCATTTCCAAGATATTCAATATTCAAATATCCATATTCAAATGGGGCATTTTGAAATTAGCCTGACCGCATCAGACTACCGGGACCTAACCTGGGCAGACTACCGGGAGCTAACCTGGGCAAACTACCAGGAAATAATCGTGATAAAGTACAATAAATGACGGGCAAAATATTGGGACCCAGCTGGATCTGACAACATTACTGCAAATTGGTAATTCTTTCAATAAATACCGATACCATAATTTCTTGAAGGTTTTAGTGTGATTTGAGTAATGTTTACCTTCATTTCTTTTGGAAATTATTTATTTTGGAGATAAATTCTTAAATTATATAAATTATTGTCAGCTGGGTAAATTATGTTAAACATTATTAGTTTCTTATATTTTGTGTTTGATTATTGTAGGCCTATGCACTATGGCTAGTTTTATTTTGGTGGTGTATGAGTTATGAATTATAATGCACTGTATGTGTGTACGTAGTTAAAACTGTTGTCAAGAAATTCCATATACTGTATCTCTCTGTCAATGTATCTACCAATCTATTTGTGAGCATTGTGTTTGGAGGACCAGTACTGAAAAACACCCTAACCCATTACAATACATTGCCAGCAGGAGGTGTGCTTGTATGGACTCCCAGGTGCAATTGGACGGGCGGTTGCTGAGCCTGGTGGACTCTGCGTGGCGTCAGGACCGTCTGCCCAGCGAGGACGTGGCTGTGCCAGTCTTAGAACTGCCTGATCCAGAACCTGACGCCACCCCACCCAACCAGACACTGAGGCAGCAGGAGCACAAGTGGACAGACCTTATGCTTTCCAACCTCACTGATAACCAAGGCCACAACGCCTCCAATTGATTGTGTGAGAATCATCTCTTAACTCTTAAACTAGGGGTGACAATATGAGTCGACACCAAAAATAAGGCTGGGTTTACACCAAGCGAGTTGAGTCGAGTCAAGATGATTCATGACTCTTCTTGAAAAGCCACATTATTTCAAATGGAAGAGTTTACACCAAGTGAGTCGAGTCATTCTGCGTCAAGGTGAATTCAAAATCAGTGACTCGGGCGGTCCCATTTTTTCATCAGGACAGAATCTACTTGGCCAGGCTGCGATGTGGCCACCACTTGGCCTTTCTGACATATCAGAAGAAGCTGGCTGAAGCCATTGTGGATGCCTGTCCGGGATGCAACAGCACCCAATCTATCTATCTATCTATAGCTCTGACGCCTTGTTCCCTCCGGGAACTCCCCCCAAGGGGGTGGCCACGGCAGAAAAAAAACAGCACCCCACTCTATTAAACACATTATGGAAGACTGCAATGTACATCTACTCTGCATTATATTGTTCAAAATGAAGGATAGTTAGAAGGATGTGTGGAGCAAGGAAAACTGTTGATGGATATGATGACACATATGCAACAAACAATACTAATAATATGAAAACTGTAATTATGATTTGGTCACAGTACACCTACATTGACAACATACATTTATCTCCACAGGTCTGGAAAAGTCTGCAAAACACACACACACACACAGGAGAGAATGGAATTTCCTGACTTGGGCCAACAATGTCAAGTGTCTTCATGCTCACAGTTGGATTTCTTGCCAATCAAATGTCATTTCTGTGGAGAAAGTTATTGCAAGCACCACTTCCTACCACAACAACACAAATGTATTGGAGAGAATGATCAAGCCAAAACAACTGAGGTTAGTGGATACCGTAATACTTTTCTTGTTCCATTAACACTCTAACACTGGATCATGGCCTGGTTATATTTAAACTGCGCACATGGGTGTGGCAGCACACACCTCACGTATGGTGCGCTAGTATATATTGGGGAAACTGATTGAGGTCGGCAGCCAGCTTGTCCAGACTGTGTGTTCATCATATTTCATGTATTACCAGTGTAGAGGATGCCTGTGGCTTCCAAATTTTAACTAAATATGTCCAATGGTTGACTTTTAACAAGGATTTTTCCAAAATTAAAATGGCAAAGTGGTGTCCGTGCACGAATACAAAGTTTTATTTTCTTTTTCTTTATAAAGCGCATTGTAGGCGTCAACCGCGCACAACCATATTAAATGTGTATGTTCTGTATGTTTAAGTTTCAAATACCTTTGATTATATCTGTACTGTACTGTACACTGTTATGCCCAACGTACTTGTTATTCCAATTCTCTATTGGCCATGCCCGGATATTGGGCCCAACACTAGATTTAAGATTAAAGAGTGAACGCTTTATAGTTCTGACTGCAACATCAGTATAATTTAAGGGCATGGAGAAAGATAAAGTAGTTTTACACAATTATATTACCAACATATTAAAGACATATTATAACATAGAAATAAACACATAAGAAACAACATACAGTACACAATATTAAATACACGAAATACAAGAAATATAAGTAACCCCACATATACACAAGGAGAGGGCAGAGTTAATAGTTCTAAATATATATACTCAACACAATGACGTGAGTGGTGGGCAGAGCTGAGAGACACTGAGTTAATCCTTGGTGGAAGACTGGAACACACTGTATGCACACCATGAAAGCTCTCTGTGGAGTCCTACCTCGAACCACCTGCCCCCGCTATTTATACATTTTATTTTCCCGCCAAAACCCAAATCATCCTCTCCTATTGGTAGAGGGAAAAAGACATGATTGGTGGAAACCTAGACAAAGGCCTAATCTGCCTAACCAGTGTCTCGGTAGTTCCCTGTAGATGAACCCACAAGTTTCGTATTGAGGGTCGTAACAACACTGTTTATCTTTAGCTGTCATGCCTGTTTTGACACTCCCTCCTTGATTGAACTGGCCTTCCCATTCCATTCACCTTCCTCTCCCTCATGTACTTTTCTATTCCACCCTGTTCACCCATTTCACTCCCATGCACTTACTTTACATACTCCTCAACCTGCATTCTCTCTGTGTGTCCAAACCTCTTCATTTTATTTACCATCTCAGTCACTCTCACTCAACATCAATTGCCTTTACACTTCAGTACTGCACCGCTCACTCTTGGGTATACCATTTACCACCAGATACCTGAAAGTCCAGGGGAAAAAGTTGGTGGAAAGAAGTATCTGTGTGAAGTGAAGGGTTGTCGGGGTTGGGAGCTAGCACCAGTGATCTGCCCAGCCTGTACCAACAACTTCTGTCTTGCCCATAGACACCAGGTGAGTCATCAGACATTCTTCCAGGTTGTAACCTGGCCAGTCTTTTGAAATGAATATAACAAAAGTATCTATAACAACATTGACTTGCTTGCTTGTAATGGTACCAATTATAACAGGTTAAGTTCCAGTGCTCTGACTTTAACACATCCAATTGGCCAATAAAATACTATAAATGAGGTAAATACCTGAAAGACGAGCAAATAGTTATGGAAATATGATTAATGAACACTGTTACAAGAGGAAGATTGATGAGAATGGCTATCTGACTATCAAGAATGAACACTTAATTAAAGTAATGAATATAAATAAACCCCTCATGCAAGAATCTAGGTTCTATATTACTTGGTGTAAAGCCAAACATGAAGTAAAATAATTAACAATTATTATTACCACTAAGTAGTAGGACAAACATAATACAGTACTGTACAATAAATTAAATCAGTTTTTTTGTATTGTACCTCAAAGAACAAAGAACTCACTCGATACTTGATATATGCACAGAAAAAGTAGATATATTATGCCTAGACTATTATGATTAGTTACTTATAGTACAGTAATATAGTATTTACATAATCCTTGGAGGCTCACAGTCTTAGTCTGTAAAGAAAAATGCAAATAAATATCATACAGTAACACAGTACTCTTACACCATGCCCACCCTAAACCAATCGCCAGAAACACATCCATACTCAAATCACTCATCAGTCCATCCAAACACTCAAAAACAACACACAGCTGTATGCACGACCTCCTGACATCCATCCATCTGAATCCTCCCTTCCCCATGAGGACAGAGTCCACCTGGCCAGGCTGCGATGTGGCCACCACCTGGCCCTTCTGACATACCAGAAGAGGCTGGATGGAGCCATTGTGGATGCCTGTCCAGGATGCAACACAGCACCCCATACTATTAAACACATTATTGAAGACTGCAATACACACAACCACACTCGCCAACAACACAACATACACTCTCTGAGGGCACTCCTCAGGAGCTCGGGGCTGCTCGGCCAGACAGCTTGAGGAACTTCAACAACAACAACAACAACATTACTGTATTTAGTAAACAATACAGGCTCACTACCACTGTCTGTAAAAAAATATTTATATATTTATCATACAGTACTACACTATGCAGGCATACTCTCTTAGTCTGTAAAAACATGTTAATACTACATAAAATAAATATCAATGTACCAGTATGCATAATATAGCATAATCATTCTCAAAATTCATTGATTACACCTGTTACCATACTATGCATTTCACACATAATTTAATCAAGTTCATTTTACATGTATACTGTACTTAAATAATTGATTAATATTTACTTTACGGTGAGTTGGAAAAATAGAAACTAAAATATGGTTCTGTCCATTGCTACAAGTACATGTATAGAAATTTAATGAAGAATAATGCAGGTGAGCCACGCACATCCATCCTTTGTAATGATTAAAAGGTAACTGATGTTCTAGCAACAAACTGGCAACTCATATAGCTAAGTCACACCCCAGGCCGATAAGCGAGGTCAAACGCCCAGCGCGCTAAAACTGTCTAGTTGGTGCAGGAGGTTGGGCTCCGGTGAGACACGTGAGCAGTAACGTCAGAAGTAGGATTCACGCAGGGTATGCAGAGGTAGAAGCAGTCAGTCCTGCTTTGACAAGTGGACAATATTGGTCAGATGGAGTTCCGTTTTCTGTGGATGATGACCCGTAATAATGTACCCTGCAGAATGCAGTTTATATGTGTAGCATGTGGTTTTATTTTGTTTGTGATTAGGTTAAGAAATGATAACTAACAATAAAAAAAAAAAATTGCAGAACTGGTTGAATGAAATTAGCACTAATTTCCTCCTTCCTGTTTCCTCAATTCAAATAACAAAAAGATTATATATTATATAAATGAGAAAAAATATGTTTCTTCATTCTATTATTGGCTTCTAGTGAAGAGAGAGAGAGATAATTCAAGGAATGGCAGAGTCGGGAGGGAAGGTCACATGCAGGTGTGGCCCTAAACCACTTGGTCTTAATTTCCTTTTCTCTTCACTTTAAAGAGTGGAGAGAGAGTGAGGTATAGTCGAAGAACACACACATGTACTCACAGAATCTTGGCCAGGCACCATTAGAAACTTCAAACAACATTTTTTTTTTCTCCACATTAAATTTTTCCATAATCTCTTATGGGGTTAGATGGTCGATGATACATTACCAACTATCTCTGTTGTTTTTTACATTTAATAATTACTATTTCACATATCTTTCATATATATAAGTTTCAGTTATCTAATGCTGAACTGTACAATGTTTGGAAAATGAGTATCTGTTGTTTATAGGCGGATCATGAGTGTTCATCCTACCAGCTCTCAGAGAACCCCATGTCCCAAGCTGCCATGAAGATTCAAGAGATAACAAATCGGCTAGATGCAGCAGACAGTAAAAAAGGCCAGGGCCGGAAATCAGACAAGTTGGCTGCCAAGGTAATAAATAGCATAGACACTTGTGTTTTATTTGGTTTGTAAAGTAAGTAATTAAAAATAGAAGGAAAACTAAGTAATCAAACAGAGAAAAATGGGATTAATCCATAACAGTAGGCATTATGATAAAGTATAGCAAAGGCTAAACAGGGTATCCATAAGAACCAGCAACTATTTGAATTAATATAGTTGGTACAACAGTACCTCTCCCTGCCTCCAAGCTAATGTGCATATAAGCAACATCCACTCCACCACTATCTCCCCCCCCCCCCCATACTTTTACATTTTAACAGTTATCCTATCCACCCCCGGTGCCTTTCCCATCTTCAACTTTCCTATTGCTTTCCTAACCTCTTCCCTTTCTAGTTCTCCCTGTACACCCTGTCGCTTACCACCTGCCTCCATCCCTATGCATGTCAGCACCGCCTCCCCTCTCGTCCTCCCATTCATCAGACCATCAAAATGTCTCTTCCACACTTCTTTCACTTTCTCACTTATACTCACAGTAACACCATCCTCTCTCTTCATTCTCACGCTACAGACTTTCCTTCTCCTCTTTCTCTTTTAACCTCCTTCCAAAATAATTTCTTAATTTCTTGTTCTCTTTATGTAAACGAAGGAAACTGTAGGTGAATGTGGGTAAAAGTAAAGTGATGGTATTTGAAAGAGCAGAAACTGAATTGATTGACTTTGCTACACCTTACAGAGTGGAAGTGCCAACTGGGACAAAGTGTGAGATAACTCTGAGGGGTGAGAGGATGGAGGAAGTGAAGGAGTTTAAGTACCTGGGGACAGTTATGTATAAACATGGAAGTATGGAAGGAGAAATAAGGGAGAGAGCAATGAAGGGTAGACAAGTCATGGGATCACTGGGGAGAATAATGAAAGCTAGAAGTGTGAGTATGGAAGTGAAAAGGGGACTACGAAATAGTATAATTCTGCCAACACTGACATATGCGTCGGAGACATGGACATGGAGTAGGGCTCATCAGTCAAGAATAGGTGCTGTGGAAATGAGTGTGGAAAGCGAAGAAAACTGAAGGTGAATGTTAGTAAAAGTAAGGTGATGGTATGAGTGAGAAGGCAATTTGGTATTGAGTGTGGAGTGGTTGAGAGAGTGAAGCGTAATACTCTGAGGTGGTTTGGACATGTAGAGAGAATGCAAGGTGAGGAGTTTGTAAAGAAGGTGTATGGAAGACCACCAGTAAGATGGCAGAACAGAGTGGAAGAGTATGTAAAGGAGAGAAACATGAGGGGGAGGGGAGGGCTGGACCGAGTGAGGAGGGAGTGTTTGAACAGGGAAGAGTGGAGACTTTTCTGCCGTGGCCACCCCCTTTGGGGGACTTCCCGGAGGGAACGAGGCATCAGAGCTATAGATAGATAGATAGATTGTTTTCTTTAAACTTTTCACTCAGATTCCTACCAAACTCCTCATCCACTCTCCTTTTACTCTCACTCACCATCCTTTTATTTTGCCTACAAAACTGTGACGTATAATATAAGCTATGAGTGTGTCCATCTACTTGGGTAACAACATGGCCCCTGTCCGATGGTTGGCCAAACTCTATATCTACCTTTTATAATCATAATGTAATGTAACAGGTAAACTATACATAATTCGAGACTTCACCATAGAGACATTTTTGCTTAAAAATTATCCAAGTAGGTCATCATTCAATTTAATGCATGGAATGCTGAATTACCCTGTATAGATGTTGTGGCAAACTTATACTGTCCAGTTGATACTGTAAAGTTTGACTAAAATAGATGAATGTTTAGCACTAATGGGTCACTCTTGTTGCATTTTTGCCAATTAAATGCAAGATATAGGAGGGTCAAAGTTATACCAGCATATCTATTACTTGTCGGTTAACATAGTCCAATACCGGTATATCACTTAGTCTTATGGTAATAAATAACAGAAGTCTGGAAAAATATTATTGTTAGTGAAGGATTGAGTGTTAGGTGAGGTGAGGTAGTGGGTAAAAGTGTTTAAAAATGTTATTTCTAGGGTGTACTGTAATTATATTGAATATGTATATTCATTGTCACAGAAAAAAAGGAAAAGTAAAATTCTCTGACATTTCAGGTGCAGCTAATGAAACTGAAGCAGCGTTCAAGTGGGAAAAGCGGCCTGCCCCAAGAAGAACGGCTGTACTTCCTTGTGATGCTACCCAAGGGCTCCCCGACCACTTCACTTCCTGTGTTTGTGTCACATCACTGGGTTGTCGGTGTTGCTGTGGATAACATTGCCTCCCTCGCCAAGGTAGTAGCAACCACTCATCCCTTAGCAATTGATTATTATCTAATAGAATATTTACTGGGATTCATCTAAAGACAGTATATGCTGTTGTTTACAAGTTACAGTGAAATTTAGTCATAAGTCACATACTAGTTAAACAATCTTATTTTCAGAACATCGCATCAGTTAACTATCAGCTGATATTTAAGGATTTATAAGGGGATATTGGAATGTTAAACATAGTAGGTAAAGTATATGGTAGAATAGTTATTAAAAGGGTGAAAGTGTGGGAGAAAGGCCCGCAATACAGAGCTGCCATAGTAGATATGGCTTGCGGCTAAGTTGTTAAGTCATCTGCTTTATGCAACTGTACATAAACTCTGGTGACGGAATACATAACAATGACTGGCGAATATTATCACCCAACTCCATGACATTTACTACACGGTTCACTCATTATAATTATGCAACCTCTTTCCCATACAGTTGCCCAACCGGAACAATGTAGTGGGAGCAGACAAGCTGGTTCTGTTCCGTACAAGTGACGGATCACAGGTGGGACCTATACACAGCACACTCAAGTCTTTGGTGGAGGGGCAGGAGCTGTACAATGGCCAGTCTCTCATTCTGGAATATGTCACCAAAAACACTTCCTCACTTGCTAACCATAAAGACTACAAGTTATGATATGCATTAACTTTGACTCTCATATAAAAATCCAGAATTTTCCCATGGATTTTCAGTCCAGGTACAGTAGGTTCGCCTATTTGGGCGGCAGAGATGCTTGTATAAAGGGAAATCGCATTGTATTAATACATTTTTATATAGGGAAATTTACTTAGAAGTAGATGGCGTTCCTAGGCTGGCCATGATACTATGTCGACCTCCATGCGGCTATTTTCAAGGTTTCGCACGACCCACACCTGCCACCACACCACCACTCCCGCTAGCACTGCATTCAATGTTGATATAATTCATTTCGTCAATAAACCCTTCAAAGTCAAGGGTGGACACAACTGAATGCATAATGAAGATAGCGAGATACCGCTCCCATCAAAATGATTGCTGGGTTACTGGCACGGTACAGTACAGAAATGGCAATGGTACTACCTGAAAGGACTTTGCTAAATTGTTAGACATAGGGAATTGACTGTAGTAACACTGACTCTAGCCTGTGTGAGCTGATGGCATGAGCTGAATTCAACTACCCCATACTCCAGCCAAATCAACTTTCCCCACTAAAAAAATAAAAATTGTCCTGTTTTGTGTCTGTGTGTGTGTGTGTGTTTTTTTTATGTATACATGTATATATATTTGCGCAGGCCTATAGTTAATCACCTGAAGCTTTTGAACGTGCAATAGAAATTTCTTATGCTTGAGCATTGGTATGTCACCGACAATGGAGAGGGGGGTACACAGGATGCGAAGGAATGGGAGACTGACTGAGTGAGAGGGAGAAGCCTGCATAGGGGAGTGGCTGGTTGTAGCTAACTTCTAATTAGTAAATTGATTGTAGCATGGATTTTGGGGAGCAACTAGTTTTACGCGGAAACCAAATTCAGATGCGTTTCTAGGAAAAGTTGCTGATTTGGGCCACTCTTGGCCACAAAAATGTGCATAAAAAAATAAAAGGTGCTGATTGGGGTTAATCGCGCATTGAGAACACGCACAATAGGCGAAGCTACTGTACATCATCACCCATGAATGTAAAATAATCATTAATGTAATACTGTATATACCACTCAGGATTCTATAAAGGTTAAAAGTCTGCCAATGAGTGGCAGTCAATGGGACAGAGTGTAGCACATACTGTGTGTATGAAACAACTATAGCATGCATCACATGGATGATGAGTGGCCCAAAGACCTCTCCACCCACATGAGACCTGAGTCAGCTTCGGCTATGGCTGCTTAAACAGGAAGACCTCAAACAGCCGACTCAAACCTCCCATCCCCTGCTCACAGGGATAGTAACCTCTAGCATCAGTGAAAGAATTTTATCGTGTTCTGAGCAAGGATCGAAAGCTGGGCCACAGAATTACAGCCGCAGACTCAAGCACTGTGCTAGCCATATGAATATTTCCTATTCATAGATATAAAAAAAATGTGTTATAGAATTTTTATTTTTTATTAAATCCCCTGTAATTGAAAAAGTTAACCAACACACTATGAGTGTTATTACACTAACAAGCTTTTAATTTTTACAGGTTGAAGTTAAGGTAATGTACAGTACATTAAGGGACCCTGTGTTGTAGTCAGAAAATTGGAGGTAAATAAGTCCTTCAAATATTGCCACGAAACGCCACCTATATGGAAGGAGCTTGTTTCGTGGCATAGTCAGGAGGAATCAAATGCCTCCAATTTTCATACGATCACGGTCCTTAATATCGCTATCCGATCAAGAAGCTTGTATTAAAATCACTTTTGAACTCAGCCAAATTTGACAGTCAAATTATATTCGGGTGCACGGACAAGGTATTTTGCCAAATACTTAGAAAATGAAAAAAAAAATATGTATAGGTTATTATAGGATTGGATAGAGTATGGTAGACCAATAACGAAAAATTCCACACTACTAGACTACCACTGTACTCCACAATCAGTGCTACGCATATAAGAATACACTATTGCATATTTTATCCTTACAAGTGTACTTTAATGCAGTTCTACATATATTTTCTTAATTTTAGTATATTGATATGCAATTACGTTTGTTTAAAACATTTATATTATTAAGCCACGTTGCTGACATGAAAGTGTAGGGGAAAATCATCTTTGTTATAGGTACTGTACTGGCAGTTATGCCACTCCTTGGGATTTATCCCAAGATCTTGGCCTTGGGGTAGTTTTGTAAATCTTTGGATTTCTAGACATTCATGGAACGGATTTTTAGTCTTGCTTGAACTTTAACAGGATCGAGTTCTCACCTGGTAGGGCATTCTGGTCTATGACATACTAGACCAGTCAGCCCAAGATAGAAATAACTAGGCACGCCAGCCAGATTTGCTAAGCGTTGTTCATGAAAAAATATTGTGTGGCTGGTTGAGTGTGCCAGCTGAGGAGTTGGTTAGACATAAGGACAAGGTAATACTAGTACTAGGAGTAAGAATTGGTGATGTTATGGGTTGAAAAGTCTGTCGTGAATAGCTTGATGGAGTTTTCTTTTAAATTGGGAGAGAGTTGGGGCTTCAACCACATCCTGTGGCAATGAGTTCCAGTCACTCACAACAAAAGTTAAAATGAGCGATTCTTAAGAGCCAGGAGGGAGTGGTAGTAATACTCCTCCACTCCTCTGCCTATATTTGTTCTATAAGTCTTCAAATTTCAGGTGAGGATTATCATTTTAGTTAATCTTGGGATATTTTGTCCAATCTTGGGATTTTATGGGCGCTAGTCTTGGGATATTGAACCTTTCAGAGTGGCATCACTGGTACTGTGCTGCGTTCAGCTGGTACAACTGCCAGGGGTCCCCGGCTCCCCGCAGCCTGGCAACACTGAGTCACAGACTGTCAGCCCAGCTGTTCACTGTTGACACTTAACACAATGTTGACACGTGACAGACAGAGGAACGAGGACTAAGGTTAGCGTCGACTGACCAGAATCCGCTAATATTTCCTGTTTTTTGGTGAGATTGTATTGTCTTTTAACACTAGATTAAAGCAAAAATAAGGGTAAATTTACAGAAAACCTGGGTTCACTATATTGTATATATTATGCAAATGCATTAACATGAACCGTTGTTTCCAGGTATAATAATATGTCGACCAAATGTTTACATCCAGGATTCATATTTTGCTAAGTTAGGTCTCGTGAGTTTGCTGCGGTCCTGAGTAGGTTAGGTTAGGTCAGGTGAGGTCAAACTAATTCTATTTAATGCATTGTAACTTAGTGTTTATCAGACGAATCTAGGGTAATTCTGCATAAGATGTCCACCTGAAATGTTCCCACATTTTATACATTTTCATGCATATTTTTACTTGTTCTATTGATTGTTGCCCATAATATTTAGAGGAGATAACTTTTTTTATCCTTACTTGACCTAACCAAACCAAACCAGGACCAAGGTAGACTACCGGGACCTAACCTGGGCAGACTACCGGGACCTAACCTAGGTAGACTACTGGGACTGTCCAATGTTTACAATGGCAGGAAAACACTGAACTTAGGCTCTCGACAGCTGAAATGTTCTATATGCTATTATACCAAAAATAAGTGCAACCTCCTCTTAAATTCATTACATGTGAACATATTACATTGTCCCCTTGTGAAATATACACAAATTGTAAATGTTGGCCACGTGGACCTTTTATGGAGATATACCCTTACTTTCATTATCCACTTATTTAGACCATTCTAAGACTATTTTCTTCTATGGCATTTCCTCCGCAAATGCCCCAATTCCAAGATAGGGCATTTTGAAATTAGCCTGACCTTACCTAACCTAGACCGTATCAGCCTACCTGGACCTAACCTGGGCTAACTACCAGGAAATAACCCTGATAAAGTGCTGTAAATAACTGGAACAAAAAAAGATTTATTCAAAGAATTACTGTTTTGCAGCAGTGTTGCCAGATCCAGCTGGGTTCCAGTATTTTGCCCCAGTAATGTATTGTACTTTATCACGATTTTATCCCATGTTAAGGGGGGACAGGCTTGGGGGGATTTAGGGGGGTGCGGGAGTAGAGACAGGCTTGGGGGGGTGCGGGAATAGGGGACAGGCTTTCTACCTACCCCAAGCCTGTCCCCCCTATTCCCACACCCCCGTCCCCCCCAAGCCTATCCCCTACTCCCGCACCCCCTTAATGCTATAACGTTAAATATAATGCATATTTGGTCCATGCCAAGCTGTATTGTATAACAGTACAGTCTACAGTATTTATTTTCATGTGTCATACATAATAGGGAGAATAAATGTCATATTATTATGTGAGTGTATAATTTTACAGAAAACAGTAGGTGATAGAATGTGGAGAATATAATATTATTATTGACGAAAGAAAACATTTGATTGAAATGGAAAAATATAAGACTTATATTTACATTGGTTGTATTGTAGGTTGTGTAGTGAAGTGGTTATGAAGAGCTGATTGAATTAGAATATATAACACTTACATATATTTTGGTTGTATTACAGGTTGTGTAGTGAAGTTATCAAGACGCACATGCATCACACTGGCATCTCATCATACACTGACTCACAACATTACAGTTATTACTCTACAATAAATGGTGAGATGATAAATTTGTTTAGGACTATCACACACAACAACACTGTCATACCTGGTCATTGTTTTAATCATTTATTTATTCATTCATTGGGCTGTATGCAAGAATATTGGTGGTGTTGATGATGGTGTGGTACCAATACTATGGCTGTGTTGTATGTCTATGGAGTCATCATACCGGTAACACACCATGGTGTGGTACTGATACGATGGTTGCGTTGTTTGTCTCTATGGAGTCATCATACCAGTACCATACCATGGTATACATCACCAATGACTTTGAATATGACCTATTAATTTATTTAAGTACAGTAATGTAACAGTACTTAACTCATATTTGGATTGATTTGGTCCTCTGGTTAAGGATAGATTCTTTTGTTGGTGAATTATAAAGTGTGTGATTCCTCCAAACTATGCCAGCAAACAGACTCCCTCAATGATACTAATAGGGGATCTGTTTCATGGCATAGTTTTATTGGAGGAATCAGTTTCCCACCAATTCACAAACAAGAGAATCTACCCTTAAAGAAATGTTGTTATTGTTGCATATTGTGGAGTTATTGTCTGATATGTATAACACCTGACTGGCTGGCTGGTACAAGTGGCGGTAAAAGTTGTGTTGCCTCAATCAGCACTTCTTGAAGAATAATAGAAAGGCTAATCATGAAACAAACACATTCATTCACCATACATTCTCGACTTGACAGACGTAGCGACAGGATTTTTACCGCCAATTGTACTTTCAATGGTGTGGCTAGGGCAGAATCCTTCCCTTCTCATTTCTCCTCCTCCATGTTTGTCAAGTATTGGTAATATCTTGCAGTTCAGTAATTCTAAAGTAATAATTCATTTGTATTTTGTACCATACATAAATTAATTAAGTTGTATTATGTTACAGAGTTGTAGAGTGCAGTTGTACAAGATATTTAACAACATTCATCCTTCCATCAGCAACCGTACAAGCATCACTAGTTACTGTGAGTGTTTTATGGAGTTAACGTATCCCCCTCCTCCTTATGGTCTGGTCTCATGAAAGTGCAGCCCCACTTGTAGCAACATGGACTTGGGCCCCCAGACTCCCTGGTCCCATTTCCCTGGGATGTGCTTCAGTAGCTCAGGCATATAGGGCCAGCCCCTCCTTTATTTTTTTCCACTTTGAACAGGGGAAACGTCAACACAAATATATTGTGCGTGATATTTCTCTGCACACACAGTATTATAATAACACTAAGGGGATAATACACTTTTGGTACATTAGAATGCCTTGATTCCTTCAAAGTATGCCAGAAAACATCATTTTGACAATGGTGTCCTGTTTGGAATATTTTGGAGGAATCAATTGTTCCAACACTGTACTATCCCCTTAAGTCTTATTTGAACCTTACACCTTTACAGGTATGTTATTATAATTTTACTTGAACCCTACACCCTTTACAGGTATAAAATAATTGACATTCTCCTGGTGGGATGATATGTTAATAATAATAAAGGTATTATAATAAAGCATAATATAAATGAATAATTTATTATTTTCCTCTATACTATAGTATATTAGTTTATCCTCTCTCCTCTTGTATCCTCTCTCCTCTTGTCTTGTATCCTCTCTCCTCTTGTCTTGTATCCTCTCTCCTCTTGTCTTGTATCCTCTCTCCTCTTGTCTTGTATCCTCTCTCCTCTTGTCTTGTATCCTCTCTCCTCTTGTCTTGTATCCTCTCTCCTCTTGTATTCTCTTGTCTTGTATCCTCCTCTCACTACACACCTGTAAAGTAGACAGATTAATCAGTGTTAAACCTTTTGTGCTGAGTACAATATACTTCTAAATCCAAGCTACATACATACAGTCGTGGTCAAAAATAGACATCCACATAGGGTAACTTACATAAGGTTTAGACAGCTTCCCTCTGTTCCTAAGCTGATAAACTTTACAATAAATAGGTTAAGTACCATCGTTTATTTTACTACAAGCAGCTACACACTACTTAAAACAATAACATTATATGTGAACATGAAAACATTAAACAGCCAATTGTCAAAGTTACCCATATGTGGATTATTATTGACCAAGATTGTACATACAAACTTTATATTGTATAAATCATACAGGGCAATTAGGTTGATCTTAAGGAGGGATTCTATTGTTGGTAAATTGGAAGACTACTGATTCCTCCTAACTATACCTGAAAATAGATACCTTCAATGATACTAATAATTAAGGGATCTGTGTGGTGGCATAGTTTGGAGGAATCACATACCTTTCAACAAAAGAATTTCCCCATAACAAAAAGTGAGCCATACAGAAAGTGATTTGTAGTCAGACTCAAATAAACACAAGCATAGGTGTGTCAGGTGTACAGCTGGCAGCAGAAATTCGCGTCCATCTCATTAACTTAATATTGCTAATATGGCCATTGCATTCTGAACCTGTATATATTCAACAACATACCGGTACATTATTTACCATATGAGAACTACCATTATTATTATTATTACTACATATTTAATTTACCGTATGAGAATTATACTTGTCATCTCTGCATAAAATTTTTATTACATCAATATAGCTAATACATATGCAGGTGGAAATTAAATGAACTTGTGCTGCCGACTGTACATTAAAAGAGTTGTACAATATTGGTAGTAAATAATTCCCCCAAATATTGCCACAAAACACACACCTAAATGGAGCGAGCTTGTTTCATGGCATGGTTATGAGGATTCAGAAGCTTCCAAACACACACACACACATTCTCTCACACCTATATGGAGGGAGGTTGTTTCATGGCATGGTTAGGAGGAATCAGAAGCCTCTAATTTTCATACAAACAATCACAGGGAAAAATTCCTGAAGGCTGGAAAAGCAGTGAGACTGCCTCAATATATAAAGGAAAAGGAGATGCCCTGGAGTGTGGAAACTATAGAGGAATTAGACTTTTGGAGAAGACTGAGATGGTTTGGACATGTGAGAAGAGCAGGGGGGGGGGGGGGGGGGTTGAGTAAGGTGGAGGTGAGAGTTGGGGGCCGGCGACCGGTGGGAAGGCCAAAGAAAAAATGGAGAGCGTGCGTAATGGAGGATATGAAGTTAATGGGAATAGAAGAACATATGGTACAAGATAGACAGATGTGGAGAGCAGTCAACGCCCGTCCAACCCCATCCTAAATGTGAAAGTACGGACGTTAAACGAAAATGATGATGATGACAGGGTCCTTAAGGGAACATTACAGTGTTGGTGGTAAATCTGGAGCAAAGATTCCTCCAAACTATTCCATGCAATAACAGGACACCAGTAATTTTGTTCATATGGTCCTTTTTCTTGACATACTTTGGAAGAAGCAAGGCACTCCTATGTACCAAAGAGTATGAACCTTTTAAAATGAACAACAAGAAATACTTTATCCCAGTCCACACTGAGCCATATGTTGCGCAACGCGTTAAAAACTCAAATTCTCTAAGTGTTGAGGCGATTCCCACCTGCGGCTATTTCACGTTGAACAACACCACTCACCAGTGGTGGTTGAGAATGGAGGGTGTCTTCACACACACACAATAACAATACACATACACATTAATACTCACACAAACTAAAGTCTAACCACTTGTACACACACACACACACGGTAGTGAGGCCCACAGTGTGGACAATACCCTCAATTTTCAACACGTCCACCTGCATCACGGCAAGCAATGTGTGGCTCAGTGTGGAAGGGGATTTAAAGGGAAGTATACTTTTGGTCTACTGGAGTACCTTGATTCCTCCAAAGTATGTCAGGAACACATTAACAAAATTACTGATGGCCTGTTGTTGCTGTTAATTGAATAGTTTGGAGGAATCAGATAATCCAGATTTACCACCAACACTGTACTGTACCACACACACAGATAAAACAACTGGAAATATGCAAGAACATCCGTGGTGTCGATGGTGGCGTGGTACCTGTCCAACGGCTCTACTGTTTTTCCATGGTACTGACAACACAACAGTGTATACACCATGAATGTTCTTGAATATGGCCCAATGTAACTCCATAAATACTCACAGTAACCTATTGTGATGTGTTGTTGTTGTAAGGAAGGATGAATAACAAACAACTCTGTAACAAAATATAAATGAATTAATTAATGGATGGTACAAAATATTAATGAACTCTCATTTTACATTGGTATTATATGTATGTAATGTAGTGTATAATAAGTGTTTACTAAACATACATATTTATTATACACACTATATCACATTATATAATCCAAATGTACCAGTACAATAAAAGTTTAATCTACAATAGATCCTGGATATACAAGGAATATATGCCAATTCCAGTTGTTTGATTTGGTTTGCAAGCACCCTAACAAAAGAAACTGAACTGTGTAAATGATTCATAAGTCAATTATTGAATGAGTTTGATGACTCCACTAATAATGCAACTAGGCCTACCTAACAGATTTTGTGGATATGGATACTGAGTTTGTTGCATATAATTAATGAAGACTGACAAGGGGTGTGGTTAGGGAGGATCATAACAAACCAAAACCACTGTAGAATTGGCCTGAAATTTTTGTATCCATCACCACTTTATTTTGCACTCATTGAAGGACACATTAACTACACGATTTATTCACTCTGGACAGTATCAAATTAAAAGGATATAGCCTACTTATACTGTATGTGCTAAATTTCATCATATTACAGTAAAAGTCCCTTAATCCAGAAGGCAGGACGGTTTGAGACCTCCGAATTAGCGAAAATTCTGTGTTATCGAAAAATAACCCCCAAGATATGTATAAATACTCTTATTACTATTAAATACAGGTTTCTCTGTCACGCATAATTTATGAGGTAGGGAGGGGTTGGTGAGAGGATCGCAAGCTCTTGCCAGGCAGTGTTGCCAGGTCTGATTGACGAAATTTCCCTAACTTCCACCTTTAAAATTTCCCTTTTTACCTCAATAATTCCCTGTATATTCTTGAACAATTACAGTCATTTTAGTACTTCATCTGGTAGAAATTTCCCTGGTTATTCTTGAACAATCTTTTTATAATTTCCCTGTGTGGACTTCAAAATTTCTCTGTTTTAGGGAATTTTGTAGTCAACACAAGGAAATTATATAAAGATAGTTCAAGAGTAAACAGGGAAATTTTTACTAGACGAAATACCAAAAATAAAGGCCGTCAATGTTCAAGAGAAGAGTAAACAGGGTTTTATTGAGACGAATAGGGAAAAAAAAAATTGTTGCTGAAGTTGGGGAAATTTTGTGCATCAGACCTGGCACCTCTGGTTGTCACACATAATTTATGAGTGTCGGGAGGATCGTAATTTGATGTCTTATGAGGTCTCAACTTCTTAGTGGTTTTCTTTGGTGGTTTATTAGGAGCCATAATGAATAATGTAGACACTCACAACACTGAATTACATCTCGGGAGATTACTTTTTTGGTATTTTTTTTTCATAATTTGGGATACAGTAATTATGGGTAAAATTGGTGGGCCCGAAAAGTTCTGTAGGAGCAAGCATTCCAAGGTATAGACCTCCGGATTAAGGGACTTTTACTGTATATCAAAGGAATACTTTAGAATAAAATACAAGTTAATTAATTTGGGTGATAAAAAAAGAGAAGAGATTTATGAAACTCACCATGAGTAAGCCAACAAGCCAGTCAACCATCTAGCCAGCAGCAATAAACCAATGTGGGATAATTCCTGCAAAAATAGAACTTTATTAGTATATATGTATTAATAGATTCCCACTAAATGTCTGGAGTAGTGAAAATTAAACGTTATTTAAAAGATTGAAAACACATCAGTTGGTTGAGTGTTACGACATGAGCATTAGAAGTTATTATAATGTTTAATAATATTGAGGTAGGCCCAGTGGAGTGCCATCTGCTTGTGGAATATCTTAAACACAAGTAGTATAACAAGTAAATAAGTAGTCCTCTTCTGACCTCCATTGGTAGCAGTGGTAGTAGTTATAGTAGTAATTGTAGTCAGTCCTCTTTGAAGTTCATGTGTTTCCTCTTATATCCCAAACTGATACAGCTTGGAAAATCAAATGCAGTCTGTGAACATCCATCCTGAAATTCCATACACACATTAGTACCGTACTGCACTATTCAACTTGAGTAACACTATGGGCTGTATTCAAGAAAATATCCACTTTGGACAAATTTTAAGTTTTTTTAAAGTCTCCTACTCATGTTTTTTAGCTGATACCAGATGTTATGTATTCTACAGATAGGAGGCCCAATGGGTTATCAATTCATAACACCTCCAAATTTTAGAAGATTCTTATCTTATGTGGAGAAGTATCTGAATGGGGGGTCCAAAGTCACCCCCACGGGGTGGACAGTTCGGACATCTATTGTTTTATGCTGTAAATCGATAATTTTTGACCCTACATTCTTCCTGGACATATATTAGGGGGGAACTCAGATATCTGGCAAGTTTAAAAAAAATTGTAGCACTTGCTTTGTACTTGTGGCTAAACTAAACCTATAACATCACATTATCGTCATATTATTCATGAAAAGAAAGACTTTTAGTATGCAGATTGGTACAGTGATGAACTAACACAAATTAAAGCTTGTGACAATGAAAGACAAAGAAAATATGAACCATTATGGGTATTTTCTATGGTAACTTCTGAGCACTTTTTTGTAACTAGTTTGAGCAGTTTTACAATGTACTTAAGGCACTTTAACTAAATAGGCTAATTAGCATGATTATCACAGATAATTATGGCAACAGAACATTGTCTCTACCTTGAGCATAGAAAGAAAGATTACTAAGGCCAGTAACTTACTGTACATTAACATAAAAAATCATTATCTCCCATTTATCTACCTTCGGTTAACTCAAGTACATGACTATGTCATCTATCTCCATCTCACAACATTCATCATCACCAGCTGGAACATTGGAGTTCACAAATAGGTCTACATTGTGTGTTCCTGCAACATACTTGGGAAAGTCAGTAAACTCTCCACTATGGTACACATGTTTCCTCTTCACTACTTACCACAGTTTGTCCCCAAGAATACTTTATATGTTTCCTTGTAACTGTATCATGGTGAGTGCTTTTGGAGAAGCACCACATGCTTTCTCAAAGTTGGACTCAGACTTGTCAATATCATAACCACCTCAACCCCTACCCTCGGGTTCCTTCTTGGTATTTTGGTTGATTATTAAGGAGATGAGTCATCTTAAAACTTAACTACTACTGAGTACACCTGTCAAGACCTATAGTTTCATGTAAGTCTCAATTCTGGCCAATAGAACAAAATTTGAATGGAGTTTACTCACCCCACACTGCCCTAAAAATAGTAAACACTTCTTTATAAACCCAATAAAGCACAATGAGATACAGATGGAACCAGTTTCAACATCTCTAGTTTCATTCTACTCATTAGTATGAAAAATGGCACTTTTTGTTCATTTCTTTGGGTATAACTGTATAAGAGGTCCACGTGGCAAACATTTACAATTTGTGTATAGAGTATTTCACAAGGGGACAATGTAATATGTTCATGTATAATGAATTTAAGAGGATATTGCACTTATTTTGGGTATACTGGCATATAGAAAATTTCAGCTCTCCAGAGCCAAGTTCAGTGTTTTCCTGCCATTGTAAACATTGGACAGTACCAGTAGTCTGCCTATGTTAGGTCATGTAAGAGTAAAAAGTTATCTCCACACAATATTATGGGCAACAATCAATAGAACAAGTAAAAATATGCATGAAAATGTATAAAATGTGGTAACAATCCAGGTGGACCTCTTATGCAGAATTACCAAAACTATTTCTAATTGATTGTTTCATACAAGAGTTAGACTCGACTAAAACATTTTTTCGAGAAAATGTCCGAACTCACCCAAACCTTATGGTACCGATACCAACATCATCGTACACACCACAAACATTCTTGAATATGACCAACCGTACTGCACTGTTAAGGGGGTGCAGGAATAGGGGGACAGGCTTGGGAGGGGTTTAACGGGGTGCAGGAGTAGGGGACAGGCTTGGGGTGTGCAGGAGTAGGGGGACAGGCTTGGGGGTTGGGGTGCAGGAATAGGGGACAGGCTTTCTACCCACCCCAAGCCTGTCCCCCTATTCCCGCACACCCCAAAACACTCCCCCCCAGCCTGTCTCCCTACTCCCTCACCCCTTTAAATACCAACTTGAGTCACACTATAGACTGTATTCAAGAACATCCTTGGTGTATACGATGGTGTGATACCAATACAACGACACTGTTGTTTGTTTTTAGAGCCATTGTACCAATACCAAACATCACTGTACCCACCATAAATATTCTTAAATTTGACCCTTATCATCAATACAGGGATTTATTCAGTTATGGGGTAAACATCTAAATTAAACTCATCATAAATTGTCTAAATAAGTGGTTAATGAAGGTTTCAACCCCGCTCTTTACCTGATATACTTCATGACCTCCCCACCTATCGGAGGTCAATATTGTTGTGGGAATTGAAGGAAATAACTATGTAGGATACAGTGATAATCGAAAATCGATTGTATTACTAAAGGGAGTTATGAAAATTGTTGGTCCCGGTCTGATGGATCTAACCCATTGCCCAGGTTAGGTCCCGGTAGTTTGCCCAGGTTACATCCCGGTAGCCTGTTGTGGTCTAGGTTTGGTTGTCAGGTCAGACTAGTTTCCAAATTATGTTTGTAATGGGGAATATCTTGAAAACGGGGCATTTGAGGAAGAAAAGTGTCTTAGAATGGTCCAAAATAGTGGGTAATGACAATAAAATATCTATTATACAGAGACGTGCACTTCAGCACTTTTACCCAGTTCGCAATGACGGTAATTCTATCAATATTTATCGATAATACTACCCAAAGTGTCACCATAACATCCACATTTATAAATAAATAACAAAATAAGTAAAAAAAAATAAGGTATTATTAATTAAATTAGTGTGCTATTAGACCCGGATAGATAGATCACGGTACATTCCATAACATTCACATTTATTACACTATATAACTTGTTAGACACTATAATGAATTAATATAAGAGTACACGGAGGATTAAATAATATATAGGAGTTATGCTGGACTTACCTGAGCCTGTAAATTCCCTTTGAGATGAATTTATAAGGTGACAAGCCGGTAATTACTCCTTCCCCGCCCGCCATGTTTGGTTTGATACAGTGTTACCAAGTCAACCATCAAATGTTGAAATAAAATTAAAATCTGCTAATTTATTAATCTGCTAATCTAATATTGTTGTTGTGATAATATGCTAACCACTGTACTAAAATGTGCTAAATTAAATGTTACAATAATTAACATTTTGCTAACCTTTTAAAGTTATTAGCTAAACATATTAAAAATTTATTAGGTGGATCGTCGAATCCTTTTGACCGACCAGAACAGTTCCGCTTGCTTTGGCTTGGTTTAACCCAAGCGAACTTCGTATCCGATTGACGTCCAGATGACGGCTTAGGACCATTATTATCCAACAAAATTATGTGCTAGACTTGCTGTGAAAATATGCTGACTACACCTCCTTTGTTTTATTACTTTGTCAAAAATAATTATTAACTAACTAACTAACTAACTACACCCAAAAATGTGTTAAATGAAATATGCTAACATGAATGGTGTAACAAGGTTGTTCTGCAGACCTGCCCAAATTATCGTACACTCATTATGCTTAAATTTAAATTAGATAATATGTTATTGTACTTTCCTGAAGATTATGGTATGCTGATAATGCAGTGCACATACTACAGTATTATTGTATTGTACTGTGCTAATAAATATCGGGAATAGGGGGACAGGCTTAGAGGGGGGTGCGGAATAGGGAGACAGACTTGTCCCTTATTCCCTCATCCCCCTAACCCCCCCAAGCCTGTTCCCTACTCCCGCACCCCCCTAAACCTCCCCAAGCCTGTCCCCCTATTCCCGCACCCCTTTAACAAACAGGTTATATTATACAGTACTGATGATGATGTACTATAAAAGACAGATTATGATTGATGGATATTAGGCGCCGCAACATCGAGGTTCTATAGCGCCAGAAAAAGGTGATAGAGAGGTGTGATAGCAAGCAGGAAGGAAATAAAATGAAAAGAGGGATAGTTGAAGAACTGAAAGATGGGAACTATTTAGTCTGGTCTCTCACTGGCGACCTTCCTAGCATGGGAAGCTCTCTCTCCCCGATATCGGGGCAGAGCAGGGGCCGGAGCCCCCTCTAGTCTAGCTCGCCAGGTCTCAGAGACACACAAGGCCCCCCACCTTGGCAAGGCGGTTCACATTAGGGGGGCTATAAAAGACAGGAATATCACATAGGTTAAAGATTTAAAACCTCCCCCACCCTTTGAAATAAGGGAAATAGGATATTAATGATGATTCTCGGTTTCTCACCATCCAGTGACATTTGCTCACTGATTCACACCATCTCCATTATCACCTTGCTCTTCCTCATCCAATCTTTCTCTTGTCCTTTCTATTTAGTGTCACATTTTCATTTTATTGTAATTTACACAAACAATTGTCTATCTGTATACAGTATATTGGTATGTTTAGCTAAATTCCCTGGGTCAAACTCCCCACAAGGTTATAACAGTAAACATCAGATCCCTTATTTCTGTCAAACTTTATTTCATGAACACAAAGAACTTGCACGTACAACTGCTTCAAAGGTTAGGGATAAACAGAATACAAATATGTCAGCAGAAATGGTGTCGCAGGATTAGGAGAAGGGACAAGAGGCACCAGGATTATAAATATATAATGTACTGCACTGATAGATGGCTGAAAAATTAACATTAGGATGTTGTTGGTAAATCAGAGTCTATATTAATTCTATTAAACTGTAACAAGAAGTAGACTATTTATACCTCAATAAAGTGGTCTATTTAATGACACAGTAAGGAGAACTATAGACAACCACCAATTAGGCAACATTTTACCATCCTAAATATTAATATTTTCTTCCACACCAGAGGGGAGATAATCTCCCTGGAATTCATATTACTCTAACAAATTATTCAAAATATACAAAATGTTCAATTAATACAATATATTCACAAAAATTACTCCTGAGCTCTGCATGATTTTCCTGCACAAAAACCATCATTATTCTCGTCCTTCTAAAAGTCCTCAATCCACAAAAAATTTACCCTGCATACTGTATATAAAAAACTATAAATTGGTAAATGTTTGTAAATTGTTTAGTTTTGGTAATACAGTACAGTAAATCAGTAAGTTATTGTATTGATGCCTAACTGATTATAAATCTTTTAGTGTAATATACATTTGCACAACTTGGTAATGCTATACAGTACATAATGTTTATTATTTGGCTTGCACAACTCATTATGTTTCACAACTGAAGTTATTTCTTACATACAGATAAAACAATTCATAACTCTTCCATAATGTACTTTCACATTCCATTATGTAAATAGATGCAACTTTGATGCCAAACAAACAGAAAATTAACAGTGAAAAAGTGTGTTTATATTGTATCATCAATTACTACAATATATTTTTTTAAATACTTTTCTACAGGTTCAAATTAAAATGTCATAACACAAAGAAAAAAGTCTCATAATGAGAAAAGTGTACATTATATTTGTAAAATTATCTCTTTTTTTTCATAACCAAGGTAATGCAAATATATACAGTACTGTACTACCTTTGAACATTTGTCAAATATGCAGCAATTCTTAAAGGACGATTAAACCCAATACAGTTTGAGACTGGATCTGAACAGGACAGACAAACCCACTTTGAATAAAAACAATACAGTATTTTAAAGAATAATTAAACCAAATATGTATGAGGCTGGATCTGGGCAGGACAGACAAGCCCACTTTTGTTTCCACCTGCGACATGGGAAGATGGGAATAATAGACATGACTAGGAAAAAGCTACAATGTACAGCCATTGATCGCATCCCTATAAAGAGTCCAGTCAACCTTTGAGCCAAGGAGAACCGGACATCAAGATAATAATGCGGCAGAATAAAACAGTTTACTATAATAAGCTCAGAGAGAGAGAGAGAGAGAGAGAGAGAAAGAGAAAGAGAGAGAGAGAGAGAGAGAGAGAGAAAGAGAGAGAGAGATAGAGAGAGAGAGAGAAAGAGAGAGAGAGAGAAAGAGAGAGAGAGAGAAAGAGAGAGAGAGAGAGAGAGAGAGAGAGAGAGAGAGAGAGAGGGGGGGGATTATAGAAGGTGTAGTGGTTGTGGTGTGGAAAAATTAAAAGACTATAATAATGTATATAAATTAATTACAGACTCAGTGGTAGATTAAGAGAAATATTTGAGATAATGATATAAGAGAGGATGGGTTGGAATAATGATAAAAGGGGTAGGGGTATGGGAATTAGGGTAATGATATAGGTAATTATAATAATATGCATAAATTAACAACTGCCTTCACTGTACTCTGCTCAAATTGGCAGAAATAGAGATAAATTGGACTGAAACTGGTGTGATCTCAACTAAAACCCAAGAGGAATTATAATATACATATAGTAATAAAATACAATGTAAAACAAATGCCAAAAGATCAATACATTTTGAGTATCTGCAAAGAAAGCCCATAATATACATGTCACTTAATAAAGGGGGATGAAGATTTTATCTAACTGCTGGCTAGTCTACTGATTCTTTGAAAACTATCCATTGTATGTAAGAACATCCATTATGTTGATAATAGTGTGGTACTAAGAAGATGGCTTTGTATAAGTCATTATACTGGTACAATATCATTACGTTGATAATAGTATGGTACCAATAATATGGCTTTTTATTGTGTTATACAGTCATCCTACTGGTACAACATCAACATCATTATGTTGATAATAATATGGTACCAAAAAATGGCTTTGTATTGTGTCATCATACTGGTCGTCATACATCATCGTCAACAACATAAATATTCTTACAACATAAGACCCAATGCCTCACAGGATAACTTCCAAACATCAGTAGTCTTTAATGTACAATAGAGTGTTAACATCATCACAGGCCCCTTACAACACAAATGTATCAAAACTCATGGTACATACAAAAGAAAAATATTATAGAAGTCATGACACTCATAAGAAAAAGAAAAATATAAGTCAACTCATATACTGTAGTGCCTACTGACTATATTATATATATTATATTCAGTAGGCACTATATAATATATGCAGAATTAATTTAGCATATATATACAAAAATTATCTGATTGCCAAACTTTATAGTCAAGTTTTCTGTAGCTAACAGTATACAATCAAAGTCAAACCTTTGTTAATTTTACATGTGATTGTGTACAGTATTACTAACCATGGCTCATAACAGCATGATGGTAAACACTGTGTAATTATGACATCACTTTAAGACATTTGAAACACATCTAGCCTAAGCCAGGAGGGAGGATCACTTATTTCATAATACTTTTGTAGTAGTAGTAGTAATATACTGTAGTGTACTGGTATATTATATTCTCGGCTCACTTACTAATTCAGGTTTACATAGTGTATAGTATAATTATACCAATTTACCTTGTGGACTTGACTCTAAGCTGTATGCAAGAAAAATAGTGTAATTGGACAGGCAATGACAACTATACAATGTGTCCATATAAAGGATATGTAGCCATCATATCAGTCAAGTGTCATTGCTTAGTACATAACTTTCCTTGCATAGCATATGGCCTTTTACATCACTCAATATCTAACTAAATACAAGAATTGTGCCTTTAATTAATTAACCCTAAACTTGTCAGGGAGTTATGACCTTTAATCACTACAGTACTTCAATACCTGTACAATGATATATTTTACCTTCATAAAGAACACCAATGTCTCATGAGTCTATACTGTAAGGATCCAAAGAGGCATCCAATACTGAACAGCTACAGCATAAATTGACTATGTATAGGAGTAAGGGAGGGTGTTGTTGTTGGAGAGAAGTGAAGCAGGGTAATTATTTCACGTCAACTTCCGATCCTCCATAAAACATTTCTTTACTTCCTCCTCTGAGAATACCCACTTCAAGAACTCATTGAAGGGGCTACAATGTTGGCAAACTTGAAATTATTAATTCTTCCAAACTGTGTTACAAAATGGGCCATCATTTTATATTTAGTTTCTTTATTATGTAACAGTTTGAAGGAATCAGTAGTCTCCAATATGCTGACATCATCTGTTCCCTCCATATCTGCTTTGTTGTGGTTGACTGCCATCTCCTGGCCGTTGGCAATTACCAAACACTCAACAAAATAGTCATGCTTCTACAATTATTAAATGATAAGAATATATTACAGTAAAAGGAAATGGGGAGTTCAAAAAATGGAGATCTCATACCTTATTAACTAAAAATATAAAATATTTTCTTGACTATTTTACAAACTTTATACAACATTATGGTACACAACATACGCTCTTCTAGCAATGCTTCCTCAGCTCAATAAATAAAACAATATAAAACAATTACGCTACATTCCCCTTGCTCTTTGCAGATTCTTAAGACCTTCCCGTGACAAACTAAAGAGAAAGACTATATATTTTACTTTTCCAAACATCTAGGTAGTTTTTATAGCATTACATAACCTTCCTAGTTCATACATTTTTATTCTGCCTTTTCTCAAGAGTTTTTCCAGCAAGGTAGCGAAGAGTATGTATGTGTATTAATGTACAAACTGTTCAGCTGTCTATAATGATAATACACAGCATCATTATTTCTTTTATTTGTAACATTTATTGCAGTTTCCCACATGAGATATGGGAAAATAAATGTCACAGAAATTACAGGCTGCTGATATTTTAAATGTAGAAGACACGCAGAAAAGTAATCAACGGTCGACAAGCTACGTCAGTAAGAAAATAAGACACGTTCTCTTGTTGGGCTGAGTCAGGGTGCTGGCCACAAAGCAAAACAACAGTAGAGGGCATGGCATTCACACCTGCTGGGATTTGGAAAGCATTAATGGTGCCAGACAGGGGACTCAATAATAGTATGTCCCTCTCATCTTTTATTAATCCGTCATTTGGACTTGTACATAAAATATCAACCGTGCTTGTCACAAAAAAAAAAAACTGTGTTCCCATTTCCTACATTAAAATATAGCTGCTGGTCAACCTCTGCTTTTTATAATATTACAGTACAGCATAAATATTAAAACATGTACAGTACTATTATTGTCAGCCTGTCTGGCACATATTGCATTTCTTCCATCTGACATGTGTCCCAATGCATCCCTCCAAACTGTCTGGACGATTGCTTGATTCTTGGAACTGTCAATGAGGCAGTGAAAGTAGTCGCCCTGAGGCATCCGTTGGAAATAAAATGCACAATCTTGTACCAAAAGTAAAAGATTATACCAAGCGCAAAATAGTCTACAATGAACCAGAGATGCTTGTGGGAAGGATATGGCAAAGTATATAATGGGTTAACGTAACACATTGGCATTGTTTGTTTTTTTTAAGCTACTTTAAAAAAAAAAAAAAAACTTGGCTTAAGAAACCTGTTTATGTATGCAAGCTGTGTTACATCTTAATAGGAACAATTATAGCGGCAAGCACCCTGACTCTTTTTAGCTGTAAACACGAGAGGGGCTCCAAACTGTGAAAGGAGATGGCCCGCTGTGAAAACAAGAAGCAGCACATGTGTGGACCAACACTAACACACTTTGGTCTCCCTCCCCTTCACTTTCCAAAATACAGTACAGTATAAGAATCCAAAAAATTATCACACGGAACCTCACCACTATAGGAAATACATATGCTTTGCTCCTTCCTTCCTTCCTTCCTTCCTTCCTTCCTTCCTCCTTTGCCATTGGGACTTAATATCTATAAGTATTTTATTAAGATTTCTGTTAAACTCTTATTATGAAGTGATGTAAGAAAATAACTACCTACACAATCAAGGATATTTTTTTGTTATTTTGTTTGGTTTTGATTGATAGTCGTCATTTCATTAACAACATAGCAACATACACATTTCTTACATCTGTATTGCTTGGTGCTATATTAATTATCTCTTTGTAGAAATTCCTATGTCTAAGTTATATATAAGGTCTACAAAATTTTGATTATCTAGTCCTCACACATGTACCCAAAAAACACAGGAGTTATTTTTTGTTTGACTAACACCATTACAAAAGGATACAAACATGCACTTGTTTAACCTTCACAAATACATGGGCATCTGAAATCATTAACTTATAATAATTATACTTTACCAAATTCAATTCAGGATGGTCTCACCTACAGTATAGTATAGGATACAGTCATACACTTGTTGTTTCATCACTTGTTTTTCCTGGGCTAAACCTACACTCAAGACTGAAGGGTACCAAAGAGATGACTCAATAAATATTATGGACTTGTTGGACTAAACACAAAACCTGTGCATTTAACGGGACAGTGCAGGTCACCAGTGGACATGAAGGGGTTGGGAGGTGGTTGGTGGGTGACTGCCAGGCTCATCAGTGGCTCCAGCACTTACTTTGAATTTTTTTTTTTTTTTTTTTTTTTTTTTTTAACATTTGTGTTGGGGTCTACAACTTTCAACTTTAAATCTTTCCATCTAAAAGTTTGCAAATAAAACTGATGCTGATTATTACATATTTGTCTGTCTTTTTACATAATTAATTTAACACAAAACAACCTCATATTTACTTTTCTGAGATGTTTATACATCTAAAGTGCCCCAACACAAGTACAGCTGTACATGTAAAATACTTTGTTTTGACAATTCCCAGCCACTTCCAGCCGCTGCAAGCAATGTGACACTGGACATTTTTTTTCAATGTTTGGGAGAGTAAAACCAAACATATCTTGACCTGTATAGTACTGTACTTATTTACAGGACAACTTTCACCTTAGTTATAACTACAGTATTCCCACATTTAAAAAAAAATGTCCATATGGGCAACAAGAAGGCAGTGACTACAGTAGTTGGGGGAGGGAAGGGAGGGAGGTGGGAGGAGAATAGAGACAAGAGTGAGAGAGTGATAGAAAGAGAGAAAGAGGAAGATGGCCGGATGTTCACATGTTGGGATCAAAAAGTGTTTGATATGTGCATCAGGAGGGAGTTTACTCATCATCTTAATGGTCTGTTTACATCATACATCTCTAGTAAAATCCTCCACAGACTGACAGAGCCCCCCTTAAAGTAAGTTGCTACTTAATAGCTTCTTTCTAGTACGGTACAGGAAATATGTTTTTCACATTCTTATATTTCATACACACACACACACGCACACACACTGAAGAGGTTTCCCCCCCTTTTCTACTGTGTGTCAGTGTACAGGGAGTAAACACTTCAAGCGCATGCAGAAAATCACTTCACCACAGACTCAGTACATAATTATTCTCTCGATATGCTGGCAAAAGCTTCATAAAACGGGATTCTCTCGGGCCGCTTTTTTTTTTTTCCGAGACTGAGAGGCAGAAGAATAAAAGGACAACACCAATACTAGACTTTGGCAGAATAAGGTCTGGCAGCAAATGGAATATATATCAACAAGTTATGCTAAAGGCTAAAATGTCTCCTTGAGAGTGGGAGGGGTCAGAGGGAGCAGGAAGGAGTGCTGGTAGGGTGGTGGCTAGACACACACACACACAATCTTGTTTAGGCCGTGTTGATGGGAGGACTCGTCTTAACTCTTTCCTTTCCCTTTATGGGTATAACACTCCCTCAACACTGTACTCTATACAGTGACACACCTCAAGTCAACAATGTCTTTCTACACACATGCCACGGAAAATATATCACAAGTATAAGGAGGGTAAGGTGGAAGGGTTTCGTGGTGATATCGGAAGGGAGATGCATTTCTTTCCAGAGTTTCATAAGAGTTCTTTTTCTGGTACAAATGCAACCTGACCCTCTTTGCTTCACTTTTGCCAGGTTTATCTAACACACTGCAAATCTTGAGCTGAGAGTAGATTATATTTCAGAAAAAGCAAACATCTTTACAATGGACAATTTTCATGTTATTGCATTTAAATAATATAAAAAAAGCACTAATGGTCCTGGCCTCAACACTGTCTGTCTTTCCTTAACCCTTAAACAATGGCTCAAAACTTTTATGTTTTTCTCAATCCAATGCCAGACAAATTTTCTTGATGGAGTAAAGCACCCCATCCATCATCCAAAGGTTATAAAATATATCATGTGTTACTGGTATCTCAAAAACAGATTATCTTTTTATCTTTTTAAATTGGACTAACACCAGATTAATTAATACACGTCACCCTGTCGTTCAAAGGTTAAGTCACCATCCTCTGTAAATCTTGTTTGTGGTTTCAGGTTCAAATATTTATCCTTTAGGGTCACATAATATGAGAAGTTAGGGGTTAAGTGATGACAACAACTAATACAATAACTTCATACAGAGTCTTTGGAGCCATAGTACCAGTAGTCATCATTGTTAAGTCCATTACTTTTCAACCATATCTCATTTCCACTCTATACTCTTGTGTTCCCATAAGAGAAGCTTTTATAATATATCTTGCCATTCTGACAGTCTTCAGAATTGATAAGCCAACACAGAAGTCAATACTAACACCACTCCATCACAAATCACCAGTCATTACATCATTTTCTATCATCACTCCTGACAACATTACTTTCTATCATCACTCCTGACAACATCACTTTATATCATCAGGTAACATCACTTTATATAGCAGTTTATTATATATTTATGCTATGTTACCACCTTGGACCAATAATAAGATGGCTATACCAAGAATCCCTCAGACATGTTGACATCGAGTTGGGCTCGTAGTGCGTGTATACTCTGGAGAATTTTCTTCTGATGGCCGACGAGAGTTATTCCAAGCTGCGTCAAGTCGTGCTGCGTGAGGCGCGCCACAGACTCCAGCTGTGTCACACCTGCCCTCTGGAAGTTGTCAAGGTAACGATTCATCTTGAGGGATGCCAACCAGTCCTCCACAGAACTCAGCTGGGTCAAGTCTACTGAGTCCAGGCCCAAGGCTGTTGTGCACCTATAGGAAGGAGGAAGGTAATATAGTAGTACGGTAATGTTATTTGTATTATTATTTATCATTACAGTATTATTAATAGTAGTGGTAGTAGTAGTAATAGTCTAGCCACCAAGGGCTCTCATATAACTGAGAACTGAAGCATACAGTTGTAATGTTCAAGTCATTATTAGTTTTGGCCTTCACAGTGACACAAATAAATATGAAATACTGTACCTAATATCTAACATATAATTTTTAAACCACTTATTTTACATGGTATTTTTTTTATAGGACCAAATTTCAGGTGACTTTCTAATTTATCTAGTCAAAGAAAACTGCATAAATTGTATTTTTTGTTTCATACAGTACAGTACAGTACAGTACAGTGTATATAGGTTTTGTGAATACATCAGTAGTATTTCCTTCAGTCAAAAACATATTTAAATAATCCCTTGAACCTGGAATTAATTCTTAAATTTTACTGGGCCAGATATGTAAATACAGTAATAATAAAAAGCTTAGTACTGTAGTTGTTAGAAAAATAGGAAAGCTGTCAGCCAAATGCTTAAGAATTAAAAAACCACTAAGAATATTAACACTTGTTCCATGACAATTCCAGATGAATAATATATTCCTGCAGGAGGTAAATAATTCATGACCTTCAAACTTAAATAACCTGCTATTTCAATACAGTACATTACCAGTATATAAAGGACACTTTTTGTCTGAATGTTTGTATATGAATGACTTCCTCCATAAATTATTATTTTACAAACAGTATTTTGAATCCTTATGACCCAAGGAAGGTTTTCAGACCAAAAAGATCAATGCATGCACATGTAGGCCTGTATAAGTGTGTGTGTGTCTGTATGTATGTATGCCAACTTGTACAAGATAAATAGTTCTGTGGTACTGAACACGACTGGCGAGGCAACAACACCATGTGATATACTAAACTACAGTATTTTGAAGAGCATATCTGTTTACAATACAGTAATTATACAGTACAGTACTTGGTTTTTGGGAAAGGGGTGGGAGGGAAGACTGAGAGTGAGGTGGAGGGATGGAGTTGAGATGTAGGCTATGTGAGGGAAACTGTTATGGGGTGGGAGGAGGGACGCCTGTTAACAGGGAACAGGGGCTCATGGAGGCGATTCATTTGTGGCCACCCCTTCAGGGATTAAGGCGTCTGGCAATAGATAAATAGGTAGTCAATAATCAAAACACAATAGTTTGGTTCTACTGTACTACCAAATAACAACATCATGTAATATTGTACTTTAATTTTTTGAGAGGACGTCTCGATTACATTAATGTAACTAGGAACATGTCGGAGTTAAATTATAGCAAGCAGATGAGTAAACTGTATAAAAACTAAAAACATTAGATAGTTGAGAGGAATGTTTGAGATTCTTGGAGTATATTCTTGAGGTAATACCGTATTGTATAATTGTTAGACTTCAGTCAAATATGGGAAAGTCTGGGTAATACAACTATATAGGGGAAGTCAAGTAAATGTGTGAGACAGAATATTGAGTACTGTACAGTACTGTATTGTAATGTAAACAGACCAAATGGAGGACACTCAGATCACTTACAATGATATGCTGTAACAATTAACCCATTAACAATAGCTGAAATAAAATGGAAGAATCTTACATTTCTGACAAAAACAGTTGACAATTTCACACCAAAAATCTCATCTCTTAATAAGGGTTACAGGGGCAGAGATATTCTTTACTGATTCATCCAAACTATCCATAGGAAATAAGATGCCTTAGTACAGTTTAGGTACTGTAAGTTGTTCTGTGGGAAACTGTTAACTTCTATCTATGACAAGAAACATAATTAATATCTTAGTGTAAGTGTTTTATGGCTCGTACTCTTTCACCTACACTTTTCCTCTAATACTCCTTCCCTTTCACTCCCAACCTTTGTGATATTATCTCATATACAGTATTACCTTTTTTCATCTATAAAGGATAAACAAAATGCTGAAAAGATTATTATGCAGTAAGAGATAAAAACAAAAATTAAAGTTGTATGAAAAAATTACATTCATCATAAATCCTACTTTGATATCCCTGTTTAAAGGGGTATATAATATAGTACATTGCTGTTGGTGATAAATCTGGAGCAACTGATTCCTCCAAACTATTCCAAGCAACAAGACACCTGTACAGTATATATATTCATTGGTCCAATTTCCTAACACAATTTTGAGGAATCAAGGCACTCTAGTGAACCAAAAATGTATTACTGTATTACCCCCCTAATATTCATACACTAGATACCTGTTATTCAGTTCAAAATGGACTATTCTTTCTCCATAACTAGACACACACTGGTTCATCACAATACATACACATCATAATAAATATATTCTTCACATTCATTCAAAGACATATAATACAGTGAGTGGTATTACTAAACTTATTCTTGATGATAGCTTCTCTTAGTCACTCAGTTAATATCATTTTTCAATGCAAATTTAGCGACAAAATACCTTTTTGTCAAAGAGCAAGTTTAATAATATAACCCAGTGAATCTATCAAGCATTCACCCTCTCCCAAATGTACAGTTGTGGACATATGAACAGACATTTCAAACAGGGGCCCCCTATCAAGCATAGAAGAGGACCTGCCTCTGGACACATACACATACACAATGTCTCATCCTACCCTATGCTACTCACACACACACACACACACATCCTACTCTATGCTCAATGATGGATCCTGTTTCAAGTGTGTCTGTTTCACGTGTCTACAACTGTACCATCTAGAATACAAGGGTCATAATAACTGGATTAAAATATGATTTTACTTTCACAACAACTTTCGTCATTATGTCTACTACACTGCAGTACATGTTTGGTTCAGGGAAATTTAACACTCAAATAAAGAGTGTAGGATCTAACTAATAATCTAATGTTCAAAGGGAATTCCAAACAAAATATATCAAGATAAATTAGAAACAATGAAGGGAAGGTGAGAAATGATCACAAGGGAAAGGTGAGAAATGATTGCATGGGAAAGATGAGAAATAATCACAAAGGGAAAGGTGGATGAATGGAAAAACCAAAGTACATCTATCAGCCATTTCATATACAGTATGCTGCAATATTTACAAAGTACAACTAACAGCCATTTCATAAACACTGCAATATTTACAATTACTGAAAGTTAGCCATGGAAAAGAGTGAAAAACAAGAGGCCGAGATTTGCTTCAGCTCTGCTGCCCAAACTATTTAAAAATGGCCGTTATATCATGGTGCCCTATTTTATCTAACAACAGATGATTTTGTTGAAGTTGAGAAATATAGCAACATACAGTATTTATGTGTGGTATGGCACAAGGGGTGACAGAAAGGTCTCTCAAAATAAAAACCAGAATCATCTTATGTTAGCAAAATAAGATATTGTACAATGTACTTAGCTAATATCCTTATAGTGAAAAGGGTAAAACTATTGGTATAAATATCCCTATCTTTTACTATCACTTAATATATTGGAATAGGGATGCATGCCAAGAGGAAAGTCTTACAAACTCTGTTAAAGATATCAATCTAGACTTTGCTTTAGCAGGCTACAAACAACAACATTGTCTATAATGTAAAGTACATTATAAAGCTTTTGTCCAGCTTTAGTACCAACCTCTTATGGTGTTTATGGCTCCAACCACCTGACATCAGGCCATATTCAAGAACATTCATGGTGCATACAATGGTGTGGTACTATACTGTATAGTACTGTACAATAATGACTCCACAGACCCACAATAGATCCATCATACCATCACCATGCACATATGTTCTTACATATAGCCCATATATATATTTATTTTCCTGAGTGTAGAATGATTATACTTTGCATTATATATTTATTCTGCATCTGTATAATGAAAATACCCAAAAGACTTGTACTTTAGACATATATATATATATAGATGCAAACACTCTGTCATGATTGTATAATGAGGTGGTAAAGAGCTAGAGCAATAGTTAACATGCAACTACAAGCAAACAGGCACAATTTGAACACAAACAAACACCCAGACAGAAAATGTGCTTATTGTACTCTTCTTAATGGTACAGCTTTGTTACAAGTGCATAACTAATTGTACACAGAGGGGTTATTGTAATCTTCTCAATGACATAGCTTTGTTACAAGTGCATAGCTAAATAAGAATAAAAGAGTAGTGGGGGACATCAGAATACAACAGTTATCAAGAGATAAACCAACTACAACACTCAAGTCATCTGGTAATATGATGGATACCCTTGGCCTCAAAAGTGATATATAGCCTTGTGTCTCTCAACAACTACTGTACAATATAACATTACAAGTTTTGGCCGTGTGTAAGAAAAGTAATGTAGTAATAGTAACAATGATCAGCGTGATGGTGGCTTCATACACTTTAAATGAGGCCATCATATCAGTTATCAATATTGTCTAATAAACAATTATTTTTCTTACACAGTTTTCATATTTCATTGTAGTTGTTATTGTTGTTGTTGTTGGATGCAACAAAGGTGTGTATGTAAGAACATTCATAGTGTTGACGATGGTGTGGTACCTGTATGATGACTACATTAGACAAACAACACAGCCACAGTACTGTACTGGTACCATACCATTGTCAATACCACCATGGATGAAGTGTGGGTATTAACATATTATATATTATGATACAACTACTGTACTGTACTGGTTACCCATCATAACAACAGGTAATTGAGTGGTACAACTACTGGCTAACCCATCATAATAACAGGTAACTGAGTGATTCTGATTGTCACTGTACTATAACTACTGACTAACCCATCATAATAACAGGTAACTAAGTGGTTCTGATTGTCACTGAACAAAGGGTCAGAAAGACGAGTTAACAAATGCTGATCACATGTCTTAGAGAGGGTGTGGTGGATGGAAGAAGGTCATATGCAAGAACGTTGGTGGTGTTGACGATGGTGTGGTACCGGTACGATGGCTCTGTTGTTTGTCCATGGAGTTGTCTTACCAGCCAGTACCACAACATTGTATGCACCACAGACATTCTTGAATAAGGTCTGAAGCTTAGAGGGATTATAGTAATACTGTACTGTACTGTACTGTATGTTGTTGGTGAGAATGGAAACTTGTAACTCCATACCACTGTGCCACAAAACAAAGTACTGTATATCTATATTAATACTCAGTTTTGTAGCCCAGTTTGGTGTTTTCACAGCCTCTAATTCACCAACAATATCACTCCCTTTACATGACTCTCCAACTTGTAGAAAATTATCTGGAATATTATTTATGTTCAATAAAAAAACATTTCAGTGTTTGTGGCGCCTTTGTAGTCAAGTACTAAACAGTATATTGCATCTTTCTTTCAGTATTTACATTCTGAGAATATAAATAGGTATTATCACAAGTAGGACGGTGGGAGCATAAACAAAAACTGATTCTGCATGTCTGTTTGAACAGCATCAATTGGGAATTTTGCTTCTTTCCTCACTGTTACTAAATAAAATTGTATGGGGCTGTATAACTGATGAAGTAACTTCTTATTATTGCTATTAACTTTTTTTATAATTTCTTCCAGATACATTCTCTTCAAGTTACCCCTCCCTTGCACTTCTCCATTTCCTGTTTGTTTACCTTTGCATTTAGGCAGCCTGGTTAAAGTTGGCCCACTGGGGTCGGACGAGGACGGGTGCATAGTAGGGGTTTTGTGGGGCTGGCCGCCTGAGGGGGGATAGGAGGAGGAGAAGATGAGGGATAGAGCTCACGTGTGACCAGAGAGACAGAAAATGAGGCCTATAATGATGTAAAGAATAGTAAAGCAGAAGGATAGCATTGTAGTAGACAGAGAGAAAAAAATGTTATGATGATATAAACAACAGAGTACAGTACTCTAATATGAGAGTTTGGTCTACAAAAAAGAACTGGTATGAACTAACAGGATGGTATAAACAAACAAAGAAAGAGAAGAAGCTTTGATTGTTTGTAAATGAGATTAAAAGAGGGAGTTTTTATGCAGTTTAGGAACCAAACTCATATCAAAAGAGAAGAAGGTAAAAATTGAAAGAACAAGTGTATAGAAAAAGAGCAGATAATTATCTTTTTTAAATAAGATTATATTTACAAGAGAAGAAGGGGAGCAGCAACCCTTGAAGAAACAGACATAGTATATTATGATGTTTCAAGGAATACAGTAATTAGAGGGAAAGTGCTTGGGATATGTTCATGATGATGGATGGCAAAATCACTAAAAAAAAAGACTTATGATACTAGCCTTTGCATGGATGTAATCATCATATGCAAGAAGTTTTGTGGTGTTGACAGTACCGTGGTACCGGTACGACAGCTATGTTGTTTGTGTATGGAGTCGTCGTACCGGTACCACACCATCATCAACACCACATATCATGTCCTTGTATACAGCACTAAATGCAATGCTGAGTATGTCCCCAATTACTATCGCAAACTACAAATTCCCAAAAAGCGCGAACGTTTGTTGATTTGCACTTGTGATTAATTTTATGCAAAGTATAATTACAATTTCTGCATTTACAAAACCATAAATGTCAAGGCGTTTACAAATTTGCATTGGCGAAAGCTGTGGTTTGGTTTTGCAGATTAGTGTTTGTAAAATGCAAATTTTTATTTGCAGTTGGTCAGCACTCCTAAAGTAACCGCAGATAGCATTGACAACAAGAATCAATGAACAGCTAAATGGGATAAAATAAAGAAAGAGTTAAAGAGGCTGAAGGGAGAAGACTGACTCAGCTAAAGGGGAAGATAATGATGGGAAACTAGAATATATGTATTCTTTGATACTCTCCCATCAAACAGAATTATCCATCAGATATCTTGATCAAGTCTCAATGAATTGGTTACATCCAGTTCACTGATGGTTGATACCCGTATTAAAGACAGAATTGCAAAGAAAGAGAAACCTAATTCCCTGCATTACTTACAAGCCAATTTAATTATTTTTCTACAGTCTATAAAAGATATTTTCATATTCTTAAGAACTTTGGAGGAAATACAACAGAATACTGAATCATAATTCTATTCAAATTGTTGTTGTTGTTGTTCTCCTGGGGCAGAATGGCCTCCTGTCCCACATACCCCCAGTACACTCCGGTTGCAGTTAAAAAACATATTAAAATAAAGGAGGGGCTGCATGGCTTTATGTGCCTGGACTACCGAAGTAAATCCCAGGAAGATGGGACCAGAGCTTACTGGACCAGGGAGTAGAAAAACCACTCCAATGACATTCATGCACAAGGAACCTGTTTTTATCGACCAAGTTGATGACTGAACTAGTTGGCAGCTTTGAGGCACAGATTTAGAATAACAGAAATAATAAATAAAATGACCTTAAGCAACAGCAGGACTAAACAACAGTAAAAATTATAAATGAAATTAAGCAACAGCAAATATGAAACCAAGAGTGAAAACAAACCAAACCTTAACTTTGACACCCATTTAGTACATTGGATTTCTATGATTCTTCCAAAGTTATTAATCTTCCAAAGTTATTAAGCAAGGAAATATGACAAAGTGAACAAAAATAATGGTGTCCTGTTGCCTGGTGACAAAAGTATACAAAATTCACAGACCCTGCAGTGTTGACAATGCTGTTGTAGGAACTCAGAAATTGATCTCTCTTAAAATTCTGAGGGTGTATCCACGGGGAGTCGAACCCAGGACCTCTGAGATGCGAGGCGGAACTTCTACCAGTACACCATAAGATTACCCCAGTGGTATAGTGTTGAGATTTGCCTTTTCAGGTCACTACACTGTGGTACCAGTACAGTACAATGGGTCGATTCCACAGTAGTATTTGTTTGTTAGCTTCCCAACCAACCACACTGGTAAGACTTCATTATTTTACAAAAGCCGAGTACTGTATACACATTCACAAAATCTATCCAACAGTTAGATAATTATATTCACTGCATAGTTTACTCACCAAATTCATTAAATAATTCACCCATAAGTCATTTACACGGCTAACATTTTTTCGTTTGCGAGCTTACAAACCATAGAATCGACCCACTGACTCCACATACAAAAAACAGAGTCATCGTACCAATACCAAACCATTGTCAACACTACAGAGGTTCTCGTATACTGTACAACCTAAACTCACACCAACACAATCACTTCAACACAATTGTCCATTTTAAAACCTCACACCCCTTATAAAGATACAGTATTTGTATTATCAACCTTACGGGAAGAATCTTTTGTTGGTGAACTGGAAGGTTTATGATTCCTCCAGAATATGCCAGAAAACAGACTCCTTCAATGGTACTAATATGGGATCTGTTTCATGGTATAGTTTAAAGGAATCAGAGACCTTCCAATTCAACAAGAGAATCTCCCTTAAAGAACCTATATAGTATAAATAATTATACAGTATACTTTACAATACTGCTTGTAAAGAATACAAACTACAATATTTTGGGACTTACAAATCTCTAATGTACATTGGGCCATATGCAAGAACATTGGTGGTGCATACAATGGTGTGGTAATGGTACAACGACTCCCCAGACAAAATCAGAGCCATTGTACCTGTACCACACCATCGTCAATACCATGGATGTTCTTGCATACCACTCTTGGATTGAGACAGACATTATGAATGATAATAATACTGTACAATGATAATAATGATATTAATGATGATAAGATAGAGAGGAATGTGGTGTAAACAATATACAGTACAGTAGTATATAATGTAATAAAGAAAATATTATCAATAACTTAAACACTGGCACATTGACAATACTGTAGTGCAAACAAGAAAAGCTTAAGGAAAACTCACAGCATTAACCAAAGTAATAAGAAAATGTCACTCTCTCTTGTTGATTCAATTTGTGTTGATATATTTATGAGGCATTTACGTGCAAGCAGCCACCAGCAAAGCAGGTTTAAAGAACATATGCCTTTACTGTCACCAACCATTATTAGACATGGGGGAAACATTAAGGCACACTGTGATGTACAATACTGTACTGTAGTCAGTAAATTGGAAATAAATGAGGCTTTCAAATATTGCCATGAAACACCACCTATATGGAAGTTGCTTGTTTCATGGCATGGTAAGGAGGAATCAGATGCCTCCAATTTTCATACACTGACACCATAGAAGTGGTGGGTGAAGGGATCACCACATACCAAACACCTTGATACATATAACATTGAAAGTAACTACAATACTGTATGTCACTACTATATGTCAATGTCATATGGCTGTACAATATTTCCTTTTAATATCTTTAACTCATCTTTTGCCTCATAACACAATGCTTGAAATCATTATCACTATCCTTCCTAACAAACACATAGTATAGGAATAATCCCACAAATAACAACCAAGTAACAACACAATTACAGCTCAGGTAAAAATGCATGTGACATTCATTGCCTGTGGTTTGAATTCTCAATAGCAACGCCCCCACACAGCAAAACCAAAGGTGTTATTTTTATCTATTTCTTTTTTACTAAAGAAGAGGGACAAAATCCAAAGTAAATTTGATAACACACAAATCCACTGTCCCTTTCAAGCCTGCCCCTACAAGTTGCTGCCTCCATGACCAAAGTTCCTTTATATAACCTTAGTGAAAGAAGCCATTCTATAAACTGCTTCACCCATTCCTAATCCACATTTTATTACACTACAGTATTACATAATGGGCCACATTAAAAAACACTTGTGGTGCATACAATGGCATGGTACCAGTACGACGTTTAAAAACAAAACAAAAAAAAAACAGAGTCAACGTACTAGTACTACACCATCGTCAACACCACGGATGTTCTTGCATACGGCCCTTCGTCTGCTGTTCATGTTTTCTATCAAATCACTATATCATAAATTTATTAGCCTTTTGCAGATTAGTACATTACATATAAGGTCACTATTTAATGTCATTACTGCAAACCAATACACAATCACAAAAGCAGCAATGCACTATTATAGCAATTTATCCCTAAGGGACATTCATATAGAATAAAATGCACATATTAAGGGAAGATTATCCTGTTGGTGACTTGCTTGGAAAGTCTCTAATTCCTACAAACTATGCCAGGAAACACACATCCTCAATTATACTACTGTAATAGGGGATGTGTTGATGTTATTGTTGAAGTTCATCAAGATGTCTGGCTGAGCAGCCCCGAGCTCCTGAGGAAGGCCATGGCCTGAACCGGGCTTTCCCACAGTGTCCTCAGAGAGTGTATGTTGTGTTGTTGGCGAGTGTGGTTGTGTGCATTGCAGTCTTCAATAATGTGTTTAATAGAATGGGGTGCTGTGTTGCATCTCGGACAGGGGATGTGTTTTGTTGTTTGGTTTGGAGGAATCAGAGATAATCCAATTCTATACAAGACAATCTCCCTTTAATTAATAGAGAAACGGCAAACGGACGGAAAGTTAATTATATTTCTTTTTCACTACTGTATCGTACAATCTCTATTACATATTATATAATGGTCAATTGCTTTCTATCTATGCTGAATACAGTGATAAGTACAGGAGATAAGAGAACTGATAGGATTCCAGTGTCATAATTATATCCTTACATAACAGAAAAGTAGAATAAGGAAGAGGAAGAAATAATTAAGAAAATCCAATCTCAGAGTTTCCTCATTACACACAAGTTTGGTGGCATGGTCAGAAGGAATCAGAAGCCTCCAATTTTCATAGCCGATCACAGCTAGGGTCTTTAAGTACAGTAGAGTAGATTATTTCAAACATGGTTCAGTATAGTCACAAGCCATGATTTCTGTTTTACATACTGGTAAATGACAAAATACATGTGGTAGAATCATTTCCCTAGTACAGTACAGTACAGTATTGTTGCTCTGCTAACTCCACATTAAGACATCATACAAATAGGACACAAGCTTTATTTTAACTTGACTCATCTGTTTTATGTGGACAGACATTATGGCTAGTGACCAAACAAGAACATTACTCCCACATCTTGAATACAGTAGTGGTATCATTCAAGTACCCTGATCAAAATTAGTTTAAATACCTGCTGCTTCTCACCTGCTTTGTACCACCTCAGTGATGACCATAGATGGACATTAAGGAGAGGAACAAGAATCCTTCACTAAACATAATGCTGTTTACTAATACTTACAGACTTGGTCAGTCCCCAGACAACTGATCTTTGAACTCATTATTCTTAAACTCCCTTTATGTACCATTCAAATTTTTCTGATACATTTTTCTCACTTCCCATTTTTGCTTCTTTCCAACTAAAGCTTTCACAATGCTGTATTCTTTAAGCATCTTACTTACAATAAAATAAACAATAAAAGTTTTAATGATTTCCCACTGAAAGATTCCTTGCTGTGGGAAGCAAAATACAAAATTTCCATCTCACCTATTTTGTGCGACCTTGCTGAGTGCTTCTGGTGTGCGAATGAGGCGATCTAGTGTTCGCACAATGGATGCAAAGTTGGGGCGGTGATTGCGTTCCTTTTGCCAACAGTCCAACATTAGCTGGTAGATGGCTTCTGGGCACTCCATCGGGGCAGGGAGGCGATAACCCTGTAAGAAAAGTAAGGATATAATTTGTTTACCAAAGAAAATGAGGATGGCATGGAGTGCTTTCATACATAATACAAGTAGTTCCATCACATAAATATATATAAAATAATCACTTTCTTAACCTTATCACAAACAACCAAAGTACATAAAATAATCACTTTCTCAATCTTATCTATTTATTAATTCATACATGACGCAGTCAAAAAAAGTGTTTCTGTCACAACCTCGACCTTTTTGTGTTCTTGACCTCACAAAAAAAACTACTACATAAATTTCAATACATGTACAGTACATTACAATATTGCCTACCTTAACCTTATATTGTACATGACCCCACAAGAACTACTATAGACCTGATAATACCTATTCAGTATAATACAATAATTAAGTACAATACATGTATTTACCTTCTCAATGCTCTTGATGACATCTTGATTGCTCCAATTCCAATATGGTCGTTCTCCATAACTCATCACCTCCCATAAGACAATGCCCAGACTCCAAACATCAGAGGCGCTGGTGAACTTACGGAAAGCAATGGCCTCAGGAGCTGTCCACCTCACAGGGATTTTCCCTCCCTACAAAACAAGTTCACATTTATTTATTTACCCATTTCAATAATTTGCCATGGATACATAAGGCAAATAATTACCGGTAATGTACAACCGGGCAATGAGGAATGAGTATGTGATAAAGTATTTGAAATAATTAAAATCAACAAATTTACAACAATACCGGTACCAAGTTATTTATCTTTATTTTTACACTTGTAGTGTAAATCGTAAATCATAAAACTGGATCGCCTTTGTGGAGTAGCAACTTTTAAGATATTAGTAGATCTATGGTTGCTAAGTTAGAGATACAGTTTGTGGAAGTAAATTTTCACATGAGATGCCAACCACACAAAAAAAAATGGCTAATGTTATGAGATGACTGTACTAGATGATAAATGTAATGTAATAACTTGTCTACATCATCAAACTAATAAACATTATTATTTATCCATTTGTATAGTAGGCTATAATTTTTAGCTTACTCACCCTGGTGGTATTATAAACTTTAGTTTACTCACCCTGGTGGTAATATAATCTTTTAGTTTACTCACCCTGGTGGTATTATAGTTTACTCACCCTGGTGGTATATGCTCCTTCAGTGTGACTTTCAATCTCCCTTGACAATCCAAAGTCAGCAATTTTACACATGAGTTGTGCATTAACCAGTACATTACGAGCAGCCAAGTCCCGGTGTACATAATTCATCTCACTCAGGTACTGCATTCCAGAGGCTATGCAACGCAACATACCAACCAGTTGTAACACTTGGAATTTGCCATCATTCATCTGGAAAATATATCAAACTAAATTATATTAAGAAAAGCAACGTAATTCCTATACTGTATAGTAATTCCTGTTTCTTACCACCTTCCATTTTTTCACATGTTTTGGAGTAAATATTATTTGTCATTTTAGGTGTTTCCCAGAAAAATTATGAAGGATAATAATGAGCAATTTCCATTCCTATTATCTTGTGACACAGCTTTAAGTAGCCATGCAGCTTTCATTTGATGTTACCTTGTTCATAAAATCAAATTAATCCTCAGGATGTAGTTGAGTGAGTGTAGGTTTCTCCAAGTAGAATAAACATAATGTCACATGAATAGTATATACTGTAAATAGGAAAGTTCTGCATATATTAATTATTTAAAATAAAATTAAGTTGAAGAAATTAGCAATGACATGAATAAATAATAAGTACAGTATCAGGGTAAGTAGGAGAGCTAGTGACACTTTTACACTGTACAGTACTGTACTGTAAATAACTAAACTTAAAAGTAATGGTGTACTGTACCCTGAGGAAGTGGTCCAGTGAGCCATTCTCCATGTACTCAGTAATAATCATTACAGGGTTACTCTTGGTCACCACACCCTGTAGGAAGATGACATTGGGATGCTCAAATTGTCCCATGATAGATGCCTCAGTTAGGAAGTCCACCCTTGCTTTCTCTGATGACCCAGGCTGCAAAAAGGGTGAAAAATATTAGTCAATAATATCGTGAAAATGTCAGATGATTATTTGAGCTCTCAGTATAAAGTAAGTTCCAAATGAGTCATTCAAGTAGGAAGTCATGTACATATTGTTGGATAGCACTTAACATAGAAAAAATTATATAAATATGAAGATGACCAACATCAATGTACCATTAAATCTAGAGATGGATATGCTTGTCTATATTTTCTTAATCCCTGACTATTAATTCAGCACTTTAAAACTGAACCAACAAAAATTAGTCTTAGAAAAGACTAATTTCCTATAAAGGATATCAGGAAGTCATCACCGGAATATTTGAGATAAGTACATGCCCATATGACCCTCCTCTTTCCCATGGTTATACTATTATATATACTCTATACAGTACTGTACTCACTTTCAAGGTTTTTATGGCCACTGTCATCTCAGGTCTGGCCGGCAGCTGTAGCTTCCCCTTACAAACGTCTCCAAACTCGCCACCTCCAATGATGGCCTCAATGGTGATATACGATGCATCAATCTCTCGTGCAAACTCCCTGATGGCTTGGTTGGGGTCTTCATAGGTGTGAGGGTCAATGTAGGTGCGGTGGTGTCCAACTTGTGTAAACAGTGGAGTGGTCACTGTTTAGGGAGACACTCAGTTACAGATTTGAACAAAGAAGAAAAACTTCATGGGAAAAACAGGGTTAGGTTGATTGTGAGACTGGAAGATATATAATAAGTCTAGTGAAAGATGACACTAGGGTGTTTGGGTGAGGAGGAGAATATAATAATTTGGAGGCAAAACTAGGATAGGGTATAATTATGAGAAAGGAGGAAAAGGATTAACACAAATTGTTCCTGTAAACACTGGAATACTGTACCTGTACTTACCTTTTACTGCTGTGGCAAAATTCACCCTTCAGGCTAAAATCTAATTACTGTATATGCTTTGGACACTTAAGGAATACAGTTGGATAATTGAATAGAGGCCTACAATAAGTCAATATCATCTCCAAAATAGTCAACATCATCTCATCTCATAAAAAGTAGGATTCAATAACAAGTTCATTATAATAACACAAATTGGTTCAGTACTGTATTCTCCCCTTTGTGTAATGTTCACTTACCAATGCTTAGATAATAAAGTAGTAGATACAGAATCTGTAAATACTACAGTATATATATACATCTGTAGAAAATAGTTTTTTGAAATTTGTAAAAAAAGTACCAAGTAGCCTACAAGTCCCTCCATCTTATAGAGTGACAACAAGTTAAGACCCAACAAAATTATTATAGTATCCACAAAATAAATTATTGTGCATATAATTCATAGTAAACACATTGTTAATATGTAACCTCTTGAGTATATAGACGGCATCACTCTCCAAATTACACTCAGCAACACTGTACTGTACAATACTCTGTATCAAGTTAACCTGGGTTCACTTCCTAAAATGTCAGGCAACAGCACTTTTTGACTGGGACTATATAACTAAGAAAAGAAAGTAATTATTTTTGTCTTTTGTCCTAAACTCATGAATCATGTAAATGTATCTTGGTTTTACAGTACCGTACTGTAGACTTTCATCAATGTTTCATTGCACAGTAACACAAATAAAGAGAATATCCTGTTCATTTCCGTGTGAACAGCAAAAATCTACAAAAGTTTTTGTACAGGTTATTATATCTCTGATTGGCTGAAGCTTTCCATCCTTGCATAAGTGGCAAAACATCAAGTTAAAGGACTTTTGCACAGCTAAAACTACAGGTTTAATGGATCTTTACAATTGAAACCAACAATAGGTCTTGAAATTGACTACAGTACAAATATTACAAACCCAACTGTAAACATTTTACCCTATGTTGTGTACTGGGCCTTTAAAAACCTGGCTTAACCAACTATCAACAGGCCCTGAAAGTGACCACAAAACCATAAACCCAAATGCAAATACTTCAATCTGTGTCATATTCTGGGTATTTAAAAACCTGTCTTGAGCAACTAACAATATGACCCTTATAAGCCATAAACAAGCAAGCACAGACATCACTGAAACCTCTGTGCTATGTATGAGGACTGACACAAAGGAAACTATATTCTGTCAACCAAAAATAATAAGAGTGCTAAGATGAGTGAGTGGAAAAATAAAAACCATTAGAAAAACTGACCACAATGAAACATAAGCAATAGATAATAATTATAATAATTGACAACCGAAAAAGACGATTATCAAAATTACTGCTGTAAGTACAGTACAGTTGATAATATTGTTGATACAGGTTCCGGTTACTGGTTGTTGTATAAATGTTACTGTGTTGTATAAGATGGTACTGTAGCTTACTGCCTGTGGTGGTGGTGATGTTAAAATGGAGGTACAAAAACATGACTTAGGATGGTATTACAGTATCAAACTACAGTACAGTACAGTACTGTACTGTTTCAGAGAAAAGTGCTATTCGTCGCTCAAGTCATATTATTTTGCAATGAAAATTTAGTAACAAAGCACCTTTTCATTGAAGAGTAAGTTTAATAATATCATCCATAGACTCCTCCCAACAACAATTCACCAACCAAAAATATATTATCCACATAAGTACATATGACTGGCATACTGTACTTTGTAATACAGTAATATAATGGCCAAATGGTGATTTGTCCAACCTAAGGAATAAGTACAGCAGTAAGTGAACTGTAATATGAGGGTAATATACTTTTGGAACATTGGAGCACCATGATTCCTTCAAAGTATGTCAAGAAACAGGACCAGATGAACAAAAATAATGGTGTTCTAGCTGCTGTCTGGAATAGTTTGGAGGAATCTGCTGCTCCAGATTTACCACCAACAACAATGTGTGTGTGGTCCAAAAGTCTTAATTGACACCCCTACAAATAACTTGTCCAATTGAAAGTGTATGGTAGGTGGTGACAAACAAGACTTTTGGACCACCCTTGATATATAGATTGATGTAGAAGAATATCATGTTATTTTAATAGAGTTCTATTCACTATATCATACCTCTCTGACAAATACAGTTTTTGTGCCTCAGTGTCAACCAATGCATAGTATAAAATTAGTGTCAGAGTAATACTGTATGCTTATCATTGATGCAAACATTCAGGATAAAATGCAACTCAGCTTTCCAAATAGTATAAAATAAAACATAGCTCTCCAAAAAGTCTCAACATTCACAAATGCTGTAAAGATGGAATAAAATCAATAAAAAGCAAGAATAAATTAATTAACAAGCTGCCAAAATTCTCGTACATTCTGCTGGACTGAAAAAAAGAACAAATAAATAAATAAATAAACGGAGCAAAGTATGATCAATAAAGTAATGACTTGTGTTGTTGTTGCCCACCGAACAGGGATAAGCAAACTTAAAGCAATAATGTGGTTGTTAGTAAAGCAACAATACAATACAATACAGCATTCCAACAAATACAGGACTTGCTCTATAAGGGTCAAGATGGGATGGGTAGGAAGCAGCAGGTGATACATTACATTACATTACATGGGGATGAGGATGTACAGTACAGTTCATATCAATTATATTTGGGACAAGTGGGTAGCTAGGGTAGGACAGTACAGTATCATGCATATTTTCCTCTGTCACTTGACCCATTCAAATTTGTTTCTTTGCACCTTCAAACACCTGTTTGTTTGCAGATGGTTAGAGAACAACATTCCCAATTTTGAACACAGTGAATCTGGTCTACTGTATAACACTAGCTGGTATATTTTCTATCATTCTTCATCTTACATATTATTATATTGGTCATTCCCAACCTTTCTTTCCCTATCTTCAGATCAAATTTATTTATGCAGATGAAGATACTTGTGGAGGGAATAATACAACTCTGGGATTAAACTGTACAGTACTGCATCTTTCAAAGGCATATGTTAACCTTTAGTCTTTAATTTAATGTACAGTACAATATTTAGAAAACAATTATGAAAAAAAAAAAAATCCACTCTACTCTACATGAACCACATCTTTGTGCTTATTTCTGAAAAATTTCTGCCATTTACAATAATATATATTAATTCCTATTATTGCAATAAATCAAACTGGTATTCATTGAAGATATATAAACATTATTCAAAACTAGCTTCATTATAACGGTATTCCTATTATTATGGTAACTTGTTACATTAGTAAACAAGATTTGAGTTACTGTACACTGAAATATGGATTACTGTATCACTTTAGAAACATTGTAATCAACTCCTTACAAAAAAAAAGTTTTTATTAATTCTAAAAGTATGTACTGTACTGTAATTAACTCTATTGATATTCCTCTGTACATTCAATTAAGGAAATAGTACAGTGTTGGTAAATCTGGAGTAAGTAATTCCTTCAAACTATTCCAAGCAACAGGACACCATTATTTTTGTTCATCTGGTCCTATTTCCCAGCATACTTTGAAGGAATCAAGGAACTCTTTAATATACCAAACATATACTGTACAATACTATCTCCTTAATCAAACCCCAATATAGTACAGTATACATTTTTATGCCTGAAGATTATCTTATTAATAATTCAACTCTCAGTTCTCAATTTAACCCTTAAAGATCCTGTGATTGTGTCTGGGAATTATGAAGGCTTCTGATTCCTCCAAACTATGCCACGAAACATGTTCCTTCCATATAGGTGGTGTTTCGACACACTGTTTGAAGGAATCATTTACCTCCATTTTTCTGACTACCTTACATCACAGGGTCCCTTAAAGTAAAGGCAGCAATTAAGGTTATATACAACTGACTGAAGGATGGGACCAAATTACAACATACTTACTCCTGTACTTTCATTCCTCAACCCCAAGTTTTCAAAAGCAGCAACTAATAATATTTATACACAAAACTCAAAACTCAACTCCCCACCAAAGTCAGTTCCAGCCTCGGTAAATATTATTATGTGACACAACTAGCAAGGGACCTCTGATGCTGTTGGTTAATTAAAGGTCACTGACTCCACACAAACTGACAACACATGGACAACCTCATTATAAGTGTCATCTCCCTTGTGGATATCTGGAGGTGTCAGTAACCTCCAATTTGCCGACATTTGTATCTTCGTCCCGTTAAAGAATTGCAAAAGAAAAAAACTCATGATATAAATTTCAGTACAAAAACTGCATGAAGCAATCCATAAGAAAATAAAAAAACAGCTTCTTTAAAATCCTGTAAACCAAAAATTGTATTTATTTGTACTGTATAATATATACTGTAATGGCTTGTACTGTATGTATGAGGAGAGTATTTGAGGTTTGTTGACATTTCTCTACAGCCTGATGGGAATAATTTGTTGTGGGGTAGGGATTAGTGAAGGATGGCAGGGGCGAGCGACTAAGATACTTACTACTTCCGGTGGTGTGGGTTTGCACTATGGGTGGGTTTTCCAATACTCCGTGCACTGGGGGGGCGAGAGAAAAAACACGGGAGTTAAACACAAACACAACAAAATCTGGCAAACAAGGGAGGAGAGAGAGGAGGAGGGGGAGGAGGGGGGAGGGATGGGAGGAGCAGGCATATTGTTGGAGGGTAAGAAGAGGTACAGTACAAGAAAATGTGCCATATTCAAGAACAGCTTCCAAATACAATACCAAAGGTAATGAAATATGATGGTTGTATGTTTGTTCATCAATTGATATGTCAGCAATAAGTACAGCTGCATAATTACAAGGCAGTTGCATTTAATTCATCAACACTGTAAGTCCTTAATTATAAATTACTTTACATGACATTTTCATAATGCCTTACAGTATTTAGTTTCTGACATAACAGCAAGGTCTGAATGCAAGAACAACCATGGTGTTGACGATAGCATGGTACTGGTACGATAGCTCTGTTGTCTGCCTATAGAGTCATTGTACCAGTACCACGCCATCGTATGCACCATGAATATTCTTGAATACGACCCAAAATGTCACCAAAGCAAAACTAATAAAGACGATGCTGTTAAAGTAACACCATTTATGTTAACTCTGAATATGGCAAATGAAAGAACTCAAGGTAAACATGACAGTAAAGTACAGGGGAACATATCTATGGGATGGGAGAAGGATGGATGAAGATAATGACAGGATAGGCAGGCATTAAGGGCAGATTATCTTACTGGTGAATTGGAAGATGTGTGTGTGATTCCTCCAAACTACAGTATGCCAGAAAACAGATAGATTTGACGGGGCTGCTCAGCCAAACAGCTTGAGGAACTTCAACAACAACAGACAGATTTGATGCTACTTTAATGAAGGACATGTTTCCTGGCATAATTTGGAGGAATCAGTAGCCCACCAATTTACTCTTAAAAGAATCTCGCCTAAAAGGAACAAGTGGGTCTTCCATGGATGGCAGAAAAAATGAAGTAGGTTATGTGATGTCTGTCTCATTCATTTTTTCTCTCTACTTCGACATAAATCAATCAAATGGAGGGATTAAAACAATGGAAAAATGAGCTATGTGCAAGGGGAAAATTAATTAAAATTGAAGGGTTACATGTATGTACTGATAGTAAAGAAAATAAATGAAGGAGGGTTTATCAAGAACACTTCACCAGGTATTCAATCAAAATCACCAAATGATCGGAAAAAGCAATGGCTTAACAGGAAATTCTTTTGTAGGTGAATTGGAAGGCCTGTGATTTCTCCAAAGTATGCCATGAAACAGACCTCCTATCGGTACTGTACCACTGTCTGTTTTCTGGCAAAGTTTTGAGAAATCAGTAGCCTTACAATATGACAATAACAAAATCTTCCTTTAACACAGCCAGTTACAGCTACTGTACTTCTCAAACAGTTACTTTCTAATAGACAAAAACAGAAATGACTAACTAACAGGTACACAGAAAACACATTCGGGAGTTAGGACAACTATTTTCCTTTTTAAGTACAGTAATAAAAATTGTTTATGGGAGGGAGGATACAGTACAAATAAAAAAAAACTGATGAAAAGCAAAAACAAACAGGTAAACAAATATACAACAAATGATACAAAAGACAAACTGCACTAATGCAGAAATAAACAAACAAACAAATGGTGTATACTGAAATGAAAGAAAAGAAGGAAAGGACAGAGAGTGGAAGAAAAGGAAGGAAGGAAGGAAGGAAGAAAGGAAGGAAGGAAGGAAGGAAGGAAGGAAGGAAGGAAGGAAGGAAGGAAGGAATGAAGGAAGGAATGGAAGGAATGGAAGAAGGAAGGAAGGAAGGAAGGAATGGAAGAAGGAAGGAAGGAAGGAAGGAATGGAAGAAGGAAGGAAGGAAAGCAGGAAAGAAGGAAGGCAGGAATGGAGGGAAAAGGGTAGGTAGGGATGAAGGATGGAAGGCAGGAATGAAGGGAGGAAGAGATGCAGGAATGGAGGAAAAAAGGAAGGTAAGGATGAAGGAAGGAAGGGAGGAATGAAGAGAGGAAGGAAGGCAGGAATGAAGGGATGGATGAATGCAGGAATGGAGGAAAAAAGGAAGGTAGGGAGGAAGGCATGAAGGAAGGGAGAAAGAAAGAAAGAAAGAAAGAAAGAAAGAAAGAAAGAAAGAAAGAAAGGAAGGAAGGAAAGAAAGGAGGTGATGAAGGTAACCATAAAGGTGTGTGATAAAGTATAAACACTAATGTCAAGTCCAAAGTGTTGTGAGTCTATACATACATACTGTACATACATACATACATACATACTGTACATACATACTGTACATGCTTTTGAGATAATATATATATTTTTGGTTCTTGTGGTCTGTAGGGTGTGTATGTAAGGTTTATGGTTCATATTCAAGAATAATTTTAATACAATGGCTTTGTTGTTGTTCATCTATGGAGTTGTATACCGGTACCAAACCATCGTCAACACCACCAATGTTCTTGAATACAGTCCACGGTATGCTAGTAATCAACAGGGAATATTAATAGGGATTTTATTTTACTTTAAGGGTGTGTGAGAATAGAGGGACAGGCTTGGGGGGGGGGGGGGTTTAGGGCGGTGCGGGAGTAAGGAACAGGCTTGGATGGGTTTTGGGGGGTGCAGGAGTAGGGGGACAGGTTTGGGGGGGGGGGGTTATGGGTGTGTGAGAATAGGGGACAGACTTTCTACCCACCTCAAGCCTGTCCCCCTATTCCCTGCAACCCCCCAAGCCTGTCCCTTACTCCCACACCCCCTTAATAATATTCACCAGATATTCCACTTAGGCTGCCTTATTTATTTAATATTTATTTATCTATTTATTTATTTATTTATTTAGCCTTGGAAGTAGCAGGTCAGTGTGATATCTAAGGTTGTATTCAAAGACATACTGTACATGGTGTATAATTATAATAGTGTGGTATGGAGTTGTCTTAAAGGGTACCACACCATTGTCAAACACCATGGATGATGATGTTCTTGCATACCACACCATTGTCTTATAGGAAGGAAAAGTATATAATACACAAATCATTATACAGTACTGTTATTATCATTGTTTATCTCATTACTCTATCTGTATAATTATGATCCTTTGTGTGTAATGTACAGTTGAACAAGTAGAAAATGCAAGAAAAATTTGACAGTACAGTACATGGCAACATTTGGAAGTTTTTTGTAGTATAATCCCTCATATATTTATGAATGAATAACTGAGAATCCAAAGCCAATGTAAGGTGGAATGTGATTGGCTGAACTTTGAGTGGTGGTAAAGATGTCATATATTGTACAAAAACATTTTTCTTGCACTTTCTACTTGCTCAACTTGCTGTACAGGTATAAAATTGAGACTGTGGAATGATGATAATAACCAGTAGGTACAGCTCTGTACAAACCTCTCTTGACTTGTTTGGCAGCATTTGGCATCTGATAGGGGTTGGAGTTAAGGGAGACTCTTCACTAAATCTTAATATTCAGTGTGTGTGTATGTGTGCTATCAGCAGGAGGTCCTGTGTATGTATGTATGATAGTATACTTAGAGCCAGTGTACAGTAGTTTGTGCTTCTCTCAAGATTCAGAGATGCCAAATGCTGCCAACCAAGTCGAGAGGGTTTTGCCCGGAGCTGTACAATTACTACGTATATAACAGTTCCTTACACAATACAATACATTAGTCATTACACTGTTATCATCATTGTTTACCTCATTACAGCAGGTCATAGATGTAAGTTGATTAATTTTAGTACTATTAACATAGGCTTAGTAACTTGCTTAGTTTATATGGTCATGAATAAATGAAGTCTGGGAAAACATTTAGTGGTTTTCAATGAGGGACAGAGTGTAAAATGAATTGGTGGATACAAGTATTTATTCATTGTATATCTAGGGTTTAATAATTATGTACATGTATACAAGTAACTGTACACACCAATACCAGGGGTCTGTGGGGCAGGAGGCCATTCTGACCCGGGAGAACTTCAACAACAACAACAATAACCAATACAATAATTAGTTCTGTATAACTGTATGTATAGAAGTATTGTACTCAACTGGTCATCATCATCATCATTATTTAGCCTTTGGTCTGTAGTACTGTAATCTAAACAAAATAATAATACAGAATCTGTCATAACTTTTCAATCCACAAGACTTTTTTTCACACTCCATATGTGAGTCAATAAAGAGAGTATGTAGCCTACAGGTAAAACATGAGTCTGTGTATGTGTGTCTCTGAGATCTGTATGTGAAAATGTTCATCCATGGTGGTGTTGACGATGGCATGGTACCGGTACGATGGCTCTGTAGTGTGTGTATGGAGTCGTCGTACTGATACCACACCATTATTTTTGAGAAGCTATAAGTTATTAGAACAAAATTAATTATCTACATCTTAATTAATTATCTAAATTTATTATATACTTTTGTGGGGGTAAATCTGGAACAACTGAATCCTCCAAATTATTCCAAGCAACAGAACACCACTATTTTTGTTCATCTGGTTCTGTTTCCTGGCATATTTTGGAGGAATCAAGGCACTCCATTGTAACAAAAGTGAATTACCCACTGAAGAGTTCTGGTACCTACAGTAATGTTTTCCATTGACCACAAAAAACATTTTCCAGGCTGCTTATTGACAGCTGTATTGGGTCAAAGAAGAATCGAATATATTATGGCTGAAACAAGAGCCAACCAAGAAAACAGCTCATCACACACATACGCACACACACATATCCACAAAGCAGGGTAATAGTCACTGCCAAGCCTAGAGAGCAAACTGTACACACATACATACATAGAGGGATGCAGCCAGGAAGACAACCACAAAGTTCAAGCTACAGTCACCATATTCAAGAACATTTGTGATTCAAACAATGATGTAGTACTGGTACAATGGTGTGGTACTGCTACAATGGCTCTGTACCTATACAACAGAGCCACCACAGGTACCATTACCACACTATCGTCAACACCACCAAGGATGTTCTTGCATACAGACCTTACTACAGTGCATGGAACCCAAGCTTGTACTGTTATAATATAGTTATTTATTCTCTCAAAATCAAGATAAATAGAGGTACAGTACTGGCTGAAAATATTTACAGTACTGTACTGATAACTACATGAAAACAGACTACAGTACAGTACAGTACAGTTGTGCAGAAATGAATTATATTATTAAGGTATTTAACAAGGTAACAATACAGGGTGTGTGTGTATGTTTGTTACCACATTTAAAACCCATTATAAAGAACAGTACAAACCAAACACTTCTGTATTATGTCCCTGGAAGTAAATCTGATAGAGAGTATCCACCAGTGGTATATAGTACAGTTACTTACAAGAAAGTACAGATGTGGGAATGGCAGTAGGAAAGGGGACAATGACCCCTTCATTAAAATATTTCAGCTGAAATTTCATATGAAGCTGAATAGACACACATAGAGTGGCTACTATGCCTGCCATCTCAAAAGAGTATTTCTCCCCACCTTAGAGTGGATAATGGATAACTTACTACATATAGTAATTAGCATCACACCCTATATGGTTATTGAGATCTCTACTTGTGTTGATGTGTGTTTATAGTGCTATAACAACAAACACCAATACTATAATATAACTATGAGTACTATAATACTCAATACACACAGCAGTAAGACCTTCAATCAGCCATTACAGTACTGGCTACATAAATATTTTGTACCAATACAATAATAGGGATAAATAGTACTGTAAGATTCTATCAGTACAGGAATGGGAATATTCTGTCTCAGTACAATATCTGGGCTCACAAATCTACAACATCAGGGTACAAATACTAAGGCCACTACTGAACAGGCAAAGAAATAATTATAATACTGTACTAAGGAAAATTTATATGGATATTTTATGCAAAGAAGTAGACAGACAGAATAATGCAAAAGAATAGAAATGAAAAGAGAAGAAGAGAAGACCAGTATAAGCTGGAGAAGAGAGAAAAATATAATAATTTGGTAAACTGTTAAATAATCATGGAAAAAAATGGAGAGATGTTTAAAGATGAAAGAAATGCAGAAGTATGTCAAGAAGAAAGTCACATAACTGCTATTTACAGTATTTATAGCTCTGATGCCTCATTCCTTCCGGGAACAACCCCCCCAAGGGGATGGCCAAGGCAGAAGTGTCTCCAGTTTTCCCTGTTCCAACACTCCTTCCTTACTTTGACATTACTGAATGAAGAAATATATATAAGGAAGAGAAAAGCTGGAGATATACAGAAAATACAGGAAACAGAAAATTATAGAACTTAAATGAACTTTGAAGAAGGATATAAAAGGAATAATGAGATGAAGAGAATAATACAAAAACTAAGTACGAAGGTGAAGTAAGAAACAATAAGGTACAAAAAAGAGAAGGAAGAATGAATGAGAGAAGTGAAAAAGGAATTTTGTAAAATATGTAGAAAGGATGAGAGGAAGTTAGAAATGAAGACTGTGCAATGAGAAGGAAGGAAGGAAGAAAAGGTGAAGAGTAACAGAATAAGAATGACTGATAAAGCAGTATGAAGGAAGGAAGATGCACATGAAAGGCAGGCATAGAGACTTACACTTACTGAAGGCCACAACAAATCCTGCCAAGGTGGTAGTGGTAGTAGTGGTGGTGATGGTGGTGGTGGTGGTGGTGGCAGGCGAGGTGGTGGGAGAGGGCAGAGGGGAAGGGAAAGTGGGCCAGTCAGAGGGGAATTAACTTCTTTTTTTTCAGCATATACATTACCCAAGGGTTAAATCTGGGTGTTTGTACAGCTATAATAGTTGGCCAGTCAAGTTTGTTTACATATGTTAGAGTTCCAAGTACAGCATTTATATATACGTACTGTCACTCACATTGTATTCCATTAAGTTGTACATTTACACCAACACAAGACAATTATATGAGGCTCAACTTTACCATCATTTTTCAACAACAACTGATGCAAAACTGGAGAGGATAATAATTTATTACTTTGATGAATATTCATGTTATTAAAACACATAAAAAAAGAAAAAACTACCCACATGATGTGAACCGACAATGTGTAAACAAATTCTTTTGGCCAGCTATAATTCTAAAGCCCTGGGAGGTCTGGGTATCAAAAGGTCGCATCAACAAAAACAAATGCAGGGTGTAATTTTGGTTGTGAAACAAGTATTTTTTGTTCCCTCTTGTACATGAGATGGAGAAAAATATCTTACAGTAAAAACATATACGGTCCAGTACAGTACAGGGCACAACAACAACAGAATGGCGATACTTTCCCATCATTCACACAAAATAGTGTTAAAAATTATAGGGATACAAATGTACCATGGAAAACTGTCCCATTGTAACAACTACTTGAGGGTAAGTATTGTACAGCAGGTATTCAACAAGGGAGTGAGTGTAATACAGTCGTGAAGGTGGACAAACAATTAAATATACCAAGTGCACAGGGAGTCAGGCTCATCAAGATTGGTCAGGCAAACGCGTAGACGACTTACACGCGGATGCAAGGAGGAAAGTATCCCGAAGGAAAAATAAAATTGGAAAACAGAAATTAAGAAGTTGTATGCAAGTAAAGAAGATATGTAAGGAATATTTTTAGGGTTTGCTGCAGTACAAATACCATAATAAACAGCCCTTGTAAAAACCAAACAACCTTTAAAATGTACAATACTCAAAACGCATCAAGGGCGGCAGAATGCATTGTCATGGAAATGGATACTGTTTCCTCCAACTGTGTTAAGAAACAACTACAATAATATTTTCTGTGTCAGGTAATGAGCTTTATGGTAAACTCTGAAGGATTCAGTTCCCTCCATTTCACTGACAATACCTTGGTGTTCTTAAGGGTGTACAATAGCTTGTATAATCGTGCTGACAAGCTTTACTGAACACTTGGATGCTGGGTGTAATGTGATGGATGGATGGGATGGGATGGATAGAGCTAGCAGACATATCATAAACTGTAACTTTACACACGATGTGGCAAACACACAGTACTGTATCAAGGATATGTTGGAGGGCATCAAAGCAAGCAAAGGGGAACAGTGCACAATGATAGTAGTAGTAGGTAGTAGTGGTGGTGTTATTGTTGGTTGTCACTGTAGTACAGGTATTGTAGTAGTACTGTAGTAGTAGTTTGGACCCTAGTCACTATACTAGTCTCTAAAATCACATCTACACTAAATAAATAACCTTGTGAAAGTATGCTATAAAATACATTGCAAAATATTGTATACAGTACTGTATTATATACTGTAATTATGTCATTTGTGCAGAGGTATTATGAGTGTGGCAAAGAAACTGTACAATATAAGTTTCCTTCTTGTTATGACCAGTAATAATTATTGTGTTATTGTGTTTGACAACAAAGTTTGCAAACATCTTCAGTGTCTTCTAAATTAATTGTGATTTGTTTCAAGAGTTTCTATTAGAAAGCTTTTATGATTTTGGCATGAGCCAGTACAGTATGTAATATATATTTCTTACTATTGAACTACATTTACTGTACGTCTGACCTCTTCATTATGCAACAGAGTCTACAATCATATTCAAAACATGTGTAACGAGTATGTGATGAGAGTCTACTACACATTGTGTGTTGGAGCCAACAGATTCTGTGAAAAAATTTGTCATATCATGTAAAAAATGTCATGTATTTGTTTACCTATTCACCACACAATAATTCACCTAATTATAACCTGAACTTGCCGGTAAGATGTCAGAGATTGTTCAGTCACAACAAAATGTATCTGTGTACAATATAATACTGTACCAGTTATTTGTTGTCAACTAAAAATGACAAGAATTATGAAACAAAATGTGGGAACATAATGTCTTCTTTTTATGGTGAATGTACTTGTTAGAAATTGCAACAAAAACAATAAAGCTGGCATAATAATAAAGCCATAAATGTCCACCTTAAATTATTAGTCCCACTCCATAATGTGCTCAATGAAGAATAATACACTTCACTCTAAACCAGTGTGATCTGTAGCATATTACATTTAAGGGGGTGTGGTTTGGGTATACTGTATTGGAGTGCCTTGATTCCTCCAAAGTACTAAGTATGTCAGGAAACAGAGTCAATGAATAAATATATATTAATGGTATCCTGTTGCTTGGAATATTTTGAAGGAATCAGTTGCTTGCTTCTGCTTTACCATCAACAACACTGTATTATATACCCCCTTAAAATGTGTCTCAGATAGAATCAACAATAATGAAATCATGCATTATACTCATTATAATAAATATCAATTATGAGAGCTAATTATAATTATGTCCCAAAATTAATGAGACGCACCTGAAAAATATGAGACCAAAAGAAAAACATACAGTAAAAGGAAAGAGATAAGATTTCTCCATGTTGACCAACTAGTTGTGTGGACAGACAGACACCTTCACCAATCATAAGTTCTATAATACTATAGATTAATATTTTGTAGCTTTTACAGTACAGTATATCCATGTGAATGCTGCTGTCACTGCATATTACCTTATACCACTCAAAAGAAGTCATAACACCATATTATCAATATATATTATAGAGTACCATTAAAATAAAACCATACCCAAAGTCAACAAGAAAAAAATTAAGAAAAAGAAATAATTACACTGTAGTCTCATTACAGCACTTCATGTCACCAAAAAATCAAATACCTCAGTCAGAAGAATACAAAAAATACAACAAATAATTCCAACCCAATTTGAGTGCAGTATTACACAATCATCAGTAGAGTACTGTATATTCATATCAATGTGATGACTGTAGTGTAGTATTCAATGTCAAAGTAATCAGTAACCATCAACCTGCCTATGTATGTACACAATCTCACCTGTTGATGTTGCTGAAACCTAAACCATTATGCATTTGGACATCATAAGTAAATGATACTGTATATATATATACTGCATAATTATACAGTATATACATATAAACACATTTGCAATAAATATTCAACAAACCCTACTATCATATCAACACTCAGCCCATACTATCTATATAATTATAGTAGAAGAATATTTATAGTAAAATACCATATACCAAAACCCAAAGCAAAAAATATAGTAAAGAGAGACAGAAGGGGAACTCAGAGACTTCCTTAAATTCTATGTTACATAATTACTAAATCTATGTTATGTTATGAGTGATAGGTGGAAGTATATATTTTATGACAATGAGCTCCAAGTACCTAACAATGTTAAAGATCTCCTTACCTTCTCCATTACGGTACTCAAGGGTGTCACAGTCCGATGGCTGCTTCTTGTTGCATTCATCCGTGCCTCTGCTGGAACACGGAGACATATCAAGCTTAGATAGAGAGATCACACAGACCACCACCAGGGGTTAGTAGTAGAGGGAAGGCAATACATACATATATGTAGGGAAGTCATAAGTAATAATGTAATGACAGTGACTGGTGTATGGCATTCTAATTACTGTACATGTAATACTGTACTGTACACAACATCAATATACTGAACCAGTCATTGTCTTTGCATTGCCCATGAATATTCCTGCATACATACATACAGCCATAAGTGAGAGATATCATGCATATTGTTACAGGCATTAATCACATGTAACTACAGTAATCTACAATAATATTACAAATAACACAAACAATAAATTTTCAGTATTCATAGCAAGGACAGGACAAAAAAAATACACTGTAAAGTAATACAGTACAGTATACTGTAATAAGAAAATTGAAAATATGAATCATGGATCAGATGACTACTGGACTGGCATAATAAAATGAAGTACTGTACTGTATTGTATGTAATACAGTATACGATCAATAAAAATAAATTAATCATGTTAGAATCTATAATGTATAAAGTACTGAGTCATCATAACCAGATCTTCCTGAATTACTGATATTGTATTGATATTTATATTTATATTTTAATATTTAACAACAATTACACATGGACGAAGAAGGATGACATAACTTTATCAGAGTACTGTACAGTACAATACAATACTGTACTGTACAATTATTGATATGCAAAATGATCAGCAGAAAATGTAAGTGGTGAATGTTTTTTGAGAGGAAGGATGGATGTGTTGAAGAATGTGTGAAACAAAATAAAGTACTGTACTATGAACTGGAAGAATAGGATGATGTGAAATGTGTTAAACAAAGAGCCTACAGTATGAAAAACATATACAGTATATATTTATACATAGGTATATAATTATGAAGATGTATTGTTAACAACATGAATATAAATTCACTTCAATCTTATGCAGACATTAAAATTTTAAGCCTTATGATCTGCAACCAAAGTACTGTATAATATATACTGTATATACAGAACAGTATATAAAAATAAAATGTGTTATTTAACATTACAGAGTCAATATGGAGGTAATTTTGTTGATGTATCCTTGAAGCCAATTTTTGCTGTCGACAGTACATGTACAACAATTCACAAAACTTCCATAAATCACCTAATAAGAAAATACGAAATTGATGATTCTACTACAGTACTTCCAATTTCATGCAACCACTCCAAGAAGAAGGACATCTGTAACAACATACTTCTTGAGGAAGAGTAGAGTCATGACCACAACGATGGCAATGACAACAAACGCTCCAACAGTGGCTCCAACAATGATACGCACTTGTGTGTTGTCCTCATCACCAACATAGGCTGAAAATGTAAGGTAAGAGGTACTCTGTTAAAAAGTCATTAAACATGTTGTATTTCTTTGTCATTATAAAGTAAATGATTACTGTACTGTAGATGAGAAAAGGAGACAGAGAGAGAGACAGAGAGAGAGAGAGAGTACCCACCTGTTCCAAGTAGTTGTCCAGTCTTTTTATACACTGGAGGAGAATATTCACCCCAACCATTGGTGGTTTTGGCCCGGACTTGGAACCCGTATTCTGTGCGTTGGCGGAGATTGACAAGTGTTGCTTCCTCTCTCTGACTAAGGATACTTGATGAGTTGTTCTGGAGTCCTCGTACATAATATCGCACCTGGAGATTATCACCATTTTGTTACAACATTATCATTACAGAAATTATAATACAGTACCAGCCTCATTATTAATATTATTACAATATAGTATCATTAATTCAAATGTAATCAGTACTGTTTATGAATTTATCTTTAAACGATGAGAGTCGATATTCATACTAAAATAATCTGTCTAACAACTGGTAATATATATTTTCAGGAGGGAAGCACATGAACTTGGACCATTTATTTATTTTAAATGTCATAGATAAATTCCCTTTACTCAAACATTACAATGCCATTAACCTTTCCTCTGACACAACTGAGCTGGTGCAATTCTTCACACCTGCCATAACTATACGACCAGTGTACAGTACTTACCTCGTACATCTCAATATCAGAGTATGGGTCAGTAGGTGCATCCCAGGCCAGGGATATCTCAGTACTCTTAACACTGGTCACTCTAACATTGCTCACCATGGACGGTACTGTTATAATGAGAGAGACACAAATAATATTATGGCACTGTATTTATGATGAGATCACAAGTCAATGTTGTTTACAGTATAAAGGGAGAGTTTTTGTGTTGGTGAACTGGAAGGTCTCTGATCCTCCAAACAATGCCAAAAACAGACACCCTCAATGATACTAATATGGGATCTGTTTTGTGGCACAGTTTGGAGGAATCATAAGCCCTCCAATTTACCAACAAGATAAAATCTCCCCTTATAATAATTCTTTTTATAATTAAAGAGTCAGATACAATATTAATAGAGATCTTAAGTATAATGCTGTTTGTTTATGTTTTTTATATTGTTTATCATGCTACTCACATTTATCTACATTAAATACATTATCAAGAAGAGTTTATCATGTACAGTACACCAATTAATTTTATACAGTACATACATAGTCCTTTTAAATGATGAATAATCAGTTTTTTGTAATTACTTCTTGTAATTTATCATGAATGCAAACAGCAAACATGTAAAATGTTGGTGAATTTGATATTGTTAATCTCTCTAAACTGAGCCATGAAACAGACAACCTATGTTACTACTGTAGTGAGGAAATCTGTTTCTTAGCATAATTTGCAGGCATCAATACGCTCTACTTTACTCACAAAATATTAGTGCACATAACACTTTCAGAATATATTTTGTCGTAGATCAAATGGGAGAAAAATAATGCATTAAATCTGCCTCAGATATAAGATATGAGAAAATATTAATAAGAAAAGTCCATAAGAGATGCAAGTATAGTTACAGACATGAGTTGGACTTGATCATCCTGTATAATTGAAAGCAACACTGATTGGATCACAGCATTGATATTACAGGCATACTATTATATAATACTGTACTATACTGTAGTACAATACAATACCTTCAATTCACAACACCAAGGTACACACACTCACAGACCATAATCTCTAGCCCACCCGAGTTGAAGCCTGAGATGTGAAGCAGGGGGTTTCTGGACGACAGCCCACACAAACCATCATGAGGCCAAACACACACACATATTGAACCAATGGAGGCTTTGGGTGGGCTGTCGTCAAGAAACCTCCTGCTCCAGATCTTGGGCTTCAACTCAGGTGGTCTTGGGATTGTGGATTACCAGTGTAGTACAAGTTAGGTGCCCCAAGATAGAACATTAAACAACTGTATTAATTAACTCGCATCACGGCCAACTGCAACTTTTCATGCACCAAAGAATACTAAAGCACCACCATTTTATAGGAAATGGAAATAAATTAACAGGCAGAGAAACAAATTACACTCAATACTGTACTATGACAGCTTCAACTTGGGAGTATGAAAAATGACTTCTGTAGTGAAAAAAAAAAACATGAGAGAAAAATAACAGCTAGTCCTGAGCCGATGAGGGAGAGACTGTTTGCTTTCTCTGCCAATAAACACTATGTTGATTGTTAGTGATTATTAGTGCATTGGCCTGAATGGTTTGTGAAGACTGTGTGGTTATTGATATTGTGTGATTATTAATATTGCGTGATTATTGATATTGTGTGATTACTGATATTGTGCAATTATTGAAATTGTGTGATTATTGATATTGTGTGATTACTGATATTGTGCGATTATTGATATTGTGTGATTATTGATATTGTGTTATTACTGTAGATGTTGTAGAATTAAGACACATTATTGTCTTTGTAGAACTTTTAGTGTGGTATGCAAGAACATCTTTGGTGTTGACGTTGGCGTGGTACCGGTACGATGACTCTGTTGTTGTTTGTCTATGGAGTCTTGGTACCGGTAACAGGCACCATGAAGGTTCTTGAATACTACGGCTCTTAGTATTAATATTTGGAACTACAAACAGTCCTTCTCATTACCAGCTCATGACTGTATTCATACTTGTATTAATAATTGTAAAGAGTACATTCTACAGTAAAAGAAATTATGTACCTAAAATAAATATGTCCAGTTATATTCAAAACAAGAATACAGTACAGTACAATAGTAATAAGAAAATGTAAGACTACACTAAAGAGTTATAAAATAAATAATTTTCTATATAAAGCATAGAAACTGTTCAGCATCCCAAAAACAGCATCAATAGATTTCCCACTGCCTCCTACAAATTGAAACAGTAAACAAAATAAAGTTCTATTATTCCCAATACACACACACACACACACAGGCAGAGCAACACTGAGCACACACACTCACATCACATTAATTAACTTCATAGACAATTGTACATTTTTTTTTTTTTTTTGAGGTTGTATACAATATTGAATAATGAGAAGCAGAGAATGTAATGTACAGTACTGTACTGTCTAAAATAATTATACACAAGATAGAATAAATACAGCAAAGATGAGGTATAGTTGCCAGCATATAACAGTCAGTCATCAATATGAATAATTCACCTGGTATTTATTGAAGGAATATCCGTTTTGCAGCAGATCCAGCTAGGTCCCAGTAGTTTGCCCCAGTTATTTATTGTACTGTACTTTATCACTATTATTTCCCGGTAGTTTGCCCAGGTTAGGTCCCGGTAGTCTGCCCAGGTTAGGTCCCGGTAGTCTGATGCGGTCTAGGTTAGGGTAGGTCCGGCTAATTTTAAAATGCCCCGTTTGAATATGCTCTATCTTGGAAATGGGGCATTTACGGAGGGAATACCATTTACCATTCACCTTAAGGGGGTGCGGGAGTAGGGGACAGTCTTGGGGGGATTGGGGGGAGTAAGGGACAGGCTTAGGGTGGTGCAGGAATAGGGGACAGGTTTTCAACCCCCCCAACCTTTCCCCCCTACTCCCGCACCCCCCCGACCCCTCAAAAACTCCCCCCAAGCCTGTCCCCCTATTCCCGTAGCCCATCATAATAATAAACATCCACCACTCTCTCCGAGGCGTAAAGTTATATTATTATTATCATTATCTGCTGGCAACCATCTATTTAAGAGTCAGAATTTAACTCAGGCCTAATGTTATGGAATACGGGGCAGGCACAAGGCACTACTAGAACTAAAGAGAGAGAGAGAGAGAAGTTTGTTAGTTACAGAAGCTGAAGACAGACAAACACACAAAGCAACCACCCACCCTCAGCTTCCGAGCCCACCACTACATAGCCTCCTACACCACCTATGTCACCAGGGGCAAGGGGAGAGAATAATAAGGCATTACATTATAAAACTCACCAACAAATAAATTTATCATCTAAATAAACTGAAATAATTGCATATAATATACTGTACTGTACAGTCGGCAGCATAAGTTCGCTTTATTTCCACCTGCGTATGTATTAGCTATATATAGTGATGTTGTAATACAGTTTTAATTAATACAGAGATGACAGATATAGTGTAGTTCTCATATGGTAAATTACATACTGTATGTTGTTGGAATAAAAACTGGTTGAGAGTGCAAATATCTGGTCATATTATTAGCAATATTAAGTACATGAGATGGATGTGAATATATGCTGCCAGCTGTACACTGTATATATATAAATTTATGGTCAGTATTTGTGTAGGTAGTGGTAAATACCTTCAGGAAATACTGTAGTGTAAAGATGAATTTTTATTGTTTGAAACTCACCATCCCTGGGAGTTAAGGCTTCTTCATATTTACATACAGTTTAATCATATCAATATTCATAAGATAATCAATTACAACCTCACTACTATATTCTCTTTTTATTTATTTATTTATATTATGCTAGACAAGTTTTTGTTGTGTCAGGCCAATACGAACTATATAATTTTAGTGTACTGTACCTACTTAACTAATAACTAGCCTACAACCTCACTACAGTACTGTATTCTATATGTTTTTTAATAGTCATTATTATATTTATTATGCTAGACTAGTGTTTGTTGTGTCAGGCCAATACAAAGCTATATACAGTATACTATACCTACTTAACTAATAACTACACATCCTACTCTATGAACATTTTTGCTGTATACTGTACATGTACAGTCGACCTCAAGAATTTGTAGACAGATCATTGGTTAACAGGAGTCATTATTCTGCACATACTGTAAGAATATTCTGCTGACTCATTCTAATATTACACAAATAACAGTACCGGTACTGTACTAGGAAATTTTAGTACTAGGAAATTAATGTACTCAATGTTCTAGTTGTTAGGAACCCTTGAGATCACAGTGGTGTATACAAATTCCTGAGGTCGACTTTACTATTAACCACAAGAATTTGTAAACACGCAGTTGTTTTCGAGGGTTTACAAGATACAGAAAATGTAAGACTATGTAACTGCCATACAATATTATTATTAGGTTTTTATTTAGTAATCACTGAGAATCTTGGTAGAACATTCATTGAAGTACTTCCAGAATAATGACCTCTCTTTCCATAATTATAGCGTGTGTAAGAATTCCTGAAGCCGACTGTACATAACTTGTGATAATACTGGTACTGTACTCCCTAGATGATAACATAACAGAGTGTTATGTAACAACATTTATGGTATTTACAATGACATGGTACTGGTACAATGACTCTACACATTAACAAGAGAGAAGTCATACCAGTACTACACCATCGTCAACACTATAGATGTTCTTACATAGAGTACATAGTATTATATTAACACATGTTGTTCTTGGTAGTGGAGGTAACCATATCATAATACTGTACTGTACTGTATAATGATGAAGACTATATTATAATTAAGGGGGTGTGGGAGTAGGGGACAGGCTTGGGGGGTGGTTTGGGGGTGCGGGAATAGGGTGACAGGCTTGGGGTGGGTAGAACGCCTGTCCCCTATTCCCGCATCCCCCTAACCCTCCAAGCCTGTCCCCATAGTCCCTCACCACCCAACTCCACCAAGCCTGTCCCCTACTCCCGCTCCCCCCTAAACCCCCCCCAAGCCTGTCCCCCTATTCCCGCACCCCCTTAACCTTTTATATAAACATCAGACACATCCCAGGCTCAAATAACTTATCCCCATTATACCTGTCTTAACCAGTATTTTTCAATGGTTCCAAACTCAAAATTTAATTAAATCAACTATAATTTGTACAACATGAGTTTAACTAAGCCCTCCATTTGGTCAAGAATATCTTACATGATAATAATGTCAACCTTTTTGTGTCAATATAACTCACATCATTCTTCACGATCAAGTATTGTAATATAAAACTGAAACAACCTTTGGAACTACATACAGTATAATGTATAGAATCTCCTTCATTACAACAATCAAGTTACTGTACTGACCTGAAGCCTCTGTAGTGACGGTAATGTCCAGGTATTGTGGGTCACGTGCCTGATCTGACACTCCATTCTCAGCAAACACCTGGAATCTGTATGTAGTGATGGGACTGAGGCCACTGATGGTTACCTGAGTGGCATTCAAACTTTCCTGCGAACAATAACAACATACGATTAATTAACACCTGGATATACACAGTAAAATATATGTAGCCAACTGTATTCGCTATAACACAAACAATTGCACATGGGCTATGAAATACTTTTTAACCTTTTGATGTAAACAAGACTTGCAATAAAAAAAAGTCTGACTGATGTTAAGCACCGAAAATACAAATATATGATGAATTGTTGGTAACTTTTAATTATCGTACAGTATTGGACTGTACCATACACATGGTTGTATTGCATTGACATGATTGAGGAGGTTAACAGAAATACAATGAGCCTCTTGTTCCTGATACACTCACATCACTAGAAGTGGTGGATTATAATTGACCTGTGAACCACAAGCATCACATATAACTCTGTAACGTGTGTCTGTCCTTCCACCGTCACTCAGGGGGTATCTGCCATGCAAGTATCACGGTCGACTGGTCTACAAAGTTCACCGTGATATTCTGGGGCTTGCTGGGTGGACCTGGTGGGCAGAAAGATGTATAAACCTCATAAAATACCACATGTTACAACAATCCCATACAGGGGTTAATTAAGGGGGGTAATAAATAGCACTTTGGGTTTAGGGGAGATTCTCTTGTTGGAAAATAGGAAAGTTACTGATTCCTCCTAACTATCTATACCAGAAAACAGACTCCTTCAATAATACTAATAGGGAATCTGTTTTGTGGCATAGCTTGGAGGAATCTGAGACTTGGGTTCCAATTCACCAACAACACAATGTCCCTTTAATTTAGGAGGACCCTGTGATTGTGTTCGAGAATTATTGGAGGGCTTCCGATTCCTTCAATCTGGGTGGTGTTTTCAACTGTTTGTGGCCATAGTTGAAGGACTCGTTTATCTCCAATTTTCTGACTACATCACATGCACGGTCTCCTCAATCGAAAGTGAGTAAGTAGAGAGGAGTTATGGTAGGGTATTATCAGTCATGAGAAAGTAATATTATACGTAGAGAGGGAGTATTCGTTAGCAAATTATATAAATGACAGTATACATATAGGGAGGGAGTACTTACGTGTGCATGGCATGGCTCTGGGGTCGTCTTGAGCCCTATGATAGCCTGTGTCACACCTACACTCTGCGGCCCCGGCGTGAGGTGCAGCACTGTGTTCAGGACAGGACAGGCACTTCCCATACCAAACACTGTCCTTGTAGTGTCCAGGCTGGCACACTGAAACAACAATCGCCAATTAAGTTACACTAACAAAAAACTATTAAACACAAAAACAATATTTCACCAACATAACAAACCACAGAAACATTTCACCAACAAAACGTACCACAAAAACATTTCACTAACGTAACAAACCACAAAAATAACAATTCACCAACGTAACAAACCACAGATACATTTCACCAACGTAACAAACCACAAAACAACAATTCAGTCTTGAATACACATACGCACATACTCATGAAACGCAATACAAATACACAAATAAAAAAAATCCAGAAACGCAATACAAAAACACAACTATCGATACTGAACCACACACACACAAAAAGAAAATAATATCGATCCTGAAACGCAATACAAAAACAGACAAAAACAGACAGACACACAGACAGATTGTTTTATATACATAGATTATTATTATCTATTATTGTTTCTCCCAAGGGGGGGCTTTTTGTTTTAAGGTGGTAATAAATAATTCTTTTTTTGGTACATTGGAGTGCCTTGATTCCTCCAAAGTATAATTATATGTTAGGAAACAGGACCAGAAGAGCAAACATAATGGTGTTCTTTTTGTTGCTTGGAATAGTTTGGAGGATTCAGTTGCTCCAGATTTACCAACACAGAACTTCCCCCTTAATTAAATCCTACGTAAACGAACTGGATTCCTACTGGTTGCTTCCAAAATATTCCCACAAAGCAGAAATAATATAATTATACTGTCCTTAGTGTACGAGTGATGGGAGATAATATTTTGTTACATTGATTGGAGAAGTAAACAAGTGAGTATTTCTCCCAGAATAATAATAATAATAATAATAATAATAATAATAATAATAATAATAATAATAATAATAATAATAATAATAATAATAATAATAAGTTACATTGATTGGAGGAGTAAATAAGCAAGTATATCTCCCATAATAATAATAATAATAATAATAATAATAATAATAATAATAATAATAATAATAATAATAATAATAGTAAATGTAGTTTTATATAGGATTTACCATTAATTGAAACCAAATCCTAGGAATGTTCCCCATTAAAATGTCAGACGATACCAATTAAATGAATCGCGAATAGAATAAAAAAAAAAAAAAAAAAAAAAAACTGAGACTTTCCGTGTAGACTACGTTCCTGGAAGAGAGAAGTGTGTGTGTGTGTGTGTGTGTGTGTGTGAAGGACTGACGAAGGAAGAGATAAAGTAGGAATAATGGAAAGAGGCAGAGAGAGAGAGAGAGAGAGAGAGAGAGAGAGAGAGAGAGTTAAGAAGAGAATGAATAGAGGGAGAGAAATAAGTAGTGAATAAAATGAAGAAAGAAAGACGAGAGAGAGAGAGAGAGAGAGAGAGAGAGAGAGAGAGAGAGAAAGAGAGAGAGAGAGAATTAAGAAGAGGGTGGAGAGGGAGAGAAATAAGAAGGTTGTGAATAAAATGAGAGAGAGAGAGAGAGAGAGAGAGAGAGAGAGAGAGAGAGAGAGAGAGAGAGAGAGAGACTGACTCAGCCGTGCGTCACTGATGAAGACGATCAAGTGTTTAAGCAAAGAAACTCCTGATGACGCACTCTCTCTCTCTCTCTCTCTCTCTCTCTCTCTCTCTCTCTCTCTCTCTCTTCATTTTATTTACAACTTATTCTTATTTCTCTCCCTCTATCCATTCTCTTTTATTTATTTCTCTCTCTCTCTCTCTCTCTCTCTCTCTCTCTCTCTCTCTCTCTCTCTCTCTCTCTCTCTCTCTCTCTCTCTCTCTCTCTCTCTCTCTCTCTCTCTCTCTCTCTCTCCTCTCTCTCTCTCTCTCTCTCTCTCTCCTTCATTTTATTCACCACCTCCTCTTATTTCTCTTCCTTCAATTTATTCACTATGTATTTATTTTCTTCATTTTCTTCACAACCTATTATTATTTCTCTTCCTTTCTTCATTCTCTTCCTCTCTTCTTCATCTGTTTTCTTATTTCTCTCTCTCTTCATCCTCTTCATTTTATTTACAACATTTATTTATTTGTTTCCCCTTCCTCTCTTTATCTTCTTTTCATTTCTCTCCCTTCAGTATTTTCACTAAGTCTTCATTTTCTTTTCCTATTTTGTTTCCGGTTTCTCTTCACTTTGTCCATTTGTCTACATCATCTCTTCCTTATTCTTCCTTTCCTTAACTATCTCTTGTTCCCCCCTTTCCTTCAATTTCTTCACGTTTTCTCTCTCTTTATGTTCTTCACTGACATTTTTATTCTGAGCTCTCTTTTATTCCCCACCAATCCTTACAACTCTTATTTATTCTGGTTCTTCACCAGCTGTTTGGTCATCAATTCATTTCTTAAATTTTATTCTTCCATTTACTTCAATACTTCATCCATCTCCATCCCCCCCCACCACCACTACTACCACCTCTCTCAGTGGTACCTACCACAACCACTGACTAAAGTGTTGACAACACACACACACACACACACACACACACAATAATATATATACATATATAAACTACAAAGAATTATATATGTATTTAATTCAATAAATTTCTACAGGTGGTTTATTTGGTGGTGGACTTTGTAGGATTTGCTAGCCAACATTTTGTAACAACATCTCAACACTTGGTGGTGAGTGAGTGGGTCAAACACACAAGAAACTAGAGAGAGAAAGTTGAAGGAAAAGTTGGAGAGGAAAGTTGGTCAATCTATTCATTCATCCTTTTGTTTTGTGTTGCTGCATTATTATTCTCATTATCAACAACAACAACACCAACATTACAAGAACAATACCACCAAGACCATCTACTAAAATCACACACTACCAACATCACCACCTCACCATTGTTATCATCTACCAACATCAC
>JAWZYT010000446.1:2500-10000 GCA_034508575.1 Petrolisthes manimaculis
AGTTTTCAGTTTTTTCCCACCGAGCTCAATAGATGGCGTTGCTATCGGTCTTAATTTTCCCATAACTATATCTGCTAGTTCCTCGACGGCTCAATAGATGGGCGATAGTAGAAATGTTTATATCACATTTTCTTCGGTTATTATTTTTTGTAAACTAAATATAAGTGCTTATATTGTTTCACTTCCTTCATGTTCTTAGTAATAACAGTATTTCCTTATTAATAATAATACAACAATATCAACAATATCCCTAGTACCATAGAAATGGATGTAACAAACTCATTTAAAGGATAGACTAATGTTGATTAGGATTATAATATAATATTACCTAAATTTCTTACTGTTATTACTTTATTACACAGCGTTCCGTTTATTTTAAAATAACAAATAAATAAATAAATAAATAAATGAATGAATAAAATGAGTATCACAGAATTAGAGAGAGAGAGAGAGAGAGGGAAAGGAAGAGAGAGAAGGAAAGATGGAAGGATGAGAAAAGAAGGAAAGAAGGAAGAAAAGAAGGAAGAAAGAGGAAGGAAGGAAAAAAAAAAAAAAGAGAGAGAGAGAAGAGAGAGAGAGAGAGAGAGAGAGAGAGAGAGGAGAGAGAGAGAGAGAGAGAGAGAGAGAGAAAGAGAAGAGGGAGTTAGACTAGGAAAATAGGAATAATTTATAAGCACACAAACACTCCACCATTTTCCTTCACTTTTTCTTTCCTTCCTTTACTACTACTACACACAGACATACATATACACACACACGCATACATAATATATATACACACACAACACAGGGAGAGAGAGAGAGAGAGAGAAAGGGGAGAGAGAGAGAGAGAGTGAGAGAGAAAGGGAGAGTGAGGGAATGGAGAGAGTGAGAGATGGAATGGAGAGGGAGAGAGAGAGAGAGAGAGAGAGAGAGAGAATTACAGGTGTATCCTCAGTAAAGGTGAAGTAAGAATACATACATACAGGCTTGGGGGTGGGGGGGGGTTAGGGGGGTGCAGGAATAGGGGGCAGGCTTGGGGAGGGTTAGGGGTGTGTGGGAATAGGGGGACAGGTTTGGGGGAGGGTTAGGGGGGTGCAGGAATAGGGGGCAGGCTTGGGGGAGGGGGGGTTTAGGGGGGTGCAGGAATAGGGGGACATGCTTGGGGGGGGTTAGGGTGGTGCAGGAATAGGGGACAGTCTTTCTATTCCCCCCCCCCCCAAGCCTGTCCCCCTATTCTCGCACCCCCAAGCCTACATGTCCCCCAATTGTCGCACCCCCCAAGCCTGTCCCCTATTTCCCACCCACCTCTTAATCAACAAACTAAATCTGTCTCTCGCTCTATCTCTGTCTCTCTCTCTATCTCTGTCTCTCTCTATCTCTCTCTGTCTCTCTCTGTCTATCTCTCAGTATTACCAATATTGACACAACATATCTTAATAATAATATTTTATCTCCTAAATAAAGTATTATCACAAAATATTGTATATAATATAAAATTTGACTTTTCACTCAATAATATTAAGTAAAAAAATTATATAAATAATAATTATATGATACAATAATTTTTTTTTTAATACAAATAAATTTTTCCTTTTTTAAACACAAATACATTTTATTTTTTATTAAACACATATATATATATATAAATATATATTTTAACACAAACTTTTTTATTAACAAACATATTTTTTTCTTTTTATTTAAACAAATAAATTTCCTTCCTTATATTAAACAGAAATAATGTTTTTTCTTTTATAAACACAATCTTTATTAAACTTAAATATTGTATATTTATTCTTAGTTTTCCGTCAAATCTATTTATCATAAAATAAATTATAATGAAAATGTTGGTCACAAAAATTATATACACAAATATTTTTTTCTTTTGAATTACACACCTTTTTATTTCATATTTAATTAAACACATTCTTTAACAAACTAACAAAAATTTATATATATTTTAACTAATAATGTTTTATATATTTTTAAACAAATATTTTTTTGTTCTTGACAAAAAGATTTTTTTTTTTCTTTTTCAAAAATGACTTTTTCTAAATATTTTGCTTTTTAACACATTTTTTCTCATTTTAAACGCAAATATATATAATATAAGTTTTCAGTCAAAATTATCTCTCATCGATTTAAAAACAAAATAGGCTTTTTTTTTTAAACACAAAAATGTATATAATTATGTACTGTATATATTTTTTTATTACAATATTTATCAATCATAGATTTTGAAAATTTGAAACACACACATATATTTTTATTTTTATTATTATTATCATTATTTTTTTTACAAGTAGTATTATTGAACATAGTAAATTTTAATTGACTTAATCTATACATAATTTCAATACATTAAACTTTTCATTTTACACGAATATTATGTGTGTGTGTGTGTGTGTGTGTGTGTGTGTGTGTGTGTGTGTGTGTGTGTGTGTGTGTGTGTTTATTTACAGTACATACATACATACATACATTACACACATAATAATAATAAAAAAAAAAAGTGTGTGTGTGTGTAATATTGTGTGTGTGTGTTTACAGTACATACATACATACATACATACATACATTACACACACAATAATAAAAAAAAAAGTGTGTGTGTGTACATTACATACATACATACATACATTACACACACATAATACCAGTGTAAAATGTATACAATATTTATTCCCCTACACACACACACACACACACACAAACACACACACTAACACACACACACACACACACACACACACACAAACACACACACACACAAACACACATACATACACTATATCATTCCTCCCTCTTTGATTTGTGTGTGTGTGTGTATGTGTGTGTTCTCAGTGTATGCACAAGCGTGTATGTATGTGTGTCTATACCAACTGTAAAAGTGTGTGTGTATGTGTGTTATTAGTGTGTGTATATGTGTGTGTGTGTGTGTGTGTGTGTTATCAATGTTTTAGTGTGTGACTGTGTGTCTTACTCACTACAAAGGGTGTGTGTGTGTATAGAGTGTGTGTATAGTGAATGTATGTGTGTGTATATATTAGTGTTGTGAGTGTGTTATGTATGTGTGTGTTGTTGTTAGTGTGTGTATATATAATGTTGTGAGTGTGTTATGTGTGTGTGTGTGTGTTGTCAGTGTGTTATGTGTGTGTGTTGTCAGTGTGGTGTTGGTGGTGTAGTAATGTGTGTGTGTATTGTCAGTGTGTTGGTGGTGTGGTAATGTGTGTGTGTATATATTAGTGTTGTCAATGTGTGTATATATTAGTGTTGTGAGTGTGTTATGTATGTATGTGTGTGTGTGTGTGTGTGTTGTCAGTGTGGTGTTGGTGGTGTAGTAATGTGTGTGTTGTCTGTAGCTTTGTATCGAGGCTTACCAAGGGAGAAGGGAAGGTACTTGTATTTTATCATGTGCTGGAAAAAGGCAGAAAAATATATATTAACATACATTTATAGTAATTTATATATCATTAAAAAGAGAAAAATATATGAAAATACATTTATATTAATTTATATATCATTAAAAAGAGAAAAATATATGAAAATAATTAAAAAGAGAAAAATATATATTAACATACATTTATAGTAATTTATATATAATTAAAAAGAGAAAAATATATGAAAATAAATTTATATTAATTTATATATAATTAAAATGAGAAAAATATATGAAAATACATTTATATTAATTTAAATATACTGTAATTAAAAAGAGAAAAATATATGAAAATACATTTATATTAATTTATATATGTACTATAGTCTATCCAATCCTAGCTTGCAATTGGAGCCTAGGTGTATTTTTAATGCTCGTCTCTGATTGGTTAATATCTCCAGGCAACCTCCGTTCACACTTATCTTTCACAAACCAAAACATTGCATTTCTCAGAGGTACATTTTTTTGTTTTTTCTTGGTGCCTCACATATTTCGCTTAATATCTACTTGACACTTTGGTAACCTGACAGAATAATGATAGAGGATTACTTTTATCATGAAAAAAATATCCATATCATTAAAAAATATACGATTAAATACGAGTTGAAGTGAAACAAGTAGCTAAAAATGTTTATATTACTGTTTTTATATGCCGATATTTATTTATTTATAAATATTACGCTACCACAAGTTGACAGGGCAGGTTAGGCCTATATTCCCTTGACCATGAGCTATAGGGTGAATCGAGACCGAGTATAGGGGGGGGGAGGAAGGAGCGCGGGAGAAGTGGTGGCAACACACACACACACACACACACACACACACACACACACACACACACACACACACACACACACACACACACACACACACGCTTCATAGATGAGTGATATCATTTCCTGACATGTTCATTATGATTTCACTTGTTTTGTATATATACATAAATAGGTATGTAATGATGTGTAAATAATGTAAAAAATATAATAGAAAAAAATAGAGAAACCAAAATTAAGACAAATTAAAAAAAAAAAAAAAAATTATATACTATCTATAATAATAACTTTACCTTGATCTCTCTGAATAATAATAATAATAATAATAACAATAATAAACCACCTTACCTTGATCTGTCTCTTCATTGTAATGCAGAATAATGTAATGAAATACATAACCAGGATTGGCCAAAATACAGGGACATTGAACAACTGAAAAAAAAAAAAAAAAAAAAAAAAAAAAGTATATATTAGTGGATTGGTATTTAAATGTGATTGGTATTTAAACGTGATTGGTATTTAAATGTGATTGGTATTTAAATGTGATTGGTATTTAAATGTGATTGGTATTTAAATGTGATTGGTATTTAAATGTGATTGGTATTTAAATGTGATTGGTATTTAAATGTGATTGGTATTTAAATGTGATTGGTATTTAAATGTGATTGGCATTTAAATGTGATTGGTATTTAAATGTGATTGGTATTTAAATGTGATTGGTATTTAAATGTGATTGGTATTTAAATGTGATTGGTATTTAAATGTGATTGGTATTTAAATGTGATTGTTATTTAAATGTGATTGGTATTTAAATGGGATTGGTATTTAAATGTGATTGGTATTTAAATGTGATTGTTATTTAAATGTGATTGGTATTTAAATGGGATTGGTATTTAAATGTGATTGGTTGATTGCAAAAAAATAATACAATATATATATATATGATTTATGACTTTGTTGCAATGTAAATATTGCTTATACATACCATAAATTACATACAATACATACATACATACACAGGTGTAAACGAAGCGGATTTATGCTCCCAACTGTATAATATATGTATGTATGTATGTATGTATGTACAGTATATACATATTTAAGTATGTATGTACAGTATATACATATTTAAGTATGTATGTATGTATGTACAGTATATACATATTTAAGTATGTATGTACAGTATATACATATTTAAGTATGTATGTATGTATGTACAGTATATACATATTTAAGTATGTATGTATAGTATATCCTCATCTTTGTTAATATATAAAAAAAAAAAAAAAAAAAAAAAAAATATATATATATATATACAGTATAACCATTTTAATATTACCTGGAAAAATGTACACGAGAATGCTACTAGTGTTGACTTGGTAACACTGTACCAGAACTTGAACTCAGGCAGACGACGCATGAAGGGACGGAACTCCTCATTAGCCTTGGTGGGTAGACATGGACCATCATCTGTGGGGGGGGGGAAAGGGGGGAGGGGGTTAATTAAGGGGGTACAGCTTGGTGGTGGGGGGAGGGTTAGGGGCAAGGCTTGGGGGGGAGGGAGGGGGTTAATTAAGGGGGTACAGCTTGGTGGGGGGGAGGGTTAGGGGACAGGCTTGGGGGTGGGGGGGTTAGGGGTGTGTGGGAGTAGGGGACAGGCTTGGGGTGGTGAGGGGGTTAATTAAGGGGGTCCAGCTTGGTGGGGGGAGGGTTAAGGGGGTGTAAGAGTAGGGGGGGTTAGGGGTAGGGGACAGGCTTGGGGGGGGAGGGGATTAATTAAGGGGGTACAGCTTGGTGGGGGTTAGGGTTTAGGAGACAGGCTTGGGGTGGTGGGGGTTGTGGGGGTGTAGAAGTAAGGGACAGGCTTGGGGTGGATTTAGGGGGAGGGGAAATAAGTAAGGGGTGTGCAGGAGTAGGGGACAGGCTTTGGGGGGGGAGGGGGGGTTTATGAATGCTAGATCAATATGTGTGTGTGTGTGTGTGTGTATGTAAACAATCAATACACATACTATCTTCCTGTGCTGGATCAATTTGTGTATGTGTGTATGTATATTGCGTGTATGTGTGTTATATTTGTGTGTGTGTGTGTGTGTGCGTATGTATGTGTGTCTGTGTATATGTGTATGTGTTATATTTGTGTGTGTAAATAAATAAAAAACAATACACACATATACCATCTTCCTGTGTAAATGCTAGACCAATATGTGTGTGTGTGTGTGTGTTATATTTATGTGTGCGTATAGTGTGTTTCTGTGTGTGCGTGTGTAAATAAACGAACAAAACACACACACACGTACCATCTTCCTGTGTAAACTCTGGACCAATTTGTGTATGTGTGTGTGTGTATTGTGTATGTGCGTGTGCGTATCATGTATATATATATGTGCGTGTGTAAATAAATAAACGAACAAAACAAACACACACAAACACGTACCATCTTCCTGTGTAAACGCTAGACTAATATATGTGTGTGTGTAAATAAACGAAAAAAAAAACACACACACAAACACGTACCATCTTCCTGTGTAAACGCTAGACCAATATAATTATGTGCGTGTGTGTAAATAAACGAACAAAACAAACACACACACAAACACGTACCATCTTCCTGTGTAAACGCCGGATCAATCTTGGGTGTAAGGAACGCCAAGAAGAGGTTGAGATGATAGATACCCAAGGCGTAACACACAATGTACCAACCCTGCCTCAGTAATATACGCACCAGGAACCCACACACCATCACCACTGTAAACACCCAACGTGAGGCTGTGTGTGGAGTCCATTTGTCCAGGTAATGCTGGTACAACTGTCAGGGGAGAGAGAGAGAGAGGGTAGTGGTTAGGTTAGGTTAGGCTAGTTAATGTTGGAGAGAGAGAGAGAGAGGGTAGTGGTTAGGTTAGGTTAGTTAATGTTGGAGAGAGAGAGAGGGTAGTGGTTAGGTTAGGTTAGTTAATGTTGGAGAGAGAGAGAGAGGGTAGTGGTTAGGTTAGGTTAGTTAATGTTGGAGAGAGAGAGAGAGAGGGTAGTGGTTAGGTTAGGTTAGTTAATGTTGGAGAGAGAGAGAGGGTAGTGGTTAGGTTAGGTTAGTTAATGTTGGAGAGAGAGAGAGAGGGTAGTGGTTAGGTTAGGTTAGGTTAGTTAATGTTGGAGAGAGAGAGAGAGAGGGTAGTGGTTAGGTTAGGTTAGTTAATGTTGGAGAGAGAGAGAGAGGGTAGTGGTTAGGTTAGGTTAGTTAATGTTAGAGAGAGAGAGAGAGAGAGGGTAGTGGTTAGGTTAGGTTAGTTAATGTTGGAGAGAGAGAGAGAG
>JAWZYT010000446.1:15000-130000 GCA_034508575.1 Petrolisthes manimaculis
TTTAACCGTTACGGCCTAAACGACCTGGACCCTACATGTATACATCAGGTTATACATTAACAGTTAATATCATAACACTATAATAACCTTGGCTTTGAAGTTTTTATGTGTACAGTATTAATATTTTACAGGATGAATTTTACTTCGTTGATTTATCCATTTCTGTCGTATATTTTTCTATATGACTTTCTTAACATACATATGAAATGTAGTAGAAAGACTCCTGTCTCTCTGGGTACACCCATATGCTGAACACGCCACCATTATTCTTAAAGAATGGCAAAGAATGTTGGTGAAGTTGATGGTCCGACGTGATTAGTTGAGCAATGTTTTGAGTCAATGGTGGGGGGGGGTGTTAGGGAGGACAGCCAACCAATACAAAGTTGGCTTCATTTTTGTGACGTCATGCCGCCGCCGCCGCCTCTAGACCAACATTACATCACACTATTAAAAGGATGGTAACGAAACTTTTTGCCCACTGTACGTCTAATTGATAGATATGAGAAATTCATTAAAGTCCACAAGTGTTGTGAGTTTGCTTCATGTAAAACCTGGTCTGCACACAACAGTAATCTAAATATACTGTACACAGAATATTGACAATAATGAACTAGGGTAATAATAAATAAAGCTGGAAATACAAATACATGTATAGTTTGTGTTTTATTTTCCATATACTGTACTATTTTGTAAGGCATAATTATAAAATGTAAGTGATTATCTCCTTTCATTACAAGACACGTGAGGACATAAATCTTTCAGTCCCTCATCTGCTGCTATAAAAAAAAATTAAATCATGTGCAGTCAATAATGTCACCATCTTCCATTTCCTTTTCCATCATGTTGGTAATAATGAGACATCGAGGAATGGGACAATAACAAGGGATGGGATGTTCCTCAATGTCAGGGTCTAACATCTCTACTGTCATGGTATAGTGTCTAATATTGTCACTACTCTGATTCAGGGTTAACTTCCAGCCCACCACCTCGTCCTTTTCCACCAGGTTCATGTTGGCGTTGGTGCGAGTCATGTTGGCGTTGTTGTGAGTAGTGTTGTTGGACATTTTTTGTGATTTTGGACTGCTAATTTTCACCGGAATTGTGTCATTTTCACTGTTATCATCACAACTAGTTTTTAATTTACAACTTTCTGTACAATTGGAAACAGTAGCAATGGTCTCCTTTTGACAAGTGTTTACCTTTTCTTCATTTATCTTGTCAGTCCCAGTAGGAAGCTTTGTGTTTACATTTTTGTCGTGTTGGCCATTCTTTTCCACACGGGCTGGTGTTGTAGGATGTTGGTGGCTGGTATTTTCAGAGGCATATCCAAACACCACCACAGTTTGTTTCCAATGAGTGGGTGGACTGGATGGTGAAGTGGACAGGGTAATAACGGTGCCTAATTCCTCTCCTTCCTCGTTGTATTGTCGTCCATCGAAGCTACACTCGAACCACAGACAGATGCCCTGGTACGCCCCGGGTCTGTTTATGCCGACGAATGTGGTGGTGGAGAAGAGTTGAATTTCCTCCTCGGTTACCCATCTCAGGTTGAACTTTTTTATGCAGGTTGGTTGAGCCAGTAAATCGGATTCCGTGACGTCATGTACTTCAGGTTTGGTCAACTTGGATTTAAGAGCATAATCACTGACAGCAGACATGTTGAACCCATAAACATTATCCCAAAAATTAATCTGTTCCCGATACATTGTCTGGAGGGAGCACGGACAAGCAAATATGTTCGCCTCGGAGGGAAACATAATGCCATCGTCAGCCAGGAAACGTTCTCGGGCACAGATGACTGAGTTTAGCATAGACTCATGAAGTAGGTAGAAGCCCATCCACTCAGACACCAATACATCAACTTTCTCCTCATCACCTCCAGGGAGTGTGATGTTTTCTACTCTATCATGGAATACTTGTATAACATGACTGAAGCCATTATCCTTGGCAACTCTCTCAATCAAGGCAGCCGTACCACTTGCCTCCACAGCATACACCTTCTTGGCTCCAGCTGCTGCCATAAACAGTGACAGAATGCCTGTAATACAATACACAATCATAAAAATAATAATAATAATAATAATATTCATTATCATATCAATAACACACCATTTCCCTTTTTTCCTATTTTCAAATGGCGTAGGTCTGCTCTAGAGTGAAGGATGTAAAAAACTGAGCAAGCAGGACTAAAGTTTTTGCATGGAGCCTTATGAGGACCACAGGACCAACAGGTGGTAACAAAAAACTGTTCTCATATTCATTAATTCATTCCTGAGATAGTTTTGATGATTTGGAAAACCCCTCAATTTAATCACAAGAGAGTATAATTCTTATCATCCCATTATCTTACCTGTACCTGCTCCAACATCCATAGCAACTTTTCCCTCAAACAGGTGTTTATTTTTATTGATAGCATCTGCATAGGCCTGGGTCCTTGGTGAGTCTCCCACCATTAGTCTGTGGATCTGTTCAAAATAATAACATCCACATTAGCTTGATTTATTCTCAATTTTCTATGTAACAAGTATAAAGGACTGGAAGGCATACTTAGGGAAAATTCAATCTTTACACTTTGGTCAACCATATACACTCTTAAGGTAAAATTGTGTTTGTAAGTGTTCATTCATGGTAAGAAGTAAGGTAACACCCGTAGTTTAAACAAATTGAGGTCCCTTACTGGAGCTCTATGAACCCTCCAAATAATCCAGGCCACAAAACCCTTCAGTGTTTCGAATAGGGAATCTGTTGCCTGGAGTAGTTTGGAGGATTCATAGAGCTCCAGTTAGGGGGTGTGGGAGTAGGGGACAGGCTTGGGGGTGTGTGGGAATAACGAATCTGTTGCCTGGAGTAGTTTGGAGGATTCATAGAGCTCCAGTAAGGGGGTGTGGGAGTAGGGGACAGGCTTGGGGGTGTGTGGGAATAACGAATCTGTTGCCTGGAGTAGTTTGGAGGATTCATAGAGCTCCAGTAAGGGGGTGTGGGAGTAGGGGACAGGCTTGGGGGGGTGTGGGAATAACGAATCTGTTGCCTGGAGTAGTTTGGAGGATTCATAGAGCTTCAGTAAGGGGGTGTGGGAGTAGGGGACAGGCTTGGGGGTGTGTGGGAATAACGAATCTGTTGCCTGGAGTAGTTTGGAGAATTCATAGAGCTCCAGTAAGGGCCCTCAAATTTTTTTAAACTACGGATGTGAGACCTGCTGACCCTACACTGAAATCCTTTTATTGACTCACCCCTTCAAAATGAAACTGAAACACTTTGGTGAGGTTAGAAATGAAACAAACATATAAACAATTGAGTCAGAAATGAAATAAACATATAAACAATTGAGTCAGAAATACAACAAACATACAAACAAACAATTATATACAAACTCTTGAAATATCTTGTGAATATCGATGCAGAGGAATAAAATAATAATAATAATAATAATAATAATAATAATAATAATAATAATAATAATAGTGTAATAATAATAATAATAATAATATAATAATAATATAATAATAATAACAATAATAATAACAATAATAATAACAATAATAATAATAATAATAACAATAATAATAATAATAATAATAATAATAATAATAATGTCGTTGCCTCACCTGTACATCCTCATAGCTGGAGAAATAGTCGTCGTCTGATCTTCCTTTCCCAACGGCACCTCCCTCGTCTGTAGCCTCGGACATGATGGTGTGTGTGTGTGTGTGTGTGTGTGTGTGTGTGTGTTTGTGTGTGTGTGTGTTTAAGAGGCTGTGGGTCGGTTGGTTGGTTGTTGGTTTGGTATCTGTAACATGGAAGATATATTACAAGGGTTTAATTAAGGGGGGGGGAATAAGGGGACAGGCTTGGGGGGGGGGGGGGTGCAGGAGTAGGGGGACAGGCTTGGGGGGGTGCAGGAGTAGGGGGACAGGCTTTCTACCCACCCCAAGCATGTCCCCCTATTCCCACACACCCCGCAGTCCCCCCCAAGCCTGTCCCCTACTTTCCGCACCCCCCCCCCCCCCCCCAAGCCTGTCCCCTACTCCCACACCCCCTTGTGAAATATACTGTACACAAATTATAAATATTTTGCAGTTATACCTTATACTGTAATTAAATAGGTTGTCCTCCTATTATGTACGCTAATGTATTAAATTATAATGCACTAATTCATACTTAAAAGATGTAATAATAAGTGAGTTGTCCTCCTATTATGTACTAAATTATAATGTACCAATTCATACTTAAAAGATGTAATAATAGGTGAGTTGTCCTCCTATTATGTACGCTAATGTACTAATTTATAATGTACTAATTCATACCTATAAGATGTAATAATATTGTACTGGAGTCTTCACGTGCTTTTGTTTACATACGAGGACTGATGACTGATTTTTGCCTTTTCTACGGCTCTCATAATAATAATAATAATAATAATATAATTCTACATCTTTTATTAAAATTATCCTCCTCTTTTGTTGTAATTTGTCAACAATAAATATTAACTAATTAACTAACTAACTATTATCCTTTTATTCATTCGTATAATTTTCTTGGGCAGAACTTAATTGGGTTGACAGGAGAATGGGAGGGCGGCGACGACGACGAAAAAAATAAAATAAAAAAATACTAATAATAATTATAAAAAAAGTTAATTATTACAAAAAAAAATAATTAATAAAAAATATATGTATATTACAAAAAAAAAAAATATATATATATATATATATACTCCCGCACCTCCCTAAGACCCCCCAAACCTGTCCCCCTATTCCCACACACCCTTTTTTTTTAACTTGTTCCCTCTTCATCACACTGACTTGTAGTATAGTGAGTGAAGGTCATATTATAAGTGTCTGTCTGATAACTATACACACACATACACACACAGTCATACACACACCTCCCTAGCTTCTATACCTACCAATATACTCACTCCTGCCTGTCAAGTAAGCAATACAAGTCATAATATAAGTGTGTGTCTGATAATTGTACACACACATAATAATAATAATCCCTCACTACAACCAACCAACCAACCACTCATTGAACATCTGCCTACTGCTAGCTGGTGTGTGTGTGTGTGTGTGTGTACAGTACGTGTCTCAATACTCTCGACGCTCACTGTACACTTTTATTAATTATTGGTGTGTGTGTCAGTGTGGTAAACATCAACATCAACAAAAACAACATGGGCCCACGTCTGCTGTCACTGTCTACCTCCATGTTGTCGCTGTCTACCCTCACCTCACCCAACGTCAAGGTTAGCTACACACACACACACACACACACACACACCTGTCCCCTACCCTCACACACACACACACCTGTCCCCTACCCTCGCACACACACACACACACCTGTCCCCTACCCTCACACACACACACACCTGTCCCCTACCCTCGCACACACACACACACACCTGTCCCCTACCCTCACACACACACACACCTGTCCCCTACCCTCGCACACACACACACACACACCTGTCCCCTACCCTCGCACACACACACACACACACCTGTCCCCTACTCTCGCACACACACACACACACACCTGTCCCCTCCCCTCGCACACACACACACACACACCTGTCCCCTTACTGTCGCACACACACACACACACCTTTCCCCTACTCTCGCACACACACACACACACACACCTGTCCCCTACCCTCACACACACACACACACACACCTGTCCCCTACCCTCGCACACACATACACACACACACCTGTCCCCTACTCTCGCACACACACACACACCTTTCCCCTTACTCTCGCACACACACACACACACCTTTCCCCTACTCTCGCACACACACACACACAAACCTGTCCCATACTCTCGCACCCCCCTAACCCCCCCTCCCCCCATCCAATTAAGCCTGTCCCTCTATTCCTACACACCCCCAAGCCTGTCCCCTACTCCTACACCCCCCCAAGCTTGTCCCTTACTCCCGTGCCCCAAACCCCCTCCAAGCCTGTCCCCTAATCCCACACCCCACTAACCTTAAGCCTGTCCCCTACTCCCGCACCCCCCAAGCCTGTCCCCTACTCCCCCCCACCAGGGTCCCATACACAATAATTACAGAATATTTTAATTATTAAGCTTTACAAGGACCTGTAAAATAATATATTTAGCAAGATACATAATAATAATCTAATTGACACTTAATAATAATAATAATAATAATGATAATAATAAAAATGATGATAATAATAATAACAATAATAATAATGATAATGATAATAATAATAATAATAATAATGATAATAATAATGATAATAATAATAATAATAATAATAATGATAATGATAATAATAATAATAATGATAATGATAATAAAAATAATATTAGTCAGAAATTTTCACGAAGATTGTGTATAATATGGTACTAAAAAGCATATACATATACCTCAAATATATAGGACAAGTAGGATATGTTTCATCTCTGTCCGGGCTGTACCGCTCATTCATGTCTCCAACTGTACCTAGAGTGTCTCGTGTAGACTACCAGTACGAGTGGTGGTGAGAAGAGAAGGAAGAAGAGAGAGGAACACACTTACAGTAGATGGTCAACAACATAGAACATATTATCACCTCTCTACCACCACCACCACTGTCAATTCAATACAACAACAACAACACCTTCTCCTGCAAAAATCATCTCTCCCTACACCTTCAATACAACAACAACACCTTCTCCTGCAAAACTCATCTCTCCATACACCTTCAACACAACAACAACACCTTCTCCTGCAAAAATCATCTCTCCATACACATTCAATACAACAACAACACCTTCTCCTGCAAAACTCATCTCTCCATACACCTTCAACACAACAACAACACCTTCTCCTGCAAAAATCATCTCTCCCTACACCTTCCATTGGTAGACACTTTTGTACTTCAACGTATAGTGGTAATGGTGAGTAAATTATCATACAAATAAAGGTATGTATGTATGTATGTATGTACAGTCGCAATCCAAAATTTGGTGGGTGCGGGAGTAGGGGGACAGGCTTGGGGGGGGTTAGGGGAGGTGCAGGAATAGAGGGACAGGCTTTCTACCCACCCCATGTCTGTCCCCCTATCCCCCCCCCCCAAGCCTGTCCCCTACTCCCACACCCCCTTAATTCTCTTTCAGGGTATTCGAAGTAAACATAGATATATATTTTGGATTGTGATTATACAGTTAAGAGAACTAATAAATATATAGGTGTGTTTCCAATACCTATATAGAGACAATAAATAAATACACAATAATAAGATTTCTATTGGAATTACTGTTCAAAGATTTAATCAAACCTGTATACACTCTCCTCTCTTTTTATGCGAATTTGAAATAGTGCGTATCATGAAAAAAATTAAATAAATGCAATTTACATGAACTCTTAAAATAACAGGAACAAGGAGGCTCCATTTTCAAGTTAAAGTACCATTATTTCTTATGGAAATGTACAATTTATTGTATGCGAAATTCACTTTATGCGACCCCTTCAGGAACCTAACCTGTAATAAAAAAAGAGGAGAGTGTATCCTTATTAGTGATCATGACTGTACATTTACGATCACTAGTAAGTAACACAGGTGAGGTGTGTACTGTACTGTACTGTATATCATTTCCTTCAACAACTAACAACCACTGTCTCATTATTCATTTTTCATCACGTTGTTGTTGTTGTCTCAGGTAGTGAAGGTTGTGTGTAGTGTGGGACAGGTGAGAAGTGTATTACTGTATACTGTATATATATATATCTTCCTTCGCCTAATAACCACTGTCTTATTGTATTATATCTTTTCCTTAATTAAACAAACAACTACTGTCTTATTTCTTTTTACAGCAGCGGTGATAGAGAGTGCGAGTGTAGGCAATGGTGAGGTGAGAGTGGTGTGGGGCAAATCACCTTGTAGTAGCAGTAGTAGTAGTGGTAGTGGTGGCGGTGAAGAGTGTGTATATCCCTACCCATGGTTAAGGGACAATTGCCAGTGTATACAATGTTATGATGCTGACTCCTACACACGTATCATTACCCTTGAAGACTGGCACCATCACGACACACCACAACAGGTCAAGGTCAGGTCAAGGAGGTCACATCACACTTTGGATATTAGTAGGTCTCATGTACAGTTGCCAAAAAAAGTATTGCGACAAATCTTGATAGAACTTTAACCCTACTAATATCCACAACTATTTGTATGGACTATAAGCATGTATAACAGAAGGAAATATACATATCCTTCTGTAATACATACTTATAAACATGTATAACAGAAGGAAATATACATATCCTTCTGTAATACATACTTATATATAATCCCTACAAACAACTATATATGGACATTAATATATTTAATGTTGTATCAATAGTTGTCGCAATACCTTTTTTTGGTAACTGTACATCCTTAATCACCTTAATTCTTCCTTTATCTAATTACCCTTCCTTTCCTTTTGTTTCTTTTTCATTTGGTGTCCCATGCACCTCTTTTATTACCTTCTCTTTCTTCCTACTGTCATTCCTTTCCTTCTTTATTCTTCACATTTGCTGTCCCACCTCTTTATCACCTTCTCTTTCTTCCTACTGTCATAATATATTATACACACATCAATATACAGTATATACATTAATACATACACATTAATATTTGTACAGGTGTATGAAGGTGTTGTGAAATAGTAGGCACATCACATTAATATACACATTAATACATATACATTAATACATACACATTAATATATATACAGTATATACACATTAATATTTGTACAGGTGTGTGAAAGTGTTGTGAAATAGTAGCCACATCACATTAATATACACATTAATACATACACATCAATACAGCACATATGGTACACATTAATACATACATACACATTAATACAATACATACACATTAATATACTGTATCTCCAGGTGTGTAATGATGGTGTATGTTTGGAGGTGGTGTGGAGTAGTGGACACATCAGTACATACTCAGCAACTTGGCTTTATCACAGACGGTTTAATTCACAAGCCAGGAGTGTCAAAAAGTCCGTGTTGGCTCTCAAAAAGGTGAGTACTTGTGTGTGTGTGTGTGTGTGGGTGTGTGAGTGAGTGAGTGTGTGTGTGTGTGTGATTGAGTGAGTGTGTGTATGTGTGAGTGAGTGTGTGTGTGTGGGTATGTGAGTGAGTGAGAGTGGGTATGAGTGTGTGTATGTGTGTGTGTGTGTGTGTGTGTACCTCCTTCCTTCCTCCTTCCTTCTCCTCCTTCCTTCTCCTCCTCCTTTTCCTTCCTCTTCTTCCAAATCCTATTCAATATATATTTTTAGCTTTCTTTTGTTCTCCTCCAAATCCTATTCCTTTATTTATTTTTACAACATTTCCTTTTCTTCTCCTTGTGTTTCCTCTTCCTCTAATTAATTCTATTCATGTTCTTCCTTTCGTCTCCCGGCAGGAACTTTGGGGTCGCGACTTTCAAATCTCTCTCCACTCATTCCATCTTCCTTTCATCTCCAGGAACTTTGGGGTCGCGACTTTCAAATCTCTCGCCACTCGTTCGACTCTATAGTGAGTGATGACGAGGCTCTGCTTGGGTTCCTCACGTCACTGGAGAAGTTTGGTGTTGTGTTGGTGACTGAGGCCCCCAGGAAACCCAAGGCAGCCTTCCATATTGTCAATAAGGCTGGATTCCCTAAGAGGACACACTATGGGTAACCCACACAAACAACACACTTACTTACACTCTCCTCTCTTTTTATGCGAGTTTAATTTAAATCATGCGAATTTGAAATAGTGCATACTGTACTTGTGTCATGAAAAAAATTAAATAAATGCAATTTACACGAACTCTTAAGATAACACGAACAAGGAGGCTCCATTTTTTCAAGTTAAAGTACCATTATTTCTTATGGAAATGTACAATTTACTTTACGCGAAATTTACTTTGTGCGACCCCTTCAGGAACCTAACCTTAAATAAACAAAGAGGAGAGTGTATAGCTAGTCAACCCTTGATAAAGATGATTACATTTAATACATAATAATTAATAATACAAGCACTATCAATCTACAAAAAGTATATTATTTACCCCCATAATGTATACAGTACAAAAGTATTCCTAACTTAACCTAACCTTACCTATCTATTTATTTATCTATCTAACCTATCTATTTATCTATCTATCTATCTATCTATTTATCTATTTATTTATCTATCTCTCTACAGGTTACACTATCCCATAAGGAGGAAGTTAGGAGCTGAGAGTCTAGCCTTCACTGACCTAAAGTTGGGTATGCATAATGACCTGCCTTACTACAACTATGTGTGTGGGGTATGTATGTATGTATATGTATGTATGTATATATATAAAGTCACAGTCAAATATAATTAATCCATTTAGGGGTAATTCAAGTAAGTGTTTGACAGCTTCCCTCTGTTCCTTAGATGATAAACTTTACAATAAATAGGTTTACTACCATCATTTAATTTACTACAAGCAGCTACTGCCTTCCTTCCTTCCTCCCTCCCACCCAATCAATCAATCCATCCATCCATCCCTCAACTCTCCACCACCAACAACCATCTTCCTCCACTTCTCTCCACCACCACCAACCATCCTCCTCCACCTCTCTCCACCACCAACAACCATCTTTCTCCACCACCACCAACAACCATCTTCCTCCACCACCACCAACAACAACCATCTTTCTCCACCTCTCTCCACCACCACCACCAACCATCTTTCTCCACCTCTCTCCACCACCACCAACAACAACCATCTTCCTCCACCTCTCTCCACCACCAACCATCTTCCTCCACCTCTCTCCACCACCACCAACAACAACCATCTTTCTCCACCTTTCTCCACAGATCATATTCCTTCACTGCATTACTCAATTCGAAGGAAGTGGAGGAGAGAACGACTTAGCTGACGGATATCACGTTGCCCGTTATCTCCACCAACACCATCCACACCAATACCATCTACTCACACACACACCAGTCTACTTCTGGAATAAAGGAGTGACTACGGTGGAGGGGGAAGAACACCAGTTTTATAAGCTGTTTAATACACCCATCATTGTGTGAGTTTGGAGAGAGAAAGAGAGAGAGAGAGAGAGAGAGAGAGAGAGAGAGAGAGAGAGAGAGAGAGAGAGAGAGAGAGAGAGAGAGAGAGAGAGAGAGAGAAGAGAGAGAGAGAGAATTAAATGGAATAGTTAATACATTCAACATTGTGTGTGTGTGTGTGAGAGAGAGAGAGATTTAAATGGAATAGTTAATACATTAAACATTGTGAGAGAGAGAGAGACTGATTTGAATAGTATAGTTAATGTTATTTTCAGTTTGCTACTGTATACTTGTATTAAGAAAATATATTTAGGCTCTGTGTAATTTATATTCTACCCATGTAACTAACTAATAATCTCTCGCTCTCTTTTTTTTTCTCTCTCTCTATCTATCTATCCATCATCAATATTTCTCTCTCTCTCTCTCTATCTATCTATCTATCTATCAATATATCTCTCTCCCTTCCTCCCTACCTCTCTCTCTCTCTCTCCCTCCCTCTGTCTCTATCCCTCCCTCCCTACCTACCTCTCTCTATACCTCTCTCTATCCCTCTCTCTCTCCTGTGTGTGTGTGTGTGTGTAGTGAGGATAGCATAACAGGTGCCGTGGTCCGTGTGAACAACTCCCAACTCCGAGATTCCCACCTTGACGTTAGCCCAGACCTGGTGACTCCTTGGTACTCTGCCCTCAGACTCTTCAACACAACACTACAACAACACGCCATAAGGGTCAAACTAAATAGTGGTTAGTCAATTAATTTGTATGACATATATAAGTCATAGAGGTCACATGATCAAACTAAATTGTGGACACTCACTTTTTTTCCTCTTTCTCTCTCTCTCTTTGTTTGTTTACCTTATATTTATGTGTACAGGTGAGATGTTAGTGATGGATAACACCCGACTACTCCACGGCCGTACAGCTTATGACGGAGCCATCGGTGAGAGGTACATGGACCAGGTGTACTTGGACTGGGACCAGGCATTGTCTAAACGAAGGGTATTACAAGAGAAGCTCGGAATACACCTACAATAAATTATGGGATGGATAAATGGATACATATTCTTGCATACTGTACTACAAGGGGCTCAGAATACACCTCCAATAAATTATGGGATGGATAAATGGATACATATTCTTGCATACACAGTAACCCATTTTCTGTACTACAAGAGGCTCAGAATACACTTTGAATAATGTGATGTGTTATGGGGTGTGTGGGAGTAGGGGACAGGCTTGGGGTGGGTGGGGTGGGACTGGGGGTGTGTGGGAATAGGCTTGGGGTGGGTAGAAAGCCTGTTCTCTTATTCCCGCACCCCCCCTCCAAGCCTGTCCCCCTACTCCTGCACCCGCCCAGTCCCACCCCAAGCCTGTCCCCCTATTCCCAAACCCCCTTAAGGAGATAATAAAGCTGTGAAATATGATGGGTAATATAAAGGTCAAAGGGAGATTATCTTGTTGGTAAATTGTAAGTTGAGTGATTCCTACAAACTACTATATACTGTGTACTATACTATTAAACCCTTTGAATAAAGCTGTGGTCCCATTTCCTTGGGATGTACTTCGGTAACACAGACATATAGGGACATGTAGCCCCTCCTTTATTTTCATTTGTTTTATACACTGTGACCAGAGTGTACCAGCAGGGGGGTGTGTGTGTACCAGGGGTGTGTGTACCAGGAGGACAGTCTGCCCCGGGACAACAACAACAACAACAACAACACTTTGAATAATGTGATGAATAGAGACATAATATCAGATGTGAAATTATTCCCAGATACTACTATGTGTATAACATGTGGTATAAATTAGCTTGAGGTATAAATTACAAAGAACTTTATTAGTTATTATCTTCCAAAACTCAATGTTCTTTGCAGCTTTTGTTTGTTAAAGATTTTATCAAAAGATTGTTTATCAAGACATTTTACTTCAATTGATTTAATGAGTTAGCTAAATATATATATATATATATATATATATATATACAGTATATATACTGTATAAACACAGATAATTATGGTTACAAATCTATTTCTATCCTTTATTAATGTATCTGGTCTGTAAGTGTGGTTCACATATTTTTATTATTATATACAGACATTGTATTTTTTTCTAATATACATTTTGTTAGTTTTTACATCACTACATATATTTCTGCTTTTTAATTAGTTTCTTTTTACCATTCTTTACTTTTCTTTGTATTTCTTTTAGTTTAACAAAAGATCTTATAAATGGAGATCTTAAAAATGTCTTGTATAATAATATACCATAACAATTATTTTCATATAAAACATGAGTGTTTCTTTGGCAAAGGAATGGCATCATGAACATTTTCCAATCCTTTATTAGGAATCAGGGAAGGAAAATTTTGTGAAAAATAAAATAAAATATATATACATATAATAAAATCTGATTCTGTCCTGGATTTAATAAAATGTAAATAACTGTCAGCTACAAATGAAATTACAAATTTGGAATGTTGCAGTTTCCTGAAACAAAATGGTACAGATCAAGTAACATACAGTACAGTATACACTTCCTACAAAAGTGTAAATGATCTAAATATTTGTAACTCCAAACTTAATTGTAATTTACAGACAATTTCTTTTAACTGTTAAGGGTAAGGTACAATATACAGTCAATAATTATGGAGCAACTACTTCCTCCAACTATTCAAATTAACAGAACACCAATACTTTTGTTAATCTGATCCTGTTTTCTGGTATACTTTGGAGGAATTAAGACACTTCAATATACAGCTGGTTATAAGGTTTCCTGAACACGTCTAACAATGTGTGGCAACTCTTATCATGTTTGTTTACTCCAGACAATACTGTACTGTACTATGGTTGTAAACTTTGAGGAATGAATGAACGGCTAAGAATGTACAGTATTATCAACACGGATTAGTCAATTGGAAACATGGTGAAGAGCTTCTATGCAGAGAATATAATATTAAGGGGGTGTGGGAATAGGGGGACAGGCTTGGGGGGGGTTGTGGGGGGGGACCCCCTTAAGGCAATTATTTAACCATTCACTGGAGTAAATAAATAAGATATAGTTACCACATCTCACTATTATAGACGTATTGAAGGCTTCATGTTGTCATCTGTACCATAAGTTTACTACAGTATTCCCTTAAGGACCCTGCTGTGATGTAGTCAGAAAATTGGAGGTAAACGAGTCCTTCAAATATTACCACGAAACACACACACCTATATGGAAGCAGCTCTTTTCGTGGTATAGTCAGGAGGAAACAGAAGTCTTCAATTTTGTTAAGGGGTTATTACAGTACCGTAGGCCCTTCATATAAAACTAATATAATTAACATTTATCATTTTGCACAAGCATAATAAATGGTTTAGTCTTTATTGTAGAGTAATTCCTTGTTGTGTTGAAAGCCTATTGTGTATTAACTTATCATATACCAAAGATGCAATATTATTACAACATATAAATAGATACACAGCTGCTACTTAGAAAGACATTTATATTATGGCATCAATGAGAGGTAAGTAAGCTGCTCTATAATAGTCTATACACTACTACTGTATTTATAAACAAAGTAATATATATAAAATACAGTTTATAAATATACTTACTTACTTACTTATTTAGGTTAAAATGTAAAGTACCAACTCCCATTATTATACTCTCTTAGCTTTGTTAATAAATGTAACACAATTCAACTCAATTTACACCCACCAAAACTATACTTGAGTCAATTTATAGCCATTTTATACAAGTCAATTTACAAACATAAAACTTTACACAAATCAAATTATATCCATCAAAATTTACATAAGTTAAATTATACCCATCAAAATTTTAAACAAGTCAAATTATGCCCAAACTATACATAACTTAGTAAAAGTCAAATTTTGGATTGCATTACATATAAAAGAAAATAAAACTAATTAAAAAAATATACAGTATATAAAAATAATAAACGAGGGAGATGGTACATTTTCACAAAAAAAAAAAAAAAAAAAAAAAAAAAAAAGATACAATAAGCATTTCTACTGCATATACAACTAATACAACTTTGCAAAATACAACTTTATAATATGCAGCTGGGTAATCATCAAACACATAGGCTGCTAATATTTAAGGGGAGGATATAGTTTGGACATTTTTGGAGATAATGATTCCTCCAAACTTTTAACTCCAACAAAGGCACCATTATTTTTGTTGATCTGGTCGTGTTTCCTGACATACTTTGGAGGAATCAAGGCACTCCAATGTCACAAAGGTATACTCTCCTCTTAAGGTGAGATTATTCTGTTGTTGGTGAATTGGAAAGTCTACGATTCCTCCAAAAGTCTACGATTCCTCCAAATTTATGGGTCCATTCTACAGTGGTTGTTATTGTTTTGTAAACACGCCAACGAAAGAATGTTAGCCTTGTAAATGACTTCTGGGTGAATTATTTAATGAATTTGGTGAGTAAACTATACAGTGATCATTATTATTATTATTATCATCATCATTATTATTATTATTATTAAATGACTAATGGGTGAATGATTTAATGAATTTGGTTAGTAAACTATACACTGATCATTATTATTATTATTATTATTAAATGACTAATGGGTGAATTATTTAATGAATTTGGTGAGTAAACTATACACTGATCATTATTATTATCTAGCCTAACTGTTGGATAGATTTTGTGAATGTAGATACACCCTGTACTCAGCTTTTGGAAAATAATGAAGCCTTATAAGCATGGTTGGTTGGGAAGCTTACAAACCAATACCACTGTGGAATCAACCCTATAATAATGAAGCCTTACAAGTGTGGTTGGTTGGGAAGCTTACAAACCAATACCACTGTGGAATGAACCCTATAATAATGAATCAAATGTCCCAGTAGTAGCATTGTAGGAGTCTGTTTAGTGGCTATGTTTAGGAGGAATCACAAACCTTCAAATTTACCCACAATATAATTTCCCTTCAAGGACCCTGTGATGGTGTTATGAGACTTGGTGGCTTCTGATTCCTCCTGACTGTGCCATGAAACAAACACACTCCTTCAATACACAGTAAGTGGTGTTTCATGGCAGTGTTAGAAGGACTCACTAACCTCCAATTTTGTCACTACATCACGGTGTCCCTTAATTAAAATTCTTATAATAAACAGCATTCATACTCGCTACATTAATTAACTACAGAATATAAAATGTGTTTATAAAATTAATCAGATCTATAATACCTACAAAAGATATTACTTCTTAATTAAGGATAGAATCTATTGTTGGATAATTATTGGAAGGCTTCTGATTCCTCCTAACTCTATCATAAAACAGACGCCCTCAATGGTACAGTTGGACACATGAATGGAATGGGCTGTACCACCTATTCATGTGTCTAACTGTACACATATATGGGATCTGTTTCTTGGCACAGTTAGTCTGGAGGAATCCGTGTCCTTCTAATTCACCAACCCAAAGATATTACAGTACAATACTTCTTAATTAAATACAGCAATAATATGTTTACAGTTAGCAGTTCCTCTACACAAGGTACAGTACAAATACAGGCCCATGTTTGGTGCATTTGTACAGTTGACAAAAAAGGTATTGCGACAACTATTGATACAACATTAAATATATTACTGTCCATAGTTGTTTGTAGGGATTATAAATACAGTATGTATTACAGAAGGATATGTATATTTCCTTCTGTTATACTGTACATGCTTATAAGTACAGTATGTATTACAGAAGGATATGTATATTTCCTTTTGTTATACATACTTATAAGTATGTATTACAGAAGGATGTGTATATTTCCTTCTGTTATACATACTTATAAGTATGTATTACAGAAGGGTATGTATATTTCCTTCTGTTATACATGTTTATAGTCCATACAAATAGTTGTGGATATTACTATGGTTAAAGTTCTATCAAGATTTGTCACAATACTTTTTTTGGCAACTGTACATTGTAATAAAAAAGGGAAGCAGTACATTTTTGCCAGGTTAAAAAAAAATAAAAAAAAATAGAAAAATTAAAATAGAATATAGTATTAGTGTGTTTGAACAGTGACTCTTATCATTGTTATTATAAAGGTTGTGTATAAAAATGTTTGGTTTGATGTGCTTCCATTTGTACTTTTAAATATTTCATCATATTAGGAAAAGGCACTTCAGGTGTTCTGGTCCCGACAAAAAAAATTATATTACAGTCGACCTTCAATATAACACAGAATAACATGGAGGGTATTATTTTCCAGTGTGTGTGTGTGTGTGTGTGTGTGTGTGTTATTCATTACCATACACACAAACTAACCAAATTATTTACTAACCCTGTTTTAAAAGGAGTGTGTGTGTATGTGTGTGTGTGTGTGTTATTCATTACCATACACACAAACTAACCAAATTATTTACTAACCCTGTTTTAAAAGGAGTGTGTGTGTGTGTGTGTGTTTTCCCGGACTTCTATTATTCATTACCATACAGACAAAGTGATATAACGGATCAGTGTTTTAAGTGACGAGTGTTAATTAAATATACCAAATGTTATATGGAGGATCTACTGTATTATATTATCCACCAAAAGTCACTGTATGGAGGGACATCAAATAGGTTATAACATACAGTACAGTACAATATCTATACATCTTCATTCAACTTCATTGCTCTTTCTAGTTAGTTAGGCATTTCAACGTACAAATTTCTCTTATAAATAAATTCCTTGTCACCTTGGTTCGCATGCATGAAAGAGCACTGGTGGTGTATACGATGGTGTGGTACCGGTACGATGACTCCACAGATGGACACACTACAGTACACAGCCGTCGTACGGGTACCACGCCGTCGTAAACACTACCGTACCGACGTTCTTGCATATGATCCCTTTGTTATGAGTCAGTGTGAATAAATAACAACATCGTGGCTATAACTCCACCATATTAGGATAAAATTAAAGGCAGAGTACAGTGTTGGTAGATCTGGAGCAACTGAATCCTCCAAACTATTTCAAGCAACAGAACACCATTATTTTTGTTAACTTGGTCCTGTTTTCTGGCATACTTTGGAGGAATCAAGGCACTCCAATGTAACCAATATCCTTTCATCATTCCTCACATCAATAATTATATACTCGGATAATACCGTGTGACAAATACTGTATAGCATCTCACTTAATTAATGAACTCTTTAGTATTTATTTACAATCTCTATACTGTATAAGGCATTTTGTAATTTGATAAAGTAAGTATTATTTTTTACACTTGGAATGTACACAAATGGAATGAATAATAACACATTTTCTTCTTACATCACAATAGGAATGAATAACACATCTTTTTACACCACAAATGAAACAAAAACTATATAAATAAAAGCTGTCAAGACCAAAGAAGCAATAAAAATAATCCTGCGTGTGTAAGTAGGTAAGTTAACATAAAAGACACCAGCCAGACTATAGAAAGATAAACAAACCAATCCATCACACAAACTATACTCTGTTCAAAATTTGTGTTCCTTTTGGCCTCTTATGCTTAGATAGATAGAAATAGATAGTTAGATAGATAGAAATAGATATATATATATATAGATAGATAGAAATATAGATATATATATATATAGAAATAGATAGTTAGATAGATAGACAGAAATAGATAGATACAGATAGTTAGATAGAAATAGATGGATAGAAATAGCGATAGATAGACAGATAGAAATAGCTAGCTAGATAGAGGCTAGTGGAACACAAATTTTGAACAGACTTTAATAAACAAACCAATAGTATAGAATACATTGTGTTATGGACGACAACTGTTCATGGTGTTATTGGTAATGATGTGGTACTGATACAACGACACACACACACACACACACTACAGAGACATAGTTCCGGTACCACACCATCGTATACACCACGAAACCCTCCTTGCCTACGACGCATAGACAGAATAAGCAACATATAAATACTGCAACATAGACAGAAGAAGTAACATAAAAATACTGCAACATAGACAGAAGAAGCAACATAATATGAATCCTGTACAAAGATAACTAATTCATCAAACACACACACAGTATATATAGATAGAATAAAACCCTATATATACAGTATATATATATATATGGAATGAAAGACACAAACAGCACTCAAAATATTCATCAGTGAGTAAAAAATATCCCCTGGAGACTCAAGACAGAATATAGGGAGAGTGAAATATTATTAAGGTGATACATATTCTGCTACTGATTCCTCCATACTGTGCCACAAAACATTTCCCTCACTGTAGGTAGTAACATTGAGGTAGTCTGTTTCCTAACATACTTTGGAGGAATCAGTAGCCTTTCATTTTAGTGTTAATTAAAAAGTCTCACCTTTTAAACTATTTCTTTGAAGAATTGTTCTCTTCTTTGTTAAATTCCTATTAATTTGCAATATGAACTGATCAATGAAGAGCCTCTATGTTGAACTAATAGTTTAATAATAATAATATCCCCTTCCCACCCAAAGCCTTCCAAATGTATGTGTGGTTATGACAAGCAAGAGAACATTAATGATATTATTATTATTATTATTATTATTATTATTATTATTACTATTATTATTATTATTATTATTATTACTGTGGTAAGTATTACTAGTTTCAGCTGCCTTCAAGCTGCCCTAGTCAATACTGTAGCTACAACTTGTAAACAAAACATTATTCTTATTGTTAAATTGGAGGGCCACTGATTCCCACAAAAAATACTGTATACAAAAATAAAATAAAATACAATAAAAATACAGTATTAAATAAAAACAGAGAAGCTGCAGGTTATTATAATAGTGAATCTGTTTTATGGAATGGACTGGAGGAATCAGTAGACCTCTAATTTATTGTCCTTAAGGCACCCTGTCATGTGATGTAGTTAGAAAATTGGAGATAAATGGAGTCCTTCATATATTGCCATGAAACACACACACACATGGAAGGTGTTTGTTTCATGGAATGGTCAGGTGGAATCAGAAGTCTCCAATTTTCATAAGTGTTCACAGGGTCTTTAAAAGCTATTACATAAAGTCATATATAACCCTGAATTAAGCTGCTATAAATGTTTGAAATTAGAGTAAATTATATACCTTTTTATCATGTAATCATTCTTAAATTGAAGTAGTATTCTATCTTAGGCAAATTATGATCTCATTTGTTTATTGAAGCTTGTAGATATAAAACAATTCAAGTCCGACTTATGGGAAATTTACCCACTCCTATGCCACCAAAACATTGACAACTCTAAGATTCTGAAGAGTCGGTTGTATAGGTGGAGAGAGTGGGTAGTAAGGAGAGAGAGTGTGTTGTAAGGAGAGAGAGTGTAGTAAGGAGAGAGTGTCTAGTAAGGAGAGAGAGTGGGTCATATGAAGAGTGTGTAGTAAGGAGAAAGAGTGTGTAGTATATAGAGAGAGTGTGTAGTAAGGAGAGAGAGTGGGTCATATGAAGAGTGTGTAGTAAGGAGAGAGAGTGTGTAGTATATAGAGAGAGTGTGTAGTATATAGAGAGAGTGTGTAGTAAGGAGAGAGAGTGTGTAGTATATATAGAGAGTGATGGCTGTATTGCTGTAATCACTGTAGCCTGGAGACCATAAGGTTGACAGTAGCATTGGTGTTAGCGAGGGCAGCAGCTGCAGTGGGAAGGGAGGCAGAGCGAAGGTCAGCACCGTCCACTTGTAGTAACTTATCACCCACCTTCAATGCTGATGAGGCAGCACCACCACCAGCTACACTAGTCACATATACACTCTGAAACACACACACACACAACCATATAATATTATACACTATGTAACTGCAATACAATATAATATTATACACTATGTAACTGCAATATAACATAATATTATACACTATGTAACTGCAATACAATATAATATTATACACTATGTAACTGCAATACAATATAATTACTAGGATTGTTGTTTTGCAAATCACCGAGTCACTTGGTAGACCATTCACGACAGTACTTGCACAATTATGAATGAGTTATTTTTACATGATTATAACTTATGTAAGAATATCTGTGTCTAACCAATCCTATATTATGTACTGTACTTTGAACTTGGTCGACCATTCATGACAGTATTTCCACAATTATGAATAAGTTATTTTTACATGATTATAACTTATGTAAGAATATCTGTGTCTAACCAATCCTATATTATGTACTGTACTTTGAACTAACCTTGTCGTCGGGGTCAGAAGGTGACTGTCCAATAGTGAAGCCAAGATCAGGGTTCTTCTCAATCACTACCGGGAACTGTGTGTGTATAGGAGTAACAGTTAATACAGTATCATGACACTCACTTTGTATAGTACATTAACAGTAGGTCTTTAGGTCATAGACAACAACATTGATGATTGGTGTTGACAATGGTGTGATAACCAATACAATGACTTCATACATACTCCATACACACCCATTGTATACATCATCATGAATATTCTTGTCTATACACCCTCAATGTACCGTAATCTCTTGTTTTCCGCTGGTGATAATTATGGGTGTGTATTGTACAGTTTGTAATGAATCTATGTACAGCAAACCCTCATTGTGTTACGAGTTTATGGGTGTGTAATGTAGACTCCATCCAAAAAGTATCACACATTACTCGAGTGAAACATTGTGACACTTAAGGGGAGAGTATACTTTTGATAGATTGGAGCACCTTGAATCCTCCAAAGTATGCCAGGAAACAGACCCAGATGAAGAAAAATAATGGTATCTCGTTGCCTGGAATAGTTTAAAGGAATCATTATCTCCAAAAATGTCCGAACTATACCCTCTCCTTAAGGCGATAGTTACTGAAAACAAGGCATCATGAGCCATCCTTTACACAACCATCAGACCCAACCTGAGCCATATTTTTTTGATGGAGTGTACAAAGAGAGTTTATTGTAGACAGATTCATTACAAACAGTGCAATATACATCAATAAAAATAATTAAAAACAAGGCATAACTGGAATGCCAACATATCATTTACCACTTATCATTTACCACAGGCCCAGTAGATCACTTAGTCTGTTTGGTAATGATTAACAGAAGCCTGGGAATACAATGAGGGATTCAAGGTGGTACAGTATTAGTAAACTATTCTACCTCTACTATTCTTCATCAATCAGTTCCTATTACAGTATTGTACAATGAGAATTTAGTGAAGAAACACATGTTCGTCGGAGCAAGTTTAATTATACCAGCCGGTGTGAAATGTAGTTGAAACCAGTATTAATTTGTGTTATATTAAGGTTTTTATTATCAAGGGTTTTACTGTACTAAGCCACTCCAAACATCTACACTAGCATTCTAATTAACAGTACAGTAATTTTCTTGGCCCCCTATATAATAATTACAACCATACACAGTACAAAAATATTTAAGGCTAAGTAAGGAACTGTAGTATGCATAACTGAAATTTGAATTAGTCTTATGATGAAAGTACAAGAGGAGGAGGAGAGAGAGGAGGGACAATAACAACATGCATAATAAAAGGGAAGAGATGCAAGGAATGGAAGAAGACAATGTTTAGTACAAGAGAAGGAGGAGGAAGAGAGAGGAGGAACAACAACAACAATAACAACAACAACAATAACAACAAACAACAACATGCATAAAGGAAAACAAAGGGAAGAGTGATAATTAATGAGAGCGAGGAATGGGACCAAAACCTTAAAGGGGTGTGTGGGAATAGGGGGACAGGCTTGAGGGGGGGGGGGTTAGGGTACAGGCTTGGGAGGGGCGGGGGGGCTTAGGGGTGTGTGGGAGTAGGATGACAGGCTTGGGGGGGTTTAGGAGTGTACAGGAGTAGGGGACAGGCTTGAGAGGTTTTTGGGGTGCAGGAATAGGAGGACAGGCTTGGGGTGTGTGGAAGTAGGGGACAGGCTTTCTACCCACCCCAATCCTAATGTATAAATTCGGTACTATACAAAATACAGTACATATATCAATGTAGTATTAGGGTACAATGGTATTATAACCCAAGCTTTGAGTTGTACATTGTTACTGTACTCACAACAAGTCCACACGTCACAGAGGAAAAGAACCACAGAAAAAAATTATATGCATCAGAAAAAAACATAAATGTTTCCCCTCCCTAAAAAAAAAAAAAAAAAAAAAAAAAAAAAAAAAAAAAAAAAAAAAAAAATTATGCATCAGAAAAAAACATAAATGTCTCCCCTCCCTAAAAAAAAAAAAAAAATATATATGCATCAGAAAAAAACATAAATGTTTCCCCTCCCTAAAAAAAAAAAAAAAAAAAAAAAAAAATTATATGCATCAGAAAAAAACCCATAAATGTTTCCCCTCCCTCAATGAAAAGGAAAAAAAACAATCTCATGCTCTCAAGGATTAGAAGGAACCAGAGTAAATAATAAATCCACACGGTAGACCCTCGATATAAGATTATTAAGGGACCCTATGATATACACTCTCCTCACTTTTTATGAGAGTTTAAATTATGCGAATTTCTGTACACAGTTTCATTACACACCCAATACTTTAATATTATACAAGGGTGAAATGAGAGTTAACTGTATTTATCAGTGTTATATCAAAGGTCTACAATGCCAGGTTACAGAGGGTATTTGGTAGTACAGTATGTTGTATTAACTGTATAAGAAGAGAGATAAATACTGTAACACCAAGAAAAAACAACACCAATATTAATAATAATATAGTTAGTGTACAATAAGACAGGCCCAGACATACATACATAAATACAGTAATAACAAACACAATGTACACTCGTGATACATAATTTCTGACCAGAGTGTGAGGAGCAGAAAGCTTTGAATCGCCTGCTATTGTTCATTTTCCCCCACCCAGTACAGTACACCTATAGAGGCTGAGTTTGAATGCAAGGTGTGTGTGTGTGTGTGTGTGTGTGTGTGTGTGTGTGTGTGCGTGTGCGTGTGTGTGTGTGTGTGTGTGTGTGTGTGTTGCCTGCCGTTCGTCTCTGGTCAGAAATTTTGTATCATGAGTGTACAGTCTGTTACAAAGAGAAAGTCGTATGTAAGAATTATTGGTGGTGTACAGGATGGTGTGGTACAGTTGCCATGGTATCGGTACCACACCATCGTCAACACCAACACCATGGATGTTCTTGCATACGATGGGAAATAGAGTATGATGAGAGTGACGTGTACAGTGTCACCTTGAAGGAGTGTTAAGATATTTACCATTTGGTGTGGTACCTTGACACTCTCCGCTCAGGTATCCAAACTTTTCTGGTCTGGCAGCGTGAGGAGAGAGAAAGAGAGAGAGAGATAGGGTGTGAGGGTAAGGAGGTAGAGAAATCACACACACACACACACATACACATAACACACACACACACACGCATTCACACACACACATTCATTCACACACACACACACACACACACACACACACATTCACACACACACACACGCATTCACACACACACACACGCATTCACACACACACACACGCATTCACACACACACACATTCACACACACATGTATACAGAGTTGAGTTGTTGCCTGGTTTTGGTTTAGTTTGGTTTGGTTATTGGGGTTTATTTACTTCAGGGTAGATTGTCTTGTTGTTGAATTGGAAGGTGTGGGATTCCTCCAAAGTTTGCCACCAAACAAATGACAGTACCTTGTGGTTGTTACTAATAAGGGATGTTGTTTTGTGGCATAGTTTGGAGGAATCAGTAGCACTCCAATTTACTAACAAAACATTCTTCCCTGAACCTACTGTACATATTATTATTCTGAAAATTAGTGGAAATGTGAGGAAAGATAATTAGTAATGAACTTATTTTATCTATAAAGGTTCTAAAACATTCAGTTATAAATAATAAGCATATTTATTAGTTTCAGCTCTTGTTATAAAAGCAACAATGGGTCGTATGCAAGAACATGGTTAGTGTTTACGATGGTGTGGTACCGGTACAATGGCTGTGTTGTACAGTCTTGGTCAATAATAATCATCCATATATGGGTATCTTAAACAATTTACTGTCTAAAGTTTTCACGTTCATATATGATGTTATTGTTTCAAGTACAGTAGTGTGTAGCTGCTTATAGTAAATTAAAAGATGGTAGTTAATCTATTTATTGGAAAGTTTATCAGCTAAGGAACAGAGGGAAGCTGTCAAAAGTTTATGTTAGTTACTCCTATATGGATGATTATTTTTGACCACGACTGTATGTCTATGAAAGCATTGTATTGGTACCACGGATAATCTTGCATACGGCCCTAGTTCGGTCTCAACACAAGCACAGTCAATACTTTACTAAACTATATAATAATAATAATAATAATAATGAAAGCAAGTTAATGCATTATTGATCTAGCAGCAGCAGCAGTTGTTATAGATTAAAAAAATAAAAGTGTTGATTTTAATTCATTCACATTTTGAGTCGTGAGAATTAATCCACTCCTAAAATAATTAGTAATAAACCTCTTAATTAATAAAGCATCCTATGATATAAAAAACATACACTTAATAACATATGATGATTAAAGACTGATTCACACTCTATATACCATCACATCACATCATGTCACGTCACGTCACGTCACGTCACTTTGGGTTGTATTCAAGAACATTATGTGGTATTGACAATGGTACAATGGCTGTATTCTCGTACCGGTACCACCCCATCAAATACACCATGAATGTTCTTGAATATGGCCCATTACATCGCGTCACGTCACGTCACATCAACATAGAGAAATAGAGAAGTGTATTGTGACATGACGGAGTAGTGTGTGTGCGTGTGAACCCAGATGTTTGTTTACATGGAAGAAATATTGATGTGATGTGATATGACAGTATAGTGTGTATCAACTCAAGGTGATGATAAATTGTTGGTAAATTAAAAGACTACTGTACTCATTCCTCCTAACTCACTATGCAGAGAACACACACACACAGACACACACCCTCAATGGTACAGTTGAGCAAGTAGAAAGTGCAAGAATAATATGAGTGTAAATAGTAATATCTTTGAGTTCTTTGTAGTAAACCCTGGTATTTTTATTAAGCCAATGTAAAGTGGAATATGAGTCACTGAAATGTGGAGTGGTAGCCATGGCGATGTGACCATATATATTATACACTCATATTTTACTTGCACTTTTTACTTGTTCAACTGTACTAATAGGGGATCTGTATGGTGTCATAGTTTGGAGCAATTACAGACCTTCTAATTCACCAACAATATAATCTTCCCTTAATGGCTTTGGGGTTAGAGCTTAACTTGAAACACTCACACACTCAACACTTAACAGGTTCCGGATTTACTATAATGCAAAACAAAAAATTCTAAATATTAAATTTTATAAGAATTTTTGTTGGGGAGATTTTGGAGGAATCAATAGCCACCATTTTCTTATTAACATCATCTAATCCCTTCTTTAAAAAATAAAATAATAAAATGCAAACTTATTTAACACTTTTACTTAATTAACACAATATCAGTATATTACTTAGTCTGTATTGGTCATGAATAACATAGGCCTGGGAAAAGATTCGGTGAAGATTTAAATGAAGGAATGAATATAAAATGAAATGTTGGTGTCAAGAGAATTAATGATAACAAAAATATAAATAATCCTGTTGAGCCAACCTGTGCCATTAACATCATAAGTATAAGGTGAGACTATGGGCCGTATGCAAGAATATCTGTGGTGTTGACGATGGTGTGGTTCCGTTACAATGACTCTATAGTTTGTCTAAGGAGTCTTGGTACTGGTATCACACCATTGTTAACACTATCAATGTTGTTGTATATGACCCTTTATGTTAATGTGTTAGTGCAGAAGCTCCATCACATACATTGTTGTCACCTACCACACGGGCATTCTTGTGCTGGCCAAACATCCATCCAGACCTACCACCACCACCACCACCACCACCACCACTACCATCAGGGGTCTGGGGGCCTGGTGGGGTGCTTGGAGGGGGTTGGCCAGAGGTGGGAGCTACTCGGTGACGACTGCCACCCGCCCCCGGCAGTCTGGAAGGCATTCCTACAAAAAAGACAACACTTGTTAGGATTTAATAAAAAAAATGACAATGCAGTAATATAATCAAAACCAAATACAGTAGACCCTGGATAAACAATGAATAAATACTGATATCCAACACTTCATTTCACTCACTCATTGAAGACCTTAAATGTTTTCTTGGGCTTCTGTTATTCATTAATACACAAATTATATGAGTTATTGAGGCTGTGTTAAAAGGATAGTGTTAATTCATTCATTTTATAATGAGGACCTACAGTACCAAGCCATATACAATACAATCATACAAAATTCAAATAAAAAAACAATACATTACAAAGAAGCGGTGCTTGGGAATGAAACTGAGAAGGCATAGTACTGTAGTTAAGACGGTAGTACAGTATACAGTAGCCTAGTGTTGGTAAATATGGAACAACTGATTCCTCCAAACTATTCTAGGCAACAAAACATCAATATTTTTGTCAATCTGGTTCTGAAGAAATCAATGCACTCTAATATAGCAAACATGTATATATTATCCCCAAAGTGATTAAATTGTATATACTATACCTGTTATGTGTGGGATCCTTGAAGCTGATCCGGTGGAGGTAACAGATGCACGTGATCCTGGACTTGTTAACTGGGTAGACAAGGCAGGTGACTGTGAGTTGGGTAAGGGTATTCCTGGGGTATTGATGGCTGAGTTCATGACCCCTTGTGGTGCTCGGATTCCACTGTGTGTAGGTCTGGCTTGTTGGTGTGTAGAGGATGTGTGCAAAGGAGGAGTCTGTTGTTGTTGGTGTTGGTGTGTGTGTGTGGGGATGTGTGATGGGTGTGATGAGAGTGTTGTTGTTTGTTGGGGTGTGTGTGTAGGGTGGGGAATATGTGATGAAGGCATGGTTGTTAGTTGTTGGTGTGTGTGTGTGGGGATGTGTGATGGAGGAGTGTGTGGTGTTGTCTGTTGGTGTGTGTGCATCTGACTAGGAGATACGAGTGAAGGTGGGCGTATCCCTGACGACGGGTAGCCAAGAGGGGACTGTATACGTGATGTGCTCTGTGATGATGTGGGGGTGTGATGGGGACGAGAGACAACAAACCCATACCCACCACCACCACCACCACCACATTGTTGTTGTTGTTGTTGTTGTTGTCTGGGAGTAGTAGGAGCACCAGTGTGTGGAGTGTGGATGTGTGTAGGTCCAGGTGGTATGGTGGGTGTAGTTGGTGTACGTGGGATATGAGACACCCTTCCACCTTCACTTCCCATGGGTCTGTGTGGTGTTCTGTTAGTGTCAATATTGGGTGTAATAGTGGTACTATTTTTCCTACCCAGTGATTCCTGTGATAGGTTACTTAGGGTACGTCCTGGTGTTGTAATATTGTTGGGTTCACCGTGGCTTTGTTGTGGACTGGTGTTGTGGGCAGGGCCTCGCGACACACCACTAGACAGTGTGGGGATGCGACTCTCCCCTCCCACCGCACGTTCTGGCCCCAAATTCATGAGGGTGGGAATGCGAGTGTCAGAAGTGCGTCTGGGGTCCTCTGGCTTGCTGGTAAATGATGTGTTTGGGCTCCTTGTTGTTGTTGTTGTTGATGTTGTTGTTGTTGGGGTAGTATGGGACTTATTTACGTCAAGTATTGGGGTGATGTTAGGGTCCTGGTGGTGGTGGTGGTGGGTGTTAATGTGACCAGACTGACTAGAGGGATGGTGTGGTGGTTGGTGTTGTTGTTGTTGTGTGTAGCGAGGTGGTGGTGTACCAATATAGTCCGTGGGGGAGACACATGGTATTCTTGAGGGTATCATCATCATCATCTTTGTATTCTGTGTGTTGTTGTTGTTGTTGTTGTTGTTGTTGGTAGTAGTAGTGGTGGCTGGAGTATCTGGCTGACTGGTGGTACTTTTGGATATAGTAGTGACCTCAATGTTGTCATGGTCTTTAGGGAGACATTCGGAGTGGCCATCAGTTGTGGTCTCATGATTTTCAGAGTCCTCCCAGTGGTCCATTGTGAGGGGTCCATCTGAGGTCTGGGGTGGGTGGTGAGGGTGGTGAGGTCTGGCTGGGCGGTGAGGGGTTGGGTGTAGTACTTCCCCACGGGGTTGATCCTGGGTGAAGTTAGCTGGACCCACTGAACTGTTACTACCATCCACTACATCCCTTATATAACCACTAGGATCCTGGTATTGCTGGGGGCCTGATGTTGTTGTTGTTGTTGTTGTTATAGGATGATGGTGGTGGTGATGATGGTGTGGTTGTTGAGGCTCTGATACAATCTCTGTGGTAGTATTGGTGACTTTTGGTGGAGGACTGTCATCATGTTCCAAGAGGCTGCTGGTTACCTGAAATAACACCATAGTCATAAACATACATAGATACGGAGCTGCTCGGCCAGACACCTTATGGAACTTCAATCTATCTATCTATCTATAGCTGATAGATAGATAGATAGATTGAAGTTCCTGAAGCTGTCTGGCCGAGCAGCACCTTCAGGAACTTCAACAACATACATAAACACACACATGTGCAGGAACAACATAAACATACTGTATATGGATACACACACATGAAAATTAAATTAGCTAATAATAAATATGGGGACAGGACAACATGACTGCAGCTCAATTCCTTTATGATACAACTAGATAAACATACATACATACACACATGTACTACTGCTCACAAGAATGTGTACACATATATTTGAGGGTTTACAACATAATGAATATGTAACACTGTGTAACTACAATATAACATTATTATTAGGTTTGTTGTTTTGTATATCACTGAGTCATTTGGTAGACCATTCATTGTAATACTTACAAAATAATGAATGATCTTTCTTCACATTTAGCCTGTCAAAGAATTCCTGAGGTCAACTGTACATGCACACTAACTCTTGCAAATATATGGAATTTTTCAATAAAACCCTGAAAATACTTGATTAAGTAGATATTTTCTTTCTGGTGAATGGTGTATCTTGAATCCTCCAAAGTATGCCAGGAAACAGGACCAGATAAACAAAATCAATGGTAGCCTGTTGCTTGGAATAGTATGGAGGAATCACTTGCCCTAGATTTACCACCAACACTATAATATACATAACAATAGCCCTCCCTTAAATGTGTGTCAAGGCATCCCCATCAATGGTATATTTGTGTTTATATATATTATATGTAAAACAATAAAAGAACTACCTGGTCAATAATGGATACAAGTCCATTACTATGATGTGGGTCTGTACTGGTGTTGTTGTTGTTGTTGGTTGTTGTGTTATGACTCCAACAAGACCTGCCAGTCCTGGATAAGTCTTGGCTACGGAACATTGGGTGTTGGTGATGATGTTGATGGAGTCTGGTAGAAGGTGATGTATTGAGTGCCATGTGTGAAGCAGCTCTGGTGGGTGCTGGAGGAATACCCACTGTGTTGATGGGAGCTGCCAGGGAACCCGGACGTTGTTCCTGGGGCACCCGTGTCAACAGAGCAGAGTCAGCCAGAGCACCCAGGGCCAGGGAACCCGGTCTGTTCACTCGGCCTGTACCGCCCACCTCAAGTTGGCCACCTGTGGCAATGGAGGCTGGCCGTGATGTAGTGAGTGGAGCAGCGAGGTGGCCGAGTCTCGGGTGTGGGGCCAAGGATAGTGGTCGAGTGGAATGGTTTAGTGTAGTGGATGGGGTGGAAGGGGAAGGTATACACATAGTAGTGGTAGTAGTGGAGGAGGGGACAGTTTGGTGGGAAGTAGTATGAGAGATAATGTGTGTAGGAGGTGAGGATGGTGTGGAGGGAAAGGATAGAGTAGGATCAGGTGAGGATGGATTGGTACTGTTTCCTTCACTAATCTGTGGCTCATCAACACCTAAAAACAAACAGTATACACATTTTATTTCATGTTTTACATAAAGGATAGTAGTAGTAGATATAAATAATCAATTAGAATACTGTAGTAGGAAGAAGTGACAAAAGGGATATGAAGGAATATTTAAATAGATACAAACTAATAATGGTTTTCCATAATGTTACATGTATAAGAAAAATGGTGCATTATAGCTGTATGTATGTCAAATGTATAATAAAGATACAAGTACTGGTACTATAGACCCTGTAAGGCCTGTATATATAATGAAGGAATATTTGTATCCACTACTTCCTTATACACTCAGTCTCTCAATGAAGAACACCAAAGGTTTCCCCAGGCTTATGTTATTCATTACCATACACACTAAAAAATTAATAAGAGATTTACTGAGCCTGTCTTAAAAGGATATAATAATATGTGCTACATTTAATAATCTTACATCAAGGACCAATTGTATATACATGAGATTTATAAGCTAAGCCTGTGTTAAAAGGATATATAACCTGTGCTAAATGTAATCATCTTATACAGAGGGTCTATTGTTAATGTTACTCACTTTGCTGCTGTGAATTCTTGCCATTTCCATAACCACTGTCACTGGAGCTGCTGGTATCATTGTTTTCATCTTCAGTAGTTGTGACACTCTGTAATCAACACACTCCATTTATAGTCTGTTCAAAACTTGTGTTCCGCTGGCCTCTTATGCTTAGATAGATAGAAATAGATAGATAGACAGATAAAAGATAGATAGAAATAGAGACAGATAGAGATAGATAGAAAGATATAGATAGATAGAAAGATATAGATAGAAATAGATATAGATATAGAGACAGATAGATAGAGGAAAATGGAACACAAGTTTTGAACAGAGTATACTAACCTGTTGTTGTGTTCTAGGTGTTGTTGTTGTTGTCTCCTTTACAGTGAGGGTTGACTCTTGTTGCTTTATTACATTCTCTTCATCTTGATGTTGTCTGGTGCTGGTACTTGCTTCATGGTTACTTTCCATTCCTGTCTTATGGAATACTTTAGGTCTGGTGTACTTGTCAGTAATGAAGTGTGTGTTGGTATTAGTAGTAGATGGAGGCAGTAGTGGGATGTGTTCAGGTGGTGGAGTGTCTTTCTCCCCTGGACTTCTGGCAGTGGACACAACCTTAGGGAAAACAATTTAATAACTTGTACCAGGCCATATAGGGTATTAATTGGTGCACAGAAACAGTCAAATAAAAGAGGATATGGCATATGAATTGAAATAAGGGTGTACAGTAACACAGAAGTGAGAATATACACATACTGTATATACAATGGGTATGACCATTTAGGGGGACAAAATATGAATGTCACTTAAATTATCAGGATTCAAACTATTATATCTTTAATGACACACACACCTTCCTTCATATCCCAAAAAATGGAAACAAAAGTGAAGTAAAGTTACCATTGCCTTCATCTATATTAACTCCGATGCCTTCCTTCCTGCCCTTCAAAATAAAACGAACAGTGAAGTAATGTTACCTGTGCCAAACCAAACACCTTCCTGTCCCCAATAGCATAGGGTCGATCAGCTGCTGGTGTTGTATTGGTGTCCATCTCTGGTAAACCTTTACTTGTATCAGTGGCCTGTTGTCCATTCAGTGTGGTGGAGTTGTTGCGTACATTACGAGCTTCACGTAACAGTGGTCTCTCCTCGGCCTGTGGTGCCAGTACAGGTAGTGGTGATGTGATGACACCACTCTCACCTCCTTCTCCTTCATCATCATCGTCACCCACAATGTTTGACCTTTGAGGTGTCTGGAGGAGAGATGCTATATCAGGGTTTGGGCTCAGTAGGTTCAAGTCAAAATGGTCTTTCTCTTTACAATAACTCCTTGTTTTCAACCGTTGATATAGATGTGTGTTGTACTGTTTTCTATGAGAGTTTGGACAGTATTTCTACTACTGTTGCTGCTACTAGGCTGCTACTACTACTCATATATATATATATATTTTCTTTTGCTTATAATATTATAAGTTAGGACTGTTAGGGGGTCGACAGAAAATATGAAACTTCATCAGGGGGTAGACGAGCCAAAAAGTTTGAGAACCCCTGGATTAAGCTAATGATGAGGTGCTCAGTAACTTTGCAGGGTGTACAAAGGAGGGTGATGAGGGTAATGTGGAATCTTTGCTAGATTTTGGCAGTGATGATATTTCCATACTCCCAGATATTGAGTATTGTGTTGTGTGAGTAGCTGTAGTTTGCTATGTTAGTGAATGCTTGTATGCCTTGCCATCCAAGGTGTTTGAGGAGTATGGTAATGATGTTGTTAGGGCCACAGGCAGAGGAGTGTTTGAGGTTGATATGATTTGTTTGATGGTTAGTGAATGGTACATAGTCTGAGTCAGTGGGGAAATGTTTCTTACATTTAATGACTTGTTGGTGGTGTGGTCCGTCACCGACTGCCTTGAGTGTTCCTTCTGTGGGACAAATTGGTGTCGTTGAGGATCCTTCTGTAGGGCGCTCAGGTTACGTGCATGTCTGGCGAGGGCCTTCAGTTCCTTGGGGTAAGGGGTCGGGGCCCGGGAGAGTCGGCCCCCAGGCTTGTCCACATCACCCTCAAATGCAAACTTGATGAGAGTTCTGGCCCGACGCTGTTCTTCCCAACCAGCACCAGGGAATGTGTCCTCCTCCACAGCTTCTGTTTACACACACATACACACACATTCATTATAACATCATGCAATGCAAACATGGACAACAAAGCAAGCCTATGGTAGTCTTTCCTCTTTTCTTCAAAATTATTAATTACAAGGACCAATGCAGCCACAAACTGTTCAATATCATCCACAAGATTCATGTTGTTGTTTATATTTTGTGGTGGTGATGTTGTGACTCATCTGCTATGTGGCATACAAAGTATTAGCCCACGTTAGTGTGATAGCTATTGGCCAACCGTTCTGGTACCTTTGTTCCACCAGTCCCACGTATGCGGTGCTGGTGTGATACTCCCTTAACATATATGCACAAATAAATTATTGATACAAAGTTGAAAAATGAGAATTACTATAAAGTTAATTGAATTTTCATGTTTTATTTTCTATTTGTTGGCTTGTACATTATTAAAACTGTACATTGACTCTTTGCCAGTACAATACATTATGTACTGTAAGAATGCATTGCACGTAGTATGCAAGAATATTGACGGTGTTGACGATAGTGTGATGCCGTTATGATGACTCCTTAGAAAAACAACAGAGTCAACACACCAGTACCAAGCCATCATCAACACCATGGATGTTCTTGCATACTGCACCCCCCAAGCCTGTCCCTCTACTCCTGCACCCCCCAAACCACCCCAAGCCTGTCCCCCTATTCCCACACACCCCAAAATCCCCCCAAGCCTGTCCCCCTATTCCCACACCCCCTTAAAATCTGGTGCAGTGTATACTTTCCATTGCATTCCATTACCTGGGTGATGTGGTCGTGGTTGTTGTGGTAACATGAAACAAGTGAGTACTCTTTGGCCAGTACTGGGTTGGATCTCAGACTGTAGTTGTACCTTGGGTTTGTTTTGATTCTCTGACAACCATAGTGCCCGTAGCTGTGTGTGTGTAAGTGTGTAAGTGTGTAAGTGAAAGAGAGAGGAATGAGAGTGAGAGAGAGAGAGAGAGGCATGAGTGAGTGACAGAGAGGAGTATGTTTGTGTGTGTGTGTGAGGGGGAGACAGAATTTGGTTATTTCCATATAACATACAAATGTGTTTAAATAATGTTAACAGCATGAACAAGGTTATTTCCTTTCTGAGGCTTTACCAGTTACTGTATATCTCATGATTATTAAATGCTGTACATTATACTGACACCCAACTGTACTCTCAGCCTACAATATAATACAGCTGTACCAACCTTGAGCTTTGTGAGTGATACAGAAAGTGAGGTTGTACCAGTTACAGTATAATATAATCTTATGTGTATCAAAGCCTGTACATTATACTCACACCTTAAGCCCACAATACATAAAATATAATAAAGGTGAGGTAAGAAGTTGTGCCCGTTACTGTCTGTATAAAATAATATCATGTGTATCAAGGCAGTTACTGTATATTCTATGTGTATCAAAGCCTGTATATTGACACCCAACTACAGTATACACCAATCTTACAATACACCAGTACAGTACATACCTTGAGTTTAGTGAGTGATACAGGAAGGTGTGGTAAGAGGTTGTCACAAAGGTTAAGTACAGCCAGACATGGAAGATGACCTAATTCTCCAGGTACAGATGTCAGTCTGTTGGAGGCTGCAGTCAGTACTTGTAGCTTGCAACACGACCCCAGTTCACCCGGCAGATCTGTTATTACCGACGGAACAAAACTGTACATACACTCTCCTCTCATTTATTTCCAGCTTTATTTCAATATATTTTGTTGTACAAAAGTTTGCATTATTATTCTTTCCACACTTGTTTATGGGGATAGTAAACTTTGGGTACATTTTATTGGAGTGTCTTGATTCCTCGAACATATGTCAAGAAACAATAGGACCAGGTTAACAATAATAATGGTAGTCTGTTGCTTGGAATAGTTTGAAGAAATTATTTGCTCAAGATTTACCAATATTGTACTATCTTTGGGGGAGGCGGTGGCAGAGTGGATAAAGAGACGGACTGTGGCTGTGAAGGACCCTGGTTCGAATCCATGAGAAAACGTCTGGGATTTTCAGAGGTGAACTGGGTCCAACTGTTCGTCAATTATCCTGTCTACGGCGACACGTCAAGAAAATATCCCCTACATCGTCGTCAACTCACAACATAGAAGATGCCAGACCATATTCCAAGATGCTGTGAGTGACGGTGTAGCTGCTCTCCCCTCATAGTGTCATGTATAAATAAGGTGTCATCATCTAGTGGGACAGAAGAGAAGCTACAGTACCAACATCACCACCAAGCTCCACTGTCTCATCAAATGCGACACCCAGTAATCTCGGGGCCTCGCAACAGTCACGGGCAACTTAAAACTTACAGCCCCGAGGTTGAGGTATAGAAAAAAAAATGATGCCGTTAACTTTTGACTGAGACTGTTGTTACCTGTGAGAAGGTTATCATCGAGGTGGAGTGTGTGTAGTGCTCGTAGGAGGCCGACCGAGGCTGGCAGTTCCTCAAGGTCATTCTGTGAGGCCACCAGCTCTCTCAGTGACACCAGACCGCCCAGGGTTGCCGGCAGACGAGTCAAGGCATTATCATCCACCTTAAGAGTCTCCAAGGCAACACAACATCCAAGCTGCTCAGGTAACTCCTACAATACAACACAACACAACAATGTAATTCCTTAATTACCTAATATATACACACATAAACACCTTATAACACAATAATGTAACACCTTAATTACCTAATATATACACACATAAACACCTTATAACACAACACCTTAATAACCTAATATATACACACATAAACACCTTATAACACAATAATGTAACACCTTAATAACCTACAATATATATACATAAACACCTTATAACACAATATTGTACACATTTCTCACGTGTAAATGACAAAATAAAATAAAAGATTCAATTAGTAAACAGTACAATACTTTACACCTAACTAACCTTGAGATTATTTGATGATAGGTGTAGGTCAGTAAGTGCAGTACAATTTTCCACTTCACCTGCCACCCAGTCCACTTTATTCTTACAGGCATCAAGGTGAGTTAGCTTCTTGAGGTGACCAACGAGGGGAGGCACTGACTTCACCTTGTTATTGTCAAACCATAACTCAGTCAGGTTTATCAGGCTTCCTATCACCTCAGGCTGAAACAAACATAACTAAATGAATATACACTTCATATAAAAATAATAATAATAATAATATAAATAATATAAATAATAATAACACTTTTAAACACAACACACACACACACACTTTTAAACACAACACACACACACACACACTTTTAAACACAACACACACACACACACACTTTTAAACACAACACAACACACACACATACCAGTTCTGAGAAGTCGTTTTGTCCGATATCGAGGCGTTGTAGTGCCGTGAGTCTGGCGATGGATTTGGGAAGTGTGTTGAGCTGATTCTCCCTCAACTCCAAGATACGTAGCCTCGACAACCGACCAAAGTTAGCCGGAAGATACTCCTGTTGATGTAAGAAAGGCTATATGATGCAAGAAAGGCTATATGATGTAAGAAAGGCTATATGATGCAAGAAAGGCTATATTTATGATGCAAGAAAGGCTATATGATGTAAGAAAGGCTATATGATGTAAGAAAGGCTATACATTATACTATACACTATATTGTACAGTTGGTGGAAAAGATACTGTTGCCTCACTCTTGAAGAATAAGATAAAGGTGCTTCTTGAAGGAAGAATACCATAAAGGATAATCAATGAACAAATATTTTTCACCATAACACCAGTTTACAAGTTTGAGCTTATATTTCCATACTGTACTTTAAGGGGGAAGTACATTGTTGATAAACCTGGAGCAAATGATTCCTCCAAACTATATCAAGTAACAGAACACCATTACTTTTGTTGATTTGGTCCTGTTTCCTGGCATACTTTGGAGGAATCAAGGCACTCCAATGTACCAAAAGTATACTCTCCCCTTTATCTTATGAAGAATGTGACAAAAATCTGTGTGTGACTTACGGTTTACTAAGACCTGGAGAAGGTGATAGACTTTGACTTATTAATATGGTGACAAAAATGTGTGTGTGACTTACGAGGAATGTGTCGTTGAGGTAGAGTTCTTGTAGGGAGAGTAGCTGAGTGAATCCTTCTGGCAGACGACACAATGGGTTAATACTGGCATCCACGGCACTCAGTTGTTTACACCCCTTGATGTTGTCTGGTATGTCGGAGATAGCTGGGGGGGGGAGAGGGGGGAGATTATCAGAGGCACTACTGTATTACTATTTTTTTTACTATTTTTTATTTACTATTATTTACTACTGTATTACTATTTTTTTTACTATTTTTATTTACTATTTTATTTACTATTATTTACTACTGTATTACTATTTTTTTACTATTTTTTATTTACTATTTTATTTACTATTTTTTACTATTATTTACTATTTTTTATTTTAAGGGGGTGCGAGAATAGGGGACAGACTTGGGGGGGGGTGCATCTTTTTTTTGGTGGGTGTGGGAGTAAGGGGACAGGCTTAGGGAGGGCTAAGAGGAGGCACGAATAGGGGACAGGCTTTCTACAGAACAATACTACCTAACTCTTATTCCTTCCCAGTACAAACATACACATACAGAACAATGCTAACTAACATATATTCCTACCCATGACACACACATACAAAGCTACCGAACTCATATTCCTTTCCAGTACACACATACACATACAGTACAGTGCTAATTCACTCATATTCCTTCCCACTGCACATACATACAGAACAATGCTACCTAACTCATATTCCATCCCACTACACTACACTACACACACATATAGAAAATTTACACTAAACATTCCTACAGTAAATTCCCACAACAGTTGACCCTTACATGAGCGGACATCACTTGGTCTGTGGCCCAAAAAGTTCCGTGGGAGCCAGCATTCCGAGGTACTGTATAGACCTCTGGATTAATGGACTTTTACTGTATCCGTGGTCAGATTAACGGACTTTTACTGTATTTGTATTATAAGGATAACTACAGTAATGAACTACATACTGTTGCTTAAAATACAGTACAGTACTGTACTACATACAGTTGCTTAAAATACAGTACAGTACTGTACTACATACAGTTGCTTACAGTAAAGTACTGTACTGTAATGTCATAGTTAAAAGGTACGGAAACCTACGCATTTTCAATGTGCGGACTTTTTCAATGTGCGAACAGCGGTCCCCCCATATTAGTCCGCCCATTCGAGGGTTAACTGTACTCTCACTCACTCACACACACACACACACACACACACACACAACAGTACAATGGTAACTAACTAACCATTCTTGCTGAGGTCGATGGTGTTAAGGTTAATGAGTGAAGCCACAGCAGGTGGTAGACTGGTCAGTTCATTGTCACTAAGTCCAAGAGTCTTCAAACCATGACAATAGAACAACTCACGTGGCAACTCACTCAACTGTAATGGTAAAATAATCATTATTCCTATCAATACTGTACTTATATAAATATGTTATTCTATCAACAGTTATATACTAATGTTATTTTCTTTATTCTACATAACAGAATCCCATAAGGTGGAGGTAATTCATTTTTGGTACATTGGAATGCCTTGATTCCTCCAAAGTATACTAGGAAACAACAAGACCAGGAGCATAAGTAATGGTGTTCTGTTGCTTGGAAGAGTTTGGTAGAATATTTTGCTCCAGATTTACCAACACAAAAAAATGTCCCTCTTAATGCTCATCCTACATAGTAAAAATATTATAATGTAAGATATATATAGAGTAAAGAATTGATATGCACCCTGAACAGTATAATACAAACAATGAAAATAAAGGCTTTCTTCCACTGACCGTAAAAACTTGCCAACCACGACACAAAGCCTTCTTGCTTCATGGAGAATGCCTTTACTAATTATTCTTCATTGTATAAGAGGGTTCCTACATATCCATACTTATTCCCTTCCTTATAAACAGTACACAGTATATACTGTATATAGTGTATGTATGAAAAACAATAATTAAGAAAAACACACACACAAACACATAAATAGACAAAGAGAGATAATCGGTGAGATAACACGTGAGTGAAGTATATTTTTTTGAAGGTATAAGTGGTATTGTAGTGATAAGAGACTGATAATTCATTGGTGTGAACAGATTGGAAATATTCACTTTGTTTGTTCTCACACTATATAAAAAATTAATTATATTCATTGGTTCTGTTCCTGGCATACTTTGGAGGAATCAAGGAGGTGTGGGAATAGGGGGACAGGCTTGGTTGGGGAGTTAGGGGGCTGCAGGAATAGCGGACAGGCTTTCTACCCCCCCCCCCAAAGCCTGTCCCCCATATTCCCACACACCCCCAGTTCCCCCCAAGCCTGTCCCCCTATTCCCACACACCCCCAGTCCCCCCCCAAGCCTGTCCCCCTATTCCCGCACCCCCCAAAGCCTGTCCCCTACTCCTACACCCCTTTAACTGTACTATCGTCCCTTTAATTCAACTGACCTGGTTTGAGTCGAGGTAAAGTTCCTCGAGGGTTCGTTCACAGGCAAAAACATCCGGTGGAACAGCGGTGAGTGAAGCGTGGGTATAGTCCAGGGTCTTTATATCATCACTCTCACCCTTACCACCACAACCCAGGCACGACAGCAGGAGGGACGGCATTGTACTGATGGTGTGTGTGTGTGTGTGTGTGTGTGTACTCTGGTGTGTGTGTGTGTCCTCTGGTGTGGGAGTGGTTTATTTCCACTGTCCTTTTAGTGCTTTAGTCATCTTGGTGGTGGCCTGTAATAAGATACAAATCAGAAAACAATAAATAAAATATAGAATTACGGGATATGAATGAAAATACCTATTCAAACAAGTACATGTATGTATATAGTACAATAAATTAAAATAAATATAGTATTATAGTCCCTTGTTTTTCATTGTTGCTATGGGTGTGTGTGTAAGAGAATTATTTGATGGATTGATTGATATTAGGGGCTACAACAGTGAGGTCATATTGCACCGAGGAAGAAGATGGGACAGTAAACACAAAAGGTAACACATGAAAAAGTAGGGTCAGGTGGAGAGGTGAAAGCCCCTGTTTTTAGTAACCTTTTATAACAAGCAGGGGAAAGGTGTGTAACGGAATGAGAGAGAGGAGGCCAGTGTGAGTGAATGTGTGATAGAGGAGTGGGAGGGGGAGGGAGTAGGAGTGGGAGGGGGAGTGGGAGGGAGGGGGAAGGAGTGGGAGGGAGTGGGAGGTGGAGGGAGAAGGAGAGGGAGTGGGGGATTGTAAGTAGAAGCCAGTCTCAGTGAGGCATGCACATTATGTATTGATCTACTCTGGTCAATAACTCATTTAAATTCCTGCCTTGCTACCTACCTTTGTACAGTCACGGACATATAAATAATATTCATACACACACATACACACACACACGGGGGCTGACTCAGGTAAATGTTGGATATCTTTCCTCTGTTTGTTAGCTGATCAACTTTCCAATATGTTAAATACTGTAAATAAATCCCTTATTAGTTTATACCCTTTCAACAACAGCTCAGAAAAGCACTTACACCCGTAGTTTAAAAAAAATTGAGGGCCCTTACTGGAGCTCTATGAATTCTCCAAACTACTCCAGGCAACAGATTCCCTATTCCCGCACCCCCCCAAGCCTGTCCCCTACTCCCGCACCCCCTTACTGGAGCTCTATGAATTCTCCAAACTACTCCAGGCAACAGATACCCTATTAGAAACACTGAAGCGTTCTGTGGCCTGGATTATTTGGAGGGTTCATAGAGCTCCAGTAAGGGACCTCAATTTTTTTTAAACTACGGGCATTAGGCCTAGTTAGTGTGTTTGGTATTGACTAACAGACACCTGGGAACACACATACACACACATAACAATATACTTTCAACACAGAATGAGTATATAAATAATGTAGTCAATAATTGTGTACAGTATGGTAATGATAAACAAAAATAATGGTGTTCTGTTGCTTGAAAGAGTTTGGAGGAATCATTATCACCAAAAATATCCAAACTACACCCTCCCCTTAACAACAACAACTGGGTACAAAGTGAAGCCTTCCATGTAACTTAAGTAATGTATCTTTTAAGGAGGTAATACATAACTGTTAAATTGGAACATTGTGGAGTGTCTTGAGTCCTCCAAAGTATGCCAGCAAACAACAACAACAACAGGACCAGCGTAAGGGTGTGTGGGAATAGGGGGACAGGCTTGGAGTGGGTAGAAAGCCTGTCCCCCTATTCCCGCACTCCCCCTAACCCCCCAAAACCTGTCCCCCTATTCCCACACCCCCTTAACAAAATAACAAAACTAATGGTGTTCTGTTGTTGTTGTTGCTTGGAATAGTTTGGAGGAATCAGTTGCTCCAGATTTACCAACACTGTACTTCACCCTTTTAAAATTATTAAGTTAGGTATTCCAAATTTTTAAGGGGGTGTGGAAGTAGGGGACAGGCTTGGGGGGGTGCAGGAATATGGGGACAGGCTTGGGGTGTAGGGGGGTTGTGGGAATAGGGGACAGGCTTTCTACCCCCTCCACCCCCAACCCTGTCCCCCAATTCCTACACCCCCTTAAAACCTTATTCTCAAAATTTACCATAAAAATGTTAACACCAAAAAAAATTAGACCACGACAGCACATACAAGAAATAAAAAGCTTAAATTATTCCAATATATAAAGATGACAAGAGCTATAGAATCCAAAATACTTATAAATTGGCAATGGGTATAATTACAAACATTCTGTAAATATGTACTCTATTACTGGTTGTTATTACTGTACTATGTTTGTACTTTCTTTACTCATTACATTACACCATTCTAACACACTTTTCTTCTATGGCATTTTGGGTAAATATTGAATGAATTCCCATTATTGAGTATGGTTTTTCTACCTTCATTACCCACTAATTAATATCATTCTAACACACTTTTCTTCTATGGCATTTTCTTTGTACCTATAACCAGACTTGGTAACACTGCTACAAAACACCAATAGTCTAAAGAAATACCAAAAAATCTTTAAATATTCTTTGTACATATAATAAAGGGTATTATTACACAATAACTGTTTTTGGTTAGGTTTGTCACATTAGGTTAGGTCCTGGAAATTTGCCCAGGTCACTTTATGATAAGTTTACACTGGTTATACCCGGTAGTTTGCTGTGGTCTAGGTCAGGTCAGTTCAGGTCAGACTAGTTTCCAAATTATGTTTGTAAATATCTCGAAAACGAGGCATTTCCGAGAGAAACCCCATAGATGAAAAGTGTTAGAATGGTCCTAAATAGTGAATAATGATACTATAATATACAATATAGTGAACTCAGGTTTTCAGTAAATTTACCAAATAAAATAATAACAAAATTCCAAACTCGTAAGTAAATAAGTTGTTTGTCATGTATTAGTTTAACGTTAGTTAATTTATCCTTATATTTACAGTTATTATGTTATATTTATAGTTATTATGTTATATTTACTTCATCTATTGGTAAGTCATCCTATTTATAGTGTCAAAATAAATAACTCGTAACTTAGTAAATAAGTTGTTTGTCAATTTACCTTTGTCCCTTTATTTACATTTAGAATTATTACGTTATATTTAGTGTAATTAAGTGTTATTACGTTATATTTAGTGTTATTATGTTATGTTAATTATACTAGGGTATGGTAATTAATCTCATACCATTAATAAAGTTGTGTGTATTGAAGGAACAGGTGTTTACAGACGTCCCTTCTATTACAAACGTCAACAACACTGACGCCAACAAGGGGATGCAGTGTTGCCATATCATACTGCTAAGGAGACAGTGTTGCCATAATACCACACAACCAATACTTTTTTTATATCGCTTTTTTGGATTACGGAGTTTACATGAAAAATATGGTATTGGATAAAATGTTATATTCAACAACATTGATGGTGCAAATGATGTTGTTGTTTATACTACCGGTACGATGACTCCATAGACAAACAACAGAGCCATCGTACCATTATCTCCCCATCACCAACACCATGACATTTCTTGAACACTGCCTAATGTGGAATATATATAAGAGTTGAATCTATGTGTTCAATCATTCTCTGTTGCACCTCGTTTATTTAACAATAATAATTAACTAAAAACATTTAATTTTATATGTTTGTTAAAATCCCAAAATTGTTGTACCAAATGTACGAAAATAAAAATTACTCGAGCATCGTACCCAAAGCAAAAATATCGTTCATACAAAGTAATTATCGTACATACAATAATCCTGAGGTGAAGTATAGATGACGGTATCCTTCATTTTACAACTCTCTCCTACATATCAGACCTGTACTATGCACATATTAATTAACAAATAAATATTGCAATGGTCTCAATAGTTTTCAGTATCAATTTACGTCAATCGATAAAATACTGCTAATATAACTACTATTTTGAAAGTCATATAGATTGTTTTTAATTAAATATATTTGTACTTTATCAACTCGTAAGATAAAAAAAAAAAAATTACTCATAAATATAAGCTTATTTGTATATAATATATATGATTTGTAAAAGTCACACTCATATATTTATTAATTTGTTGAGAGTAAAAGAGAAGCACATCTTTATTAACATGTTTTATATATTCCGATTCTTCTGTTAACGCGTTTAAGATTCCTAGAGTAGCATTTGATTCTTATTAAATTTGTAAATACATTACTCATTTTGCTTATGATAAGAAAATGGGAAATACATTGAAATCATTCTTGGATGATTACCTCGCCCACATGATTGCTAAATTATGGTGACCTCTAAAGGAGCATGATTCATCTCAAGTCAAGGGCCATTCCTTTACGCCAAGATTTTACTATTTCTCCTGTATAATGAATATGATGTAATATTTATCAGTAGTTCAATAGAAGGTAATGCGCGAACTACACAACTATCTTGTAATAAATACACCTTCATGCACGTATTATTAATTAATCAAAATAGATATTATAATGTACAATATTATTTTCATTAACTCGAGTACCTACTCTGCTATATAAATAATGAAATAACAAAATAGTCACATATATGTATAAATTCGTATGTATAAAGCATAATACTGTATTGCATTGCTAAGGTATACAGGCTACATATGCTGTATAATATAACGCATGTAAGTAAGTAAGGTCGTTTGTTTGTTACCTGGAGGGTGAGAAAGTAGGCTTTAAGGTTACTTTTACTCTCCTTTTCCATGAGATGTTGTTACTCATATAATGCACCACCTTATTCATCAATGATGTATTAACAGAACAAAAGCATTTTACACATTTTAAGCTTAATAAACATTGAATTTAAATATGCTTAGGCAAATATAGAAAAAAATAAATTAAGAGTTTGGGCGCCCCTTTGGACCCAATCTAATCCCTTTTCTCCCTTCAACTCACTCTCTTAGATGTTCATGGTTTCACTGATATTATTGCATTATTTCTATTGTTTGTCTGTTTATGAATCTTTTGTTTTAATTTTGTCTGAAAAGCTTATGCTTATAAACCCTCCAACGGGAACCGCCTTGACGTGGTGGCGAGCTAGACTAGAGGGGGCTCCGGCCCCTGATCTGCCCCAATTTCGGGGAGAGAGGGTTTCTATACCTGCCAATATACTCACTAGCTCCTGCCTGCCAAGTAAGTTATACAAATCTATGCCCGATTTTTTTTATAAAGACCCTAGCTATACTCTGTTCAAAACTTTTGTTCCTTTTGGCCTCTTATGCTTAGATAGATAGAGATAGTTACATAGATCGATAGAAATAGCGATAGATAGCTAAATAGATAGTTAGATATAAATAGCTAGATAGAGGCTAGTGGAACACAAATTTTGAACAGACTATAGCTGTGATCGTGTATGGAAATTAATTGGAGGCTTCTGATTCCTCCTGACTATGCCACAAAACAATCTCCTTCCATATAGGTGTGTGTGTGTTTGTGTTTGTATGAGTTTCGTGGCAATATTTGAAGGACTCGTTTATCTCCAATTTGTATTACTCCATCACAGCTATAGGGTCCCTTACAAGTTTTATAAATTACCTCCCATTTTCTGACTACAACACAGGGTCCCTTAATAGTGTACGAGGATGTTGCGTTCCGTTGTCTAGTGTAGTGGATGCCCAAGTCCGGTCTGATCTCATACGACCATCTCTTGGGGGTTGTGTGGTGTGTGGGGTGTGTGTGGCCGGCATACTCCCCCTATACTCTTCCATTGGGGTTCTGACACACATGACCAAACCATTGAACTCGGCTTTGGTGAATCACATGCACTTTGGTTTGTTCCATTCCAAGCTCTCTTCTCATCCTCTTGTTGTTCCTCACTCAATCTCTCAGCTTCACTCTGAGTATGCTGGCCCGTAGACACCACCTTTCAAATACAAGGATCATTCTCTCCTCCTACACACACATGGTACAGTTGCCAAAAAAGGTATTGCGACAAATCTGGATAGAACTTTAACCCTAGTAATATCCACAACTATTTATAGGGACTATAAGTATGTATAACAGAAGGAAATATACATATCCTTCTATAATACATACTGTACTTATAATCCCTACAAACAACTATGGACATTAATATATTTAATGTTGTATCAGTACCTTTTGTGGCAACTGTACACTACATTGCACACCTATAATACCAGTGTACATGTACTGTATTATACAATGAGGGTTTTCTGTACACAGTTTCATTACACACACATAATCCAAGTGTAAAATGATGATTAACTGTAAATATACTGAGGGGAATTTCTATAAGGAATGAAACAAGAGTATAATAAATGATGTGAGTATATACAGTATACTATATACACAATGAACATGAGACTGAAATATTGCACATCTAAAAAAAAAAAAAAAAAAAAAAAAAAAAAAAAAAAAAAAAAAAAAAAAAAAAAAAAAAAACATATATCTGGTTTGTATGTTATGTGTGGGGTTCCATTTTAATTAAGGTGATTTTATTCTGTTGTTGGTGAATTGTAAGGTTTCTGATTCCTTCAAACTATGCCAGGCAACACAAGACACCCTCAATGGTACTACTATACTCTGTTCAAAACTTGTGTTCCGCTGGCCTCTTATGCTTAGATAGATAGAAATAGATAGATAGATAGATAGACAGATAAGAGATAGATAGAAATAGAGACAGATAGAAAGATATAGATAGAAATAAATATAGATAGAAATAGATACAGATAGATAGAGGAAAATGGAACACAAGTTTTGAACAGAGTATAGGTAATGTGTTTCATGTCATAGTTTGGTGGAATCATATCTCTTCCATTTTATCAACAACAGCTGAAAAATCTCCGCTAAGAAACATAACATTTTAACAATAATAATCTGATTTTCAAAGACAATTTTGTAATAATTATAATATTAATAAATACAGTATACACCTGTTTGGATGTGGGTTACATTTTAACAACACAACAACATTTCCATAATTAATATTCTGTTGTTTAAAGATTTCTAATTAATGTCAAATGTATTTATAACGTTAACTGCAAACTAAGCCATATTCAAGAACATTGATGGTGTATAATTATGATGGTATAGTATAGTACTGGTAAAACCCAATACACACACACCACACAGCCATCGTACAGGTACCACACCGTCAGTGTTCTTGCATAACGCCAAAATTTACCATGAAGTAATTACCTCAAAAAACACAATTCACATTTTGAAATTAAGGGGAGAGTATACTTTTGATAGATTGGAGTGCCTTGATTCCTTCAAAGTATGCCAGGAAACAGACCCAGATGAAGAAAAATAATGGTATCCTGTTGCCTGGAATAGTTTGGAGGAATCATAATCTCCAAAAATGTCAAAACTATATCCTCCCCTTAAATGTTTTATATATTTTTTCTCTACATTAGCGAGATTGTGAATAATAAAAACATAAATAAAAATGCATCCCCTATCTTGACTTGTGTTTATTTTCTTGACACACCAACACAACAACAATCAAACAACATGACTGACTTTATTTCATATCTATATATACAAATAAATTGGTGAGTCACAATACCAGGAAACATATTCGCATGATTTGGTGGAATCGACGGCCTTCCAAGTTAAGGAGAAATTCACTAGTTGGTAAATTGGAAGGTTACTGATTCCTCCTAACTATACCATAAAACACACACACTGACAGACACCCTCAATATATTATACTAATATCTGTTTATAATTATATCTGTTTAGTGGCATAATTTGGAGGAATCATAGACCTTCAAATTTACCAACAAAATAATCTCACCTTAAATAATCTCCCCTATAAACAGTGATGAATTGATATATATAAATACATACATATGCACACACATGCACACATATATACACATACAGTATTTGCACATAATAAAAATGCATGCTCGCACGCACACACTAAAACATGTGCTTGAGAGAAAGAGAAAGAGAAAGAGAGAGAAAGAGAGAAAGTGAGAGAGAGAGAGAGAGAAAGAGAGAGAGAGAGAGAAAGTGAGAGAGAAAGAGAGAGAGAGAAAGAGAGAGAGAGAAAGAGAGAGAGAAAGAGAGAGAGAGAAAAAGAGAGAGAAAGAGCCAGAGATGAAAAAATAAAGATAGAAAAGAGAGAGTAAGAGAGAGTGCCCCATAGGTGATGTTATGGTGTGGGGTTCGTCTCTGTCACGGATGTAAGGTAATGTCGGGCCCCTCAAGTGCGTTTCTTTGGGCCCTCGAATATTTGGATCCATACACAGGCCCCAACGGTGATACTGTATTGGGCCCCTGAGTGCATTTATTTTGGGTTCCATACACGGGCCCTAAAGGTGACATCGGGTCCCTTAAGTGCAGTTTATTGGCCCATAATTATAAACAGGTTTTATACACGGGCCTTATTGGTGATATTGGGTCCCTAAGTGTAGTTTTTTGGCCCGTAATTATAAACAGGTTTTATACACAGGCTTTATTGGTGATATTGGGCCCCTAAGTGTATTTCTGGTGAGGGTCCGTGACTATCTAATCCTGTTCTAGCATTGGGCCACGGACCCTGGTGATGCAAGTGTGGGCCCCAAACTGTAGCAACAGCTAGTGTGGACCCCTATAAAGGTTATCAGTGCAATCTGGTGGCCCAAACACTGAAGGAACTTGAAACTGTGGCAGCCAATATTTCAGAAGGGTGCATTATCATCAGTCCGGTACATCTGGGCTCCTAGCTTGATATCAGCTCAAAATTAGGCAGACGACACCCATCCCTTTTTATCATTTCCGGGCCCCAAACTGGACCCCCGGAGTGGACGCCGCCGGGCACGTCACCTCGCCGCCGGGCCCGTAAGACCGGCCCCGTTCCCTCACTCGGCAGGCAACGGGCGGTATTTCTTAATTCTCTTCCATTCACCAGTGTTGTAGTTCATTTGGAAGTGTGTCTCAGCAAGCATTGTTAACACACATCCTTCAGGCTGACCAACTGTTTCTTCACCTTCACTTAGTTTGATGGTTACAATGTTACCAAGATGAGGACAGGGATTTTCTGTATGGGGAGAAAGAATATATATAAACACATTATATAAATACATACAAACATACACACATGGTTAAAACACCTTCTCTTTCACTTAGTTTGATAGTTACAATGTTACCAAGATGAGAACATGGATTTTCTGTACAGCGAAAAAAAAAGAGTTAGACGTTATTTAATGAATGAATACAGACTAATATAATTAATACAGTAGACAGACAGACATACATACAGATAGATAGATACGGTAAAGGTAATACACACCATACATACAGATAGATAGATAAAGGTAATACAGACCTCTAGACCCAGCCATGAATCCGAGTATAAGTGCCTTCTCTGGTCTGGTGACTTTGTTGCTCGTACGAAACATTTCCTGAGCCTCTAACATCTGTTCTCTCTGTAAACACAACACAAATATACATAGTTAAGGGGTGTGGGAATAGGGGGACAGGCTTGGGGGGGGTGGGGGGGTGCGGGAATAGGGGGGCAGGCTTGGGGGTTGGGGGGTGTGGGAATAGGGGGACAGGCTTGGGGGGTGTTTGGTAATAAGGGGGCAGGCTTGGGGTGTGTGGGTTGGGGCATAGGCTTGGGGGTGGGGGTTGGGGTGTGTGGGAGTAAGGGGACAGGCTTGGGGGGTGCGGGAATAGGGGACATTAGGCTTTCGACCCACCCCAAGCCTGTCCCCCTATTCCCGCACCCCCCCCAAGCCTGTCCCCTACTCCCACACTCCCTTAATTAATTGGAACACTTTTGATACATTGGAGTGCCTTGATTCCTCCAAAGTATGCCGGGAAACAACAGGATCAGATGAAGTTAATGGTGTACTGTTGCTTGGAATAGTTTGGAGGAATCATTTGCTCCAGATTTACTAGCACTGTATTTTTCCCCTTAATTATCTATGTTTTTACTGTATGTATTTGTGTGTGTGTGTGTTTTTTATCTATTAGTAAATGCGTATGTCTATTTATGTGTGCATGCATGTCTGTATGTATGTATATATGTGTGTGTATATAACTTACTGTGAGTGATAGTCCACGTTTTTGTTGTTGTTGTGGTGTAATGGCGGCCTGAGCGGCGGCTGACACCGTCTGTGTCGGCTGTGGCGTCTGAGGAGTGTCTGCCGGTTGTGGTGTGACAGTAATGACTTGGGTGGTGGTTTGTTGTGGTGGCGGCTGTGTCGGCTGAGGGGGCGGAGTGGCGGCTGGTGCAGGGATGGTGGCCGCCACATTAGCCGCCAGTGGTGTCGTCGTGTACACAAGTTCAGGTTGTACTGGCTGTAATGTAATGTAAATATTTCATATATATTAAATAAGTACAGTAATAAAATGTTGTAATAATATATCTAATGGTATTATTATCTTGAAACCGTTTATAAATAAAAATAAAATAATATATCTACTGGTATTATAGTATTGAAACCGTTTATAAATAAAAATAAAATAATATATCTACTGTTATTATAATATTGTAACGGTTTATAAATAAGTAACTGACCTGTAACGTTGCATATTGTGGTTGTGTACCGGTTGTGACGGGTTCACCTCCCGCCGCTACAGCCACCGCTACAGACACAGCAGGTACTACATCAGCAGCCGTAAATACAGGTGTGGCGTGAACCGTTCTGTACACCTGTAATTAACAAAATACACAATAATAATAATAATAATATCTATACAATGTTGAAAATATTGATAAAAGGTTAAAAATAATATATAACCATTCTTAATTCCATAATAAATAATAATAACAATATCTATACAATATTTGAAAATATTGATAAAAGGTTAAAAACAATATATAAAAAATCTTAAGTCTATAAAATGTTAATAATATCTATACAAAGTTACTAATATCTATAAAATAAATGTCAATAAAATGTTAAAAAAACTGAATTTTGCACATTAGTGAGTGTGTGTTGATTCCTCCAAAATATAGCAATAAACAACAGTACCAGGTTAATAATAATAATAATGGTGGCCGGCCTGTTGTTTATATGGAAGAGTTTGTAGGAATCATTTACTCTGGATAAATTTACCAACACTGTACAGTTGAACAAGTAGAAAGTGCAAGAAATATCTGGCTGTATATGGCAACATCTGACAGTTGTTTGTAATAATCCCTCGTATCTTTATGAATGAATACACACTGGGAACCCAAAGCCAATGTAAGGTGGAACGTGATTGGCTGAACTTTTGAGTGGTGGTGAAGATATTGACATAAACAGTCAGAGGTTTCTTGCACTTTCTACTTGCTTAAGGGGGTGTAGGTGAAGGGGACAGGCTTGGGGGATTTTGGGGGGGGTGAGAGTAGGGAAACAGGCTTGGGGGGGTTAGGAGGGGTGCGGGAATAGAGCCTGTCCCCTATTCCCACACACACCCAACCCCAAGCCTGTCCCCCTATTCCCGCACCTTCCAACCCCAAACCTGTCCCCCAAGTCCCACACCCCCTTAACTGTACTAGCCGCCTCCTCCTCCCTCCTATTTACCACAGTGGCAGGTGACACACCACCCTGTGTACTGGGTGTAACAATTATCCTTTGTGTGGGTGTAGTGGGTGTAGTAGGAGTTGCAGCAGTGGGTGTAGAAGGTGTTGCCCGACCACTACCACCACCACCACCGCCGCCACCACCAGTCACTACCACCGTCGTACTAGCTGCCTGTACAGCTGTGCGTGTGGTAACGGTACCGGCGGTTACGGCTGTACCTGTTACCGGGTTATTATTATTATTATTAGATATTTGGGTGTTATAAATATTAGGTATCGGTACACCCAAAATCAAATAAATAACCACCCAAACTTTCCTTCCATCATACCGGTAGTAAATATATTGGTAATAAAGAAAGAGAGAGAGGGAGAATGTGTGTGTAAAAAAAAAAGGACAACACGTGTATGATTTTAGAGCACCACATAATAATAATAACTGAGGGGGTTGAGTTGATGTAAGGTGTTGTTGTTGTTGTATGGTTATATTTTGAAATGATACTGATTTATTTGCACAATGGAAGGAAAGTGTGTTTGGATATTTGATTGTGGCTGTACTAGGGTGTAAATATAAGGTACAAGGGTGTTATGAATATGTACTTGGGTGTTATAATTATTAGGTATTAGGGTACTTATAAATATTAGGTACTTGGGTGTTATAAATACTTAGGCACTAAAGTATTATAATTATTTAAAATACAGTATCTATTTAACACTTCATATTTTACAAAACAATTAATGATGTTATTATAATGATGATAATAACAATTCCACATGTAATAATCATAATAATAACATATAACAATAGTAATATATAATAATAATAATAATAATAATTATAATAAAAATAATAATAATAATCATCAATACCCTATTTCCTTTTCTTCCATAATAATAATAATAATAATAATAATAAAACTAATACAGTACTACTACTAATCTTACCTGATGCTAATATAGGTGTAGTTGGTGTTGGTGTTCCTGGTGTAGGTGGATTAGAAGGTGTGAGTCCTGCTGCATAGTCTGGTGTTTGTGGTGTTGGTGGCTGTGTCAGTGAGGTGGAGGAGGCTGTGGCTGCTGTGCTCGGTGGCTGTGTGTTCTGTGCTTGTTTACCCTCCGCCGTCGACTGTGTTCCTCCCGCAGCCGCCGCTACCGCTGCTGCTTGTTGTTGTTGTTGTTGTTGTTCACGTCGTTTCTCTTCGATGGCTTCGGCCTTGGCGTCGGCTGAGTCTTGGAGTTTGCGTCTCTTTTTGGCCTGCACAAATAATCATAAAAATAAATATGAATGTGTGTGTATATGGTAAGAAGTCTAATCCATCATACTCTCTCTCTCTCACCTATAATTTAATCTATCTCTCGCCTGTAATCTCTCTCACACTTGTAGTTTAATTATATATACACATCTCTCACCTATAATTTAATCTATGTCTCTCACTTGTAGTTTAATTATATATACATATCTCTCACCTATAATTTAATCTATCTCTCTCTCACTTGTAGTTTAATTATATATACATATCTCTCACCTATAATTTAATCTATCTCTCTCTCACTTGTAGTTTAATTATATATACATATCTCTCACCTATAATTTAATCTATGTCTCTCACTTGTAGTTTAATTATATATACATCTCTCTCTCTCTGTCCAAGTCTCACCTGTTGTACTGCAATGGGTGACTCTGTAATCTCCAATAATTTAATTCCACCATCTTTCCTAACAGTGGAAGGTCTGGCTAACGGTCGGCTAACAGGAGTAGACCCCAGACCAGACCCTCGAAGACCAGAACCAGGTAGACGACTCGGAATACCCTTGAGGGGGGCTGTGGGGCGAAAAGATAGATAAATAGATAGACAGATAAATAAATAGATAGATAGATAGATAAATAGATAGATAGATAGATATACTGTACAGTCAACTAATGAAATGAGGTTTCTGCATATATACAGTTTTCACACACACACAGTAACATACAAATACAGTCAACTAATTAAATGAGATTTCTGAATATATAGTTTTCACACACACACACAGCAACATACAAATACAGTCATCTAATTATATGTTCTTTTGAAATGAGGTGTCTGCATATATACAATTTTCAGACACACACACACACACAGACAGACAGGGATGTAAACAATACCCACTGGTGTCATTCATTTTCCTGGGCATTCCTCTGGAGCGTACAGGAACGGTTGGTAGTTGACTCTTTTTAACATTAGCCTGAGCATCAGAGGATCGATGTAGCAACTCAGCTCTCAGTGCAGCCGCCTTGGGTTTACGTTTGAGGGCGAAGTGTTTGGTGAGTGGGGCCTGGAGGTAGTAGTGGTATTAATGGTGGCGGTTACAATATCTCTACACTCTCTATATAACATAATTAAATTTAGCGTTACACAATCTTTTTACCACAGGCTCAGTAATTCACTTATACACTTTTTATACATTAAGTCCTCAATAAAAGATGAACAAATCTAGCATTACACTATCTATTTAACACATGTCAGTATTATAAATCAATTATATATACAGTACAGTAGGCCCTCGATATAAGACTATTAAATTTAACACAGACTCAGTATATATAGATGGTTTGGGTTTGAGTGTAAAGTGTTTGGAGATGGTACGGTAGTAATATTGTTGTTGAAGTTCCTCAAGGTGTCTGGCTGAGCAGACCCAAGCTACTAAGGAAGGTCATGGCCTCAACCAGGCTTTCCCACAGTGACCTCAGACAGTGTATGTTATGTTGTTGGTGAGTGTGGTTGTGTACATTGTAGTCTTCCATAATATGCTTAATAAAATGGAGTGTTGTATTACATCCTGGACATAGAGTTATCATAACTATGATAACTAGAATTACTACAATACTGTACCAAACTACTACTACATGTACTACTACTACCATTGCACCTACCTGACTACCAGCGGCTGCCATGAAGGCATTACGGTTGAGATAATTACATTCCATTGGAAGGAGACCTAATTCACTGTGCTTCTTAACCAACTTTCTCAGTTCTGTTGTCAAGTCGTGGGTAATGCGTTGATTCTCTGGGGGCTCTCTGGGGGAAACAACCAGATATAATGAGATTGATTTAGTATACACACACACACACACACACATATAATATATTCTCTCAACACACATACCTACACATTTTCTCTCTCAACACACACATACACATATGCATTTTCTCTCTCAACGAGTCAACATACACACACACATTTTCTCTCTCAAAACACACACACATAGATTATTTCTCTCAACACACACACACACATAGATAATCTCTCTCAACACACACACACACACACCTACACACTGACCTGATATCAAGGTTTAGATGGCCAGAAGATGGACAAGTACGCATTATCTCTGCCAACATGGCCACCCAGGCTTCACTGTCCACAACAGCAACCTCCAAAATCTCCTCCAACTCACCTCGCCACTGTTGTAACAAGAAATAATAATAATATGTGGTAATAATACTACTAGTGATATGTGGTACTGTACAGAGAAACAATAATAATAATAATACTATAATGCATTCCTTTACCGCTGTCCACTGGTTGGAGGTGCAAACATAGGCGGGAATAAATACTCATTGCTGATTGGCTGGCGGCCTCAGTCCCGCTTACAGTCAAAATCTTTGCTCCAAGAACTACATATTTGTAATAAATTGCTTCCTGCTCTAATATTACAACAGATACACGTATTTTGTTTGGATTTTAAGACTCTACGATAAATTTGGAACTGGAATAAGTTGTTCAAAATTCATTACAACAAAAATACAAGTAAATATGAGAAGTAGAAGTTGAAAAGTTGTTATTAAAAGTGTATACCACTTTTTACATTTGGTTGTGTATTTAGTGCTATAAGGAAATCAATTTGAAAATAAAATCACTATTTTTATTCGGAAAATTATCTCGTACACGATAGTATAATCAGATTTTAGATAAACTCATATATAAGCGAGATATAGAATTATTTGTGTGAGTAATTTTCATCCATCTCTCCCGTAAAACATCGTAACTAAATAGATTTCCTATTCTTGTGTCTTTTATGGCCTTGTGTTACTGTGACTTTATTGTGTTATAATGTATGTGACGTACTCATGTTTATTATGTACGACATGCAAGAAAAATATTAATTATTAATAAATTGGTTAATTAAGCATGTGTCAAAGCTTAAGCATATCTACCCACTTCCTCCACCTATGCTGCCTGACATATAACTGAACCTTCAGCCTTAGTGTGCCTGTAGAGTAATGCTATTCCTTTTATACCCTACTACTATCTCTACCATACCCATTGAACCAAGTAAAGGGGTAGCCAATCAGGTGAGTTGTCTGGCTGTCTTGTTGGTGGTCAGTGAGACTCTCAAAAGTGAGTCTCAATGGCCAGTGAGTCAACCAAGGCTCAGTTATATGTGAGGCAACATAGGTGTATGAAGTGGTGGGGTAGGATTAAGTGTTACCACATCCAGTTAGTGGGAATGTGCCCCAGTCACTTTATCATAGTTTACACCGGTTATATCCCGGTAGTTTGATCAGGTTAGGTCCTAATAGTTTGCCCAGGTTAGGTCCCGGTAGTTTACACCGGTTATATCCCGGTAGTTTGCTCAGGTTATATCCCGGTAGTATGCCAAAGTTTGGTCCTGGTAGTCTGTCCAGGTTAGGTCCCGGTAGTTTGTTGTGATCTAACTTAGGTTAGGTTAGGTCAAACTAATTTCCAAATTATGTTTATAAAACTTAGCAAATCTCGAAAACGTGGACAACCCTGATAATAAACACCAAAGATGAAAAGTGTATTAAGTTAGTATGGTCTAATATAGTGGATAATAATACGAAAATAATACTACAATATAAAGTTAGTTAAAGGAATACTTATACACATTTACCAGGGTCTACAATAAGTAAAAAAATACAGTAAGTGAATAAGTGAAAGATCCAAGTATTTATTTATTCATTCTATATCTTGTGGTGTAGTGTAAATAAATAAAATAATACTATAAATAAGTTTGTTTACCCTCATCAATTCTCACCTCTTCAACATTACGTTTGGGTATGTGGAAAAAACTCAGTAATAATTTGAGTTTAACTTGTGTCTGCAGCTCAACAAAACACTCCTTAATATTCCTCAGTACATCTACGTTTAATTGAGCACAAATAGAACCCTCGGACCAGGTGTCAGAAGACGTGCCGAGTTTATTATGAAGCCAAAGAGAAATATCACTATCCCTCGCTGCCGCCATCTTGTCACTCACTCGGTTGGTAAGTCTCAGTGTTGCCAGATCAGAGGGAACATATATAAAGCGTTGTTACCAATTCTCAAATACCTACAGTATTATATATTAATTAATAAGGATTTCTTATTATATTAACCTTAATTTATTTTCCTTCATACAGTTGACAAATTTCCTCAAATTTCTGGAGTTCTTGTTATAGTTTTCCTACCGACGTTTTTCTGCATAAATCTAGGCATGTTTTTTATTATTATTTCTTTTTGACAAATTTCTTAATTATACTTAATTAATATTACCAATTACAAATAGTAAATGAGATTCCTTATTTGAATTTTCTTAGAAACTGCTGATAATTTCCATAAAAAAAATCTTTAGAACTTCGATTTCCTTAAGCCGTTGGCTTCCTCGAGCCCGATCGGGTCGTTCGCGGTTGGCTTCCTCGAGCCCGATTCGGGCTCTATTTGATATGCTCTGTTATTCCCAGCTATAATGTCATTAATTCTGTGTTAATTCACTCGAAAGTACTAACACGTCTTCAAGGGTTGTCAGACGTTAATTACCTGCTGTTTAAACATATCCAACCCATCCAGAATAAATGCAATCATTGGTTGAAAGTTGATGAGCCGGAGGGAGCCGGAACTTGGCGGGATGAGCCGCTACTGGCAGCAGTGTTGCCAACCGTAGGGTAATCTCCCTATATGTAGGGAATTTCGACCTCAAATCCTTGTCTGTAGGGCGTAGGGTAATTTTACAGAATCATAACGAAACGTAGGCCGTTACAACATTTTGGTATAAGTGATAACATATTTTGTAACAATAAAATATCATATAAATGGTATAGATATATGTTAAAAATGTATTGCTTAAAAATATTTATTACCTTCAACTACATAAAAAATAAAACACTTAAAGAACACATCTTAAAGTACAGACGTACGATGTATCAGTAATTATCACGGGGAAGATTTTACAAAATACATCTAACTCGGCCAACACTGTTCCCCTGTTAAATCCACTGGTGATCACACGCAACCCTTCAGTTAGTTACCCTGGTTCCCGGGGTAACTAACTGAAGGGTTGCGTGTGAACGCCAGCGGATTTAATATGGAAGTTGGGGAACGGAGTGTTGGCCGAGTTAGATATATTTTGAATGTATAATAAGTGAAATCAGTGCCAACGACATCAAAAGCTGATTTCACTTATTATACATTTTAGTAATATAGGGTAAAACTGTCTCGATTCTAGGGTAATATTTCTCGGAGCTCATGGCATTTTGGAAACCCTGTGAGCCACAGGACAGCCGTAAGAGTACGTTTGAGCCTTTGAGGAGTGTAAAGTAGTGAAATGGAGGGATTACTTGTGGGAAGTAGGGAGTATGGAAACAGCCGTCTAGTTGCAGTAGTGTATGTATTGGCTACATACTCTCGAGGGATTAATTGAGGTAAAAAGGGAAATTGTTAAGGTAAAGTTAGGGCAATATCTTCAAGGCGAGCTGGCAACACTGACTCGACCTGTTTGTTTACCTTTAGAAGAAGACACGTGTGGGCGGGGCATTTATTAGTCACCCATGTAGGCCTCACCATCTACTCTACGCTAATAAAACCATATATATTCAATGTTTGCTGCCCTGGAGATTGTTATTAGGACCTTAAAATAAGACGTTATCTATTAAATATGGCCGCTACATTGCCTACAGATCCTAATAATTCACAACAGAAAATTCCTCGTAAGCAATGGAGCAGTACTCAAGGTCAGTTTTATTTATATATTATTATCACTCAGAGTTTGTAATTTGAGTATTTATTGAAAGGATGGTTACCCCGTTTTGTAGCAGTGTTGCCAGATCCGGCTTGGTCCCAGTATTTTTCCCCAGTCATTTATTGTACTTATTCACTATTATTTCCCGGTAGTCTGTCTAGGTTAGGTCCCGGTAGTCTGTCCAGGTTAAGTCCCGGTAGTCTGTACAGGTTAGGTCCCAGTAGTCTGTACAGGTTAGATCCCGGTAGTCTGTCCAGGTTAGGTCCCGGTAGTCTGTTGCGGTCTAGGTTAGGTTAACGTCAGGTCAGGTAAGGTCAAGCTAACTTCAAAATGCCAGAATTTGAATATCTTGGAAATGCCATAGAAGAAAATAGTCTTAGAATGATCTAAATAATTGGGTAGTGAAGGTAGAAAAACCATACACAATATCGGTCATTAATTTAATATTTACCATAATTTGTTGATTATTTTCATCTGTCATATTTTCAGAAGAACAGTTCAAGCTGCAATTTTCAACCTTTTAATAAATTTCAATGCTTCATATATTTTTTTTGGAGGAGCAAGTAAGTGAGCGGAACCAGTGGAGACAACTATACTCTGTTCAAATCTTGTGTTCCATTTTCTTCTATCAATCTGTCTCTATTTCTATCTATATCTATTTCTATCTATATCTTTCTATCTGTCTCTATCTGTCTCTATTTCTATCTATATCTTTATATCTATATCTATTTCTATCTATATCTTTATATCTATATCTCTATCTGTCTCTATTTCTCTTTATATCTATATCTATTTCTATCTACACTATATCTTTCTATCTATCTCTATCTGTCTCTATTTCTATCTATCTCTTATCTGTCTATCTATTTCTATCTACAGTATCTAAGCATAAGAGGCCAGCGGAACACAAGTTTTGAACAGACTATAGTGAAGAGATGCGACCCCATACCTAAATGGGAAACACCAACAGATGAAGAAAAAGAAGAATATTTTTTAGATAGTATGTTATTCAGTTTAGATAAAATTAATTGAGGAAAGAAAATGGGAAACGCCAACAGATGAATAATAATAATAATAATTATATTTTTAGTTAGTATGTTGTTCAGTTTAGATAAAATTAATTGGGGAGAGAATGTTGAATGTGACCTGCCCTGACCTGACCTGACCTGACCAACACACAGGTGGTCCACGTGGGTTGCTGAGACGAATGAGAAGCCAGCTGGCCGAAGATGGTTGTCCCGAGTCCCAGCTGGTAATGGGACGAACCCTATTGGACCAACTCGAACAAGAAGGTGGGTGTTGTAAGGGGGTGCGGGAATAGGGGGACAGGCTTTGGGGGGGGTTAAGGGGGACAGGCTTTGGGGGGGGGTTAAGTGGGACAGGCTTGGGGGGGGTTAAGGGGGACAGGCTTGGGGGGGTGTTATTATTATTTTTTATCATCATTTTTATATTATTATTATTATTATTTGTTTAGCTATGTGATAATGATTGCAGGTAAAGATGGCGAGGGAGAGAGTGATGATGAGTTAGGTCGGTTGGCTGTTTATTGGCTCACCCAGTCCTCACTACAAGGTAACCAAGATGCTACACACCTACTCACACAATGTATCAACAACAATATTGGTATGTAGTCGGGTTATTTATTTATTTATGATTATGTCTATTTATTTATCCATCTATTTATCTGTCTATCTATTTATCTGTCTATCTTTTAAGTAGCCGTGTCATTTATTTATTCATATGTTTATCTATTTATCTGTCTATCTGTTAGGTAGGCTATTTATTTATTTATTTATTTATATGTCTATCTTTTAAGTAGCCATGTCATTTATTTATTTATACAGCTAGGCTCCAATTGCAAGCTAGGATTGGATAGAGTATAAAACACCTACTACTCTTATTACTATTACAATGTATTACCATTACCATTATGTTTCAGGTATATGTGAATATAATTACCATGAAGTCAAGGAATGTTTGGCAAGAGATCAACAGGAGAAATTAGCAAGGAGATCTGCACACAGCCTATTTCATTGGTATAGTACATACACACACACACACACACACACACACACACACACACACACACACACACACACACACACACACACACACACACACACACACACACACACACACACACACACACACACACACACACACACAATAAAATAAATAATAATAATAATGATGATGATAATAATAATAAGCTTTGTCTGACACACATACACAAGCACAATGAAAATTAATAATGATGATAATAATTATACTAAAAATAAAAATCAGTATTATAAAAACAATGATAATAAAAATAATAACAATAATAATAATAATAATAAAATGATAATACTGTAATAATAATAATAATGATAATACTGTAATAATAATAATAATAAAAATTATAATACTGTAATAATAATAATAATGATAATACTGTAATAATAATAATAATGTAATAATAATAACAATAATAATAATGATAATAACCAAATTTTCAGCCTGAGTGATGGGAATGAAGTAATCAGTAGTACACGACTCACACGGAAGATTAGAGAAATAGTGTGTGGAGAAGAGGAGAAAGGAGAGGTAAGAGAGAGAGAGAGAGGGGGGTATTTTGTAAGTGTGTGTGGATAAGAGGAGAAAGGAGAGAGAGAGAGAGTGTGTAGGGGAGAAAGGGGAGTTGAGAGAGAGAGAGAGTGTGTAGAGGAGAAAGGGGAGTTGAGAGAGAGAGTGAGTTTGTATGTGTGTGTACAGTACAGTATATTATATAAAATAATATAATTAGATTTTTTTTTAGAAAAATGAATATAAACAATAAAAATAACAAATAAAAATACTCGTACAGGTGGACCAATCGGAGGCGAGGAAACAGAGCATTGGGAAAGATGGCTGCCTGGACGATCTGTACGGTGGGGAGCGCTTCAAAGAGGAACACGTTATATCGGCGGCCATCTTGTATTCCCAGGGCTGTCTGCCGCCATTACATCACTATTTACCAAACACATATTTTTGTTATCACGGAATTAAATCTAATCCCAGGTGGCGGCCTGTTAGTCTGTTTGTTGGTGCTGTGGATATGTGGGTGTCGTTCCTTGGCGGTGTGGTGGCGGCGGCGGCTGTGTCGGCGGCTAGGTATACATTTGTGATGGCTGTGATGTTAGCTGTATGTACGCTGGTGGCGGCTGGTGTGGCGGCTCCAGGTATTAGTGGTGTTGGCGGCTTGGAGGCCCTGCTGGTACCCGTCCTCCCAGCCGCCGTGACTGTGGTGTCGTTGGCGGCTATGGTGGCGGCTACAGGCAAGGTGTTATATGATGTACAAAGGATGGAAGCATTTCAAACCTGGTCAAAAGTTTGGAAATATTTCAACCCTGAACTGAACACACAACAAGCTGAAACTAGGTGACAACAATACCCTTATATATAGATACTCTAAGTCTTTCTAACCATTATATATTTAGACACTCTAAATCTATTTCTCTCTCTCTCTTTCTCTCTATCACTCACTCACTCTCTCTCACTCTCACTCTAAGTCTATTTATAACCATTATATATAGGCACTCTAAGTATTTTCCTATTTCTGATTTTTACTCTGTAAATTTACTATATAGTACTATAAGACTTTGGGTTGATTCCACAGTGGTATTGGTTTGTAAGCTTCCCAACCAACCAACCACACTTGTAAGGCTTTATTATTTTCCAAAAGCTGAGTATCCACATTCACAAAATCTATCCAACAGTTAGGCTAGATAATAATAATGATCACTGTATAGTTTACTAACCAAATTCATTAAATAATTCACCCATTAGTCATTTAATAATAATAATAATAATGATGATGATAATAATAATAATGATCAGTGTATAGTTTACTCACCAAATTCATTAAATAATTCACCCAGAAGTCATTTACAAGGCTAACATTCTTTCGTTGGCGTGTTTACAAACCAATACCAACCACTGTGGAATGGACTCAGTATCTCTCTCTCTCTCTCTCTAATAATAAAAATAATAATTATGATAATAGTAATAATAGTAATAATAATACTGTTGATAGATAGAAAATTAAACATAATAATAATAAAAATTTAAATGATAATAATAATAAAAATTTAAATTATGATAATAATAAAAATTTAAATTATAATAATAATAAAAATAATAATAATAAAAATTTAAATTATAATAATAATAATATTAAAAATTTAAATGATAATAATAATAATAATAACATAATATAATTAATATAGGTAATATTGTACAGGTTTGTGTGTGTGTGTGTTGGTGCATATAGAGTGGCGGCTGTATCGGCGGCTATACACCTGGCGGCCATAACGACATGTGAGTGTGGCGGTGGTAATGGTTGGTTATGGATGGTGGGTATTGTAATCAGTTGGGGCTGTGTGTGTGTTGTATTGGCCAGAGTTCGGCCCACACCGGCACCTTGGATATGGCCCTCGGCGGCCCTACTGGTGGCCGCCGCTACTCCCGGGGTTCTGGACGGCCTTGAGGGTTACTTGGGGCCACTACTGGTATGGCCCGGGGTACAGATGGACCTATGGGGGGTCCACTTGGCCATACAAGGACCATGGCCATTTGTTTACCTGGCCACAATAATTGTAGTGGTTTTGTCGGCCATTACTGAACCACAACAACTACAACCCCATCTATTATGTCTGGCTTGGTTATATATAGCTATAATACACACATATAGAGGTGTAAACACTACCCTTAATACTCCTCCCATTGGTGTATGTATAGGTGTGTGTGTTGGTATATTCCTTGGTCCATCATTACCTCCACGGGCCATCTTACTGGCCGCCCCTATACTAGCCATAGCCCTGGCCCACTATATGGCACTGTCTTGGGTATATATGGCGGCTGTGGCTGTGGCGGCGGTGGCGGCTGTGTTGCTGTGTCAGACGTGGCGGCTTTGGTTCATCCCAACGGTTAAATTCATCCTATTATTAGCTTGTGTGGTATTGGCGGCTGTGGTTTTACACAGCCGCCACCGCCAGCCTCAAGCCGCCACTACACTCACCTGGGAGGTCTACCGGCGGGCCTGTGTGGCGGCTGGAGGGCGTGGTGGCGGCGGCGGTGGAGGCGGTGATGGTGGAGGTGGGGACATAGCAACGGTGGCAGACATGGTGGAGGCGGGATGTGGCGACCTGGACGGTACTGTGGTCAGGTGGAGAGGTACTGTGTCGCAGGTAAGAGAGAGAGAGAGATAGAATGAGTGAGTGAGAGAGAGAGATAGAGTGAGTGAGAGAGTGCGTGAGATAGAGTGAGTGAGTGAGATAGAGTGAGTGAGTGAGTGAGAAAGAGAGTGAGTACAAAGGAAATAGGAGAGAGAGAGAGAGTGTGTGAGAGTACTAAGGAAAGAGAGAGAGAGTGAGAGAGTGTGTGAGAGTACTAAGGAAAGAGAGAGAGAGAGAGAGTACAAAGGAAATAGAAGGAGAGAGAGTAGAAAGGAAATAGAGAGAGAATACACAGGAAATAGAGAGAGATAAAGAGATAGAGAGAGAGAGTACAAATGAAATAGGAGAGAGAGAGAGTGTGTGAGAGTAGAAAGGAAAGAGAGAGAGAGAGAGTAGAAAGGAAATACAGTAGAAGGGGAGAGAGAGAGAGAGAGAGATAAAGTTAGTAATATAAACCTATATAATTATTTATTAACTTGATAGATATACAGTAACAATCAAAATATTATTATTCTATTAATATTTCAAATCATTACTATATTTCTATGATTATTATTATTATTATGATTACTATTATTTCATCATTATTACTACAGTATTTTTATTGTAGTTATTTAATGTATTGATATTATTGTTATCATTATTATTATTAGTTGTAGTACAATTATTCTTATTACTATTATCAATCCTTATTATTGTCAATATTATTATTGTTATTATTATTGTTATTATTGTCATTATTATTGATATTATTATAATTGTTATTATTAATATTATTATTATAAATATAATAATTATTGATATTATTATTATTGTTATTATTATTATTATATGTAATTATTTATACAGGTAACGGTGTCTGATATAAGTAACCAGGTGCGTTGGGCCATAACCCAGCTACCCATCATCCTGGCCGGTCCACTCACATGTCACCTTGGCCAGCCACTACCCAACTGTCCAGCCACCTCCACCACCTGTGGGCCACTACACGGTGCATTTGGCCGGTATCCGTGTACACTGGCCGCCTACGACACCTACACGTACACAATACACCTGGCCATGACACACCAGTTCTGGAATTTTGGCCAAGGTGCACACGAGGCTGATCTGACGGTCTCGGCCGGCCACTACTTTAAGGCGTTTGTGTCCGGTCTGGCCAGCGGCGACCAAATTGAATTCCTGGCCACCATTACGACCACTCGGCCATCTACTGCCTTCTCACGGCCACACCTAGACCTATTGGCCATCAGATGTATTGTATGTAGGGAGAATATGGAGTTTAGGTCCAGATATTAATGTCACACACACACACACACACACACACACACACACACACACACACACACACACACACAGTCCTGTAAAGATACAAATAGGTAAGAACATACACACACACACACACCACTCATTCTCTATCTATCTCAATCACATACTATACTGTACCACACATTCTCTCTCACACATGCCACACATTCTCTCTCACACATGCCACACATTCTCTCTCACACATACACACCACACATTCTCTCTGTCTCTCACACACATACCACACATTCTCTCTGTCTCTCTCTCTCTCACACATAACACACATTCTCTCTGTCTCTCTCTCTCACACATACCACACATTCTCTCTGTCTCTCACATATCATTCATTATCTCTCTCTGTCTCTTCCTGTGTTGATTATCTCACCCCCACTGCCAACCCAACACCCTAATTGCTACTTTGGAGTTTTGGAGTGCATCGATTCCTCCAAACATTGTCAAAAAACAGAACCCATGTATGAAATATAATGGTGTCCTGTTGTGTGGAATAGTTTGGAGGAATCAGTTGCTCCAGATTTACTAACAATATTTGGTTTGTGAATAATAATGTGTTGGGTTTATTATTGACATATATAAACATTTATTTGGCTTATATGTATAAAAATAAATGAAGTTTTATTAACAATTTGTATAAAATGAATAAAGATATATATATTTTTTTTGTCCTAATCTAGCTAATCTCTCTCTCACTCTCTCTCTCTTTCTTTCTTTTTCTTTCTTTCTTTCTTTTTCTTTCTCTCTTTCTTTCTTTTTCTTTCTCTCTTTCTTTCTCTCTCTCTTTCTTTCTTTCTCTTTCTCTCCCTCCCATTCTCTCTCTCTCTCTCTCTCTCTCTCTCTCTCTCTCTCTCTCTCTCTCTCTCTCTCTCTTTATCTCTGCTTGCTGTCCATTTTTCGAGACAATAAGTAAATTGTCTAATAATGAAAGTTTAACTAATTATAACAACAGTTATTAATATAATGTTTCAATTTTCTTAAGGAATTTTTTCATATTGATGCCGGATATATTATTATTATATTAATCTTCTCATAAATAACTCCCATAAAAATGCTTCTAATTTGCTGTCCAATTGGGCTACATATTTTTATAGTTAATTATTTATTAGATTAAGGGGAGGGTATAGTTTTGACATTTTTTGGAGATTATGATTGCTCCAAACTATTCCAGGCAACAGGATACCATTATTTGTCCATCTGGGTCCTGTTTCCTGGCATACTTTGGAGGAATCAAGGCACTCTAATCTATCAAAAGTGGCGGGGTTGTAGTGGCGCCGCCTGGTGAGTAAAATGACGCATGCGTCTTATTGCATCCCAGGAGTTGACAGACATACCAATACTCACATTTTCACGCCATTATTGGGCTATATTTCATACTGTTGCTAATACGAGTAAAACTATCATATGTCATTAAAAGGGGTGTGTGGGAATAGGGGGACAGCCTTAGCGGGGTGCAGGAGTAGGGGACAGCCTTAGGGGGTGCAGGAGTAGGGGACAGGCTTGGGGGTGCAGGAATATGGGGACAGGCTTGATGGTTAAGGGGGTGCGGGAATAGGGGACAGGATTGGGTTTTTTGGGGAGTGCAGGAGTAGGGGACAGGCTTGGTGGTTAAGGGGGTGCGGGAATAGGGGACAGGCTTTCTATACCCACCCCTATCCAACGCGCCTGTATGAACATAAACATTAATAAAAAAATATTATCTCACCCATAATAGTATATAGCGAAACAGTGATAATTATACTCTATGCCCTGCTACTACCATCCCTACAACCTATTGGAATTTATATATAAGAAAGAGAGAGTAAGAAGAGATAAATAGGAGAATAAAGTTTAAATATGAATCTTGATAGAACTTAATTTTAACCCTAGTAATATCTACACCTATTTGTAAATGGACTATAAGCATGTATAACAGAAGGAAATATACATATCCTTCTGTAATACATACTTATAAACATGTATAACAGAAGGAAATATACATATATCCTTCTGTAATACATACATATAATCCCTACAAACAACTATGGACATTAATATTATTTAATGTTGTATCAATAGTAGCAATACCTTTTTTGGCAACTGTACATAATAATGACATTGGCGACATAGTACTACTACTACTACTAATAATAATAATATTAATAATAATAATACTAATACTAATAACACTAATACACTGACACATATTGGGCTATACATATTATAGACTATAGAGGTTCCTGCTGGCTATATAATAACAACAACTACTACTAATACTACTACTACTACTAATAATAATACTAATAATAATAACAACATAGAAGACACTATATACTGACACATATTGGGCTATACATTAAGTGGGTTATAGAGGTTTGTATTGGCTATATAATAACATTGGTACTACTGATATAATTCTTAGGTTTAGACACTCGGCCATATTTGCTGGTTCTAACACAACTCTTCCTTTAGTAACCTTCAACATGGGAAGGAAAAAGAAGAAGCAGACTAAACCTTGGTGTTGGTAAGTTACTATATAGACATTATTGGGGACCAGTGATGCTATTCAGGTGTATATTAAGGTGTATAGTAATGTGTATGGAGATGTATATGGGGTTTATATTGAGGCCGTGTATGTGTGTGTGTGTGTTTTGTGTGTGTCGTCTCGGGCGATCAATGGGCCCGTATTCACGAATATTCATGGTGTACACGATGGTGTGGTACCATACGATGGCTCTGTTGTTAGTCTATGGTGCCATCGTATCGGTACCACGCCATCGTATGCACCACAAACGTTCATGAATATACACCATGTTTTGGCTAAATATGCATTGCGGATTTTTTATTCGTATTAATCAATGTATTCTATTTATATACCCAAGGGAGGGGGGTTAAGGGGGTGCGGGAATAGGGGGACAGGCTTGGGGGATCGGGAGGGTGCGGGAATAAGGGGACAGGCTTGGTGAGGGGGTTAGAGGGGTGTAGGAATAGGGGGACAGGCTTGGTGGGGGGTAGTTTTTTTGGGGGGGTCGGGAGGGTGCGGAAATAGGGGGACAGGCTTGGGGGGGGTCGGTAGGGTGCGGGAATAGGGGGATAGGTTTGGTGAGGGGGTTAAAGAGGTGTAGGAATAGGGGACAGGCATTCTACCCCACCAAAGCCTGTCCCTCTATTCCTGCACCTCCCAAGCCTGTCCCCTACTTCCACACACCCCTAACCCCCACCCCCAAGCCTGCCCCCTTATTCCCACCCCCCCTTAATTGTGTTTGTAGGAAATATAATGGGTTTGTGTTATTTTTAATTAACCACTGGTACACCAACGACAATTCAGTATTTTTAAGCAATAGTTAGTTCTGTTTTTTTGTATGTTTATATTCTGGGTAATTATCCAGTATATTGCATTTTTCTATATACCTTCTTTACCTTCTTATACCTTATTTCTTGTACCTTCTTTACCCACTAATTTATACCATTCTAAGACACTTATTCTATGGCATTTTCTTTGGAGATGTCCCATTTCCAAGGTATGTCATATTCAAATAGGGCATTTTGGAATTAGTGATCTTACCTAACCTAACCTTGACAACACAGACTACCGGGATTTAACCTGGTCAAACTACCGGGACTTAACCTGGGCAAACTACCGGGACTTAACCTGGGCAAACTACCGGGACTTAACCTGGGCAAACTACCGGGACTTAACCTGGGCAAACTACCGGGACTTAACCTGGGCAAACTACCGGGACTTAACCTGGGCAAACTACCGGGACTTAACCTGGGCAAACTACCGGGACTTAACCTGGGCAAACTACCGGCACTTTACCAATTTCTTACCATCTGAGTGGGGCATAAAATAGCTTCTTACCTGCTATGTACTGTCGGTTCCTATGTACCACCGTTTTAGCATATACAGTCATGGTCAATAATAATCATCCACATATGGGTAACTTTAACAATTTACTGTGTAATGTTTTCATGTTCACATATAATTTTATTGTTTTAAGTAGTGTGTAGCTGCTTGTAGTAAATCAAAAGATGGTACTTAATCTATTTATTGGAAAGTTTATCAGCTAAGGAACAGAGGGAAGCAGTCAAAATTTTACATCAGTTACTCCTATGTGGATGATTATTTTTGACCGACTGTATGTACAATTTTCCTTGGTCAGATTTTGAAATTATTCTGACCTTACCTAACCTAACCTGGAATGCAGCAGACAACTTGGTGCAACACTGCTACAAAATGGCAATATACTTGATAAATACCCTATACAGTATAACTTATTTGGTTGATGGTTCAGTTGCCAAAAAAGGAATTGCAACAAATTTACCTGTGTGATTTTCTTTCAGGTATTGTAACCGTGAATTTACCAACACCTCTACCTGCTTTACCTGTGTGATTTTCTTTCAGGTATTGTAACCGTGAATTTGACGATGAAAAGATTCTGATACAACACCAAAAAGCCAAACATTTCAAGTGTCACATATGTCACAAAAAACTATATACCGGACCAGGCCTATCTATTCATTGTATGCAGGTAAGTCTAAATAATATTATAATGTATACCTATCTATCTATCTATAATGTATACCATGTTGAATAAACCCTTGATATAATGATAATATAGTGAATCATTATTATATACTGGTATTAGGAAACTGTATACAGAAAACCTTCATTGTACATTATGAGTATGTATTATGTATGTACAGTCATCCCTCCGCTATCGCGGGTTCCACTTTCGCGTTTCGTAACTATCGCGCATGTGTGAAAAGTTCACCTTCATCCGCTATAGCGCATCCGTATGCGGACTATCGCGCACCTAACATTCAAATTTGGCGGTGCGATTGACCAAGCACACTCGACTGACAGCCATGTTTACCATGACATGGTGTTACAGCAGTAAAGATGAAGACTGTGTGGGTTTATAACTAGCCCTACTTATTAACCCTGTCTTTGTTTAACACAAGAGAGTTAACTAGTGATACAATGTGTGGAGATAAAGCTTTTTCATCTGTGCCTAATAATTATTACACCTCGGTCTGGTATAGAATGTCCAATACGTCGATATAAGACGTCGTTCCTATAGGGATGTATATTACAATTCGTATTAAGCATATTAAATGCATATAACAATTTGTATTAAGACGATTCATGACTGAAATGAGTCGTCAGCATCGATGGCATGCGTGGTAGTAGTGGAGGTGGTAGGGGGGAAGGGGGGAGATAGCGTGATATCGTTTGTTTACATTTTATTAATCATACGTTATTATAGTGTTTCCTTCTTTTTCTGTCCAAGAAATACCGAAATAACTTCCTTCTTTATATGGAAGGATATGGCTTTCCATTTTGTAAATGCACCACCTGGCATGACTAAGTGTTGAAGCTGGTGTTTAACTCGTAATTACTAAACACGAGAGTCACACACACGGTGACAAGGCAGGCTAGGCCTATATTCCCTTGACCTTGGGCTAGGGGGAATGGAGATACTGAGGGTAGGGGGGGGGAAGGAGGGCGGGAGAAGTGGTGGGAACACACACACTTCACAGACGAGTGATATAATTTCCTAACATGTTCATTATCATTTCGCTCGTTTTGTATACAAACTCATTGGATATGCTTCACTTATTTTCGCCACCCATTTTATATGGATGCAATCGTTTTGAAAATAATTTTAAGTTAATATTTTGGTAGCTAATTCTGCAGTCAGTGAGACATCCTACTCTGGCACGTGCTCTCGGAATCGGGCACCCGACTCTCCACATGTGAACACGTTTTGTTATGTTTAATGAATTGCCATCGTGTTTAAGTCATAGTAAAAAAAAAAAAACGTCACTTTCGAGAGACATAAGAACCTATCCCAATTTTCATCATTAATATTTGGTCCCTAAGGTGAGTGAGGCATATCCATTTACGCACCACCTAACCACAACACTCAACACGCTTACTGTACTTGTGGCGTCCACTGTATTAGGTTAAAAATGCAATTTTCTTACTAATCTACTTTAGTTTTCATTATATGCAAAGAAATATTAGTAAACAAAAGCATGTTTAGGGAGGAAAAATCTTGAAATATGAGGGACTGGGAACCAATTTCAATTATTCCCATTAGTTATTAAATTCCGCTATCGCGAATTCCGCTATCACGTGCTACTTATGGTACCAATTACTCGCGATAGCGGAGGGATGACTGTATTATGAGTATGTAATATAGTGTACAATTAGTGTTTAAAGTACAGTACATACATTTATTTAACAAACTTTTCATTTCACTTATATAATACTAGTGTAAAATGAGGGTTTACTGTATATACTTACAACTTCATTTAACACAAGTCACTCATATAAGATTTTTAAAATGTGTTCCCAGGCTTCTGTTATTCATTACTCACTTTTGTTTTTAATTGCAATTATATTCACCGTCTATACAATCCTGGTTACAATAATAATTTTCAAGTTATGTGCAAATTTTCCAAGACCAAGGTGTGTTTTTCTCAGGTACACAAGGAGACAATAGACAAAGTGCCGAATGCTCTGCCAAATCGCAACAACATAGAAATAGAAATATATGGTATGGAAGGCATCCCTGAAGATGACCTGAAGGAACATGAGAGGCAACGAGCGGGTCGACTCGGTGCCGGCGGTAGAAGACAAGATGAAGAAGACGATGATGATTCCCAGTCCAGTCTACCAGGACAATCCAGTAACCCTCCTCCACCCTCTGTGCCTTCACAAGGACCCCCTACTGGTGCACCTATGGGACCCATGATGGGACCCAATGGACCCATGATGCCCATGATGGGACCAATGGGGCCAATGGGACACATGCCACCATATATGGGTGGACCGGGTATGATGGGTGGTCCTATGGGTCCAATGGGTCCATTACCACCACCTGGAGGAGGACCACCTAATTCCAATGCTCCCAGTACATCACAACCTCCTAACAAACCACTCTTCCCTTCTGTTGTACAGGTATAACCCTTCAGTAGTCAACACACACACACACACACACATTATGGACAACTTCTATATACATATTGGCTGGGGATTTTATCTCTTCTCTTGATACCTTTGACTATAAGGTATGTAAATATTATAATCTTAAATTGATGTACAATTGATCCTTAACCGTTTGCAGAAGAGATGGTGTTTCCAGAATTGGCCACAATTGCAAAATCCGTAACATAGCAATTAGAAATTGATAAAAATGAATTTCCCTTAGATAAATTGTATCCCATATTTCATTATTTACTATAGAGCATTGAACGTAGATATTATTGTGTGGGTTACCATTGAGAAACTCACACACACAATAGTTTCCTGTACATAACCCACTAGATTATAGACTAAAATTGTTGTTGATTGTGTTTTAATGAAGGTTTTTAAACTGAATGTCGGTTGATCTTCAGTGTTCTTATATACAGACAACAGCGGGTAACAACCAGATAGGTCCAGTTAAACCAGCCTTCCCAGCATACAGTCAAGCCAACGGTCAGTCTGTACCCATCAGTCAGTCGTCAGCAATGAACAATCAACCAGAGAAGACGGAAAACAAGAAACCAGCATTAATAACGACGGTTTCTGCCAACTCACGTATAATTCACCCAGAGGAGGACATATCCCTGGTAAGTGTCTGTTCTCATCACGTCATATCCATCCAACAACTCTTCATGGTGATGCTTACACTCTTTTCTCTAGTATAATTTTAAGCTACTGTAGAGTAATTGGACTTCTTAGGGGTCTAGTGTGTGTTTGCTATGTACTAACCCCAATATCAGGTAATAAAGGTCATTTGTATTCACTCATTATGTTGGTACTAATTGTGTCTTGTCTGACTCACCTAAGAATTTTCACATCACAGAAATATCCCAATCTTTCTCATACACCTTGTCACTTCTTATTTCCCCTAAGGCCTGTAGTGGGGTATTGCCTGCAGTAATGTGGGCAGTACTTAGGGTTTTGGCAACCCTTTACACTTCAGCCACTCCCATTCAATTCTTCAACTGTCCCTCCTTTCAATCTGTTTCCTCGGTTTGCTGTCCCTCCTCTCCATCTCCTTTTCCAGGCCTTGTTCAATCTTTCTTTCTCTTTAATTCTCTTTTGTACTGTCAGCAGTGTTTTAAGAATTATTAATACAATATTTCATTTGCACTTGAAAGAGAGACCTACTTTATTACCTGATAGATTATGTGCTGCTGCTAGTGCACGTAATATTCAGTTGGTGATACACTCACTGATGCCTCAATTCATCTGGCACTTGCGTGAGAATGAGGGCCATAAGCTGGAAGAGTGTCAGGAAGAGACAATGATAGATGGTCAGGATACAATGGTTTCATATTATGCAAGAACTGTTGGTACACGGGTCTTTTATACCAAGATAGAGGATTATTGATGGTTCTGGTATAATTGTTCCAGTAATGGGTATAACAACTTCATTTAGCTACATGGGACTATAGTACTGTGATGGACAATGAATGGATATCACAGCTACAATGGCTCCACATTTTGTATTAGCTATGTGTGTACCAGTAAGGGCCTTAGGCAAGAATATCCGTGGTATTGGTATGATGTCTGTTTGATACCATACCATACCATCATCAATATTCTGGCCTACAACCCTAACTATTATCACTGTCTGTCTGTGTGTATATTTTCTTGACCCCATAGACAACACCACCACAGTTTATTCCTGTGGACTTTAGTCTTGTCAATTTTCTCTCCCGTTTAAGTCTCCCTGAGGTTTCCACTTGGTAATTGAGTAATATCAAGTAATATTGTCTTAAAATTCCAAGTGTGAACCTCTTGAAGCAAACATACGTGATGGAAATGGAAGATGATCAACACTAAGGATGGTATTATTAAATTTACTCATCAATGGAAAAAAAAGGCAATCCATCACGAAATTCACATTGCATAATAATGGGAACTGACTGACCAAGAGAATTTTCCTTGAAAGAAGTAGTTTAATAATACCTAAAGATATTATGAAGCCTTTGTATCAGTAAGTTTATCCCCCTCGACCTGTATATTTATCTCTGCTAATGGCCCTGACTGAGTATTGGCATTTGTTGTCCCTCACCACTGGTACATAACTGCTCGTCTTGGGAAGTTTGCTGGAACATTTCATTAGCTTGTGGAGGATCAACCCCAGTAATGATGAAATGATGGGCAGCTTATGTATGTAGTCTTTGTCTTATATAACCAACTAGAATGTTAAGGAGATAGGACACTGTTGGTCAGTCTGGAAGCAAATGATTCCTCCAAACTATTCCAGACAACAGGGCGCCATTATATTTGTTCATCTGGTCTTGTTTCCTGGCATATTTTGGAGGAATCAAGGCACTCCAATGTACCAAAAGTATACTCTCCCCTTAATGATGTGATGGTGAGGTGCTTTTAAGAGGAGAATATCTTGTTTTGTTTGTGAATTGGCTGGCTACTGATTCCTCCAAACTTCACAACACCAGAAAACAGACCACCCCTTGTGTTACTATGAGGAAATCTGTTTAATGGCATTCTTTGGGGGAATAAGTCATCTTCCAATTTACCATCCAGTGAGTATCCTCTTGTAAAAGTGACAAATATTCTGTATTAATGAATTCATATCATATTGAAGAAAGTAAGGAAGAGAGAGAGTAATGGAGAGAGACGGTCAGCAGTTATAAATGGTTGTAAAGGAAAGAATCACATGGTGTTAAATTATAGAGCTATCAATTCCTCCACAAACCATACCAGGAAACAGATGACCTAAAAGTTACTACTGTATTACTTGGAGATCTGTTTCATGGCATAGATTGTAGGAATTGAGAGATACACAATGAACCATCAAAATAACCTCCCATACATAAAGAAACATCAGTAATCGACCTGCCAATCACGAGGCATACAATCATATACATTCCTCCAGTGTTCAAGAATTAAGGCTTGTGAGGTATTTGTTGATTGTTTGGGTATAACTCTTAGACAATGGTCATTTTATTGGCTCTCGTATAAATAGGTGCTCAGACGACTTCATTAGAAAAAGATTCAAACCCTTTTAATTGACTATTTATTATTGGGGCTCGTATAATAAGCGCTCAAACGACTTCATTAGAAAAAGATTCAAACTCTTTTAATTAACTTATTGAAATAGTTTATACATAGCATTTTGAAATGATGATAGAATTTGATTATTAAAATAAGTTTGCTGGTGTTAGAAGGAAGGTGATAGTTGTCCGAGAGTTATATCACTTAGTACTGTTTATTGTCCTTGACAAAGATTTATATCGTCATTAATATTATTATTGTGTGTTTACAGTAAATTAGATTGTCGATTATTACTTTCTTAATTTTTTTTTTTTTGGGGGGGTGATTATTTTCACTTTTTATGGTCATTCTAGTAAGGTGTTCAGAAAATCATTTTAATCTTTATTATGGAAGGTGAGGACCGAAGACATTATAATAATCCTCACCTGAAAAATGAAAGCCAAGAATGAGAATGGTTCAAATCTTGTCCAGTTTCATTTGAGAAGCCTAAGACACATTATATTAGATTCAGTTAGAAGTAGCATAAGTAATAGTATGGGGGAAAATAGATGAACATAGTATTCCATAGTTGTGATGCATTTAAAGAGGGGGTCATCTTTTTGGCTCATATTGGGAGGCTGTTGCTGCTGACTCCACCATACGAGGCCAAACTAATTGTGTTAAAGAATGGAGTTATGGAATAGGGAGAATTGGAGTGCCATCAGAGGTAGTAATGTACAGTTGTCAAAAAAGATATTGCGACAAAGATATTTTGTTACTGTTTTTGGGAATACAGTAATGAGTGCCGCACATACTTTATATTTTACTGAACCATATTTACAAGAATTTTCAAACTGAAATTTTATGTAATAGTTTTGTATCGGTGTTACAGAGTGTTCTAGACTTATGAAGTTTAATTCATTCTGTAACATCTACACATCTTCTGAACACAGCAAGAATGATCACGAAACAAAGACCCATATGTTGTAAAAGTCAGTAATACCTATATGATGATGATGATGATGATGATGATAGTGAGAATAATGGCTCAGTATAAACATTATTTTGAATAATTATAAAGGGGAAAATCAATTGTGGGTGAATGGAAGAGGTTACTGCTTTCCCCCCATACTATTCCAGACAAGGTTAAGGGGGGGTGGGAATAGGGGGACAGGCTTGGGTGGGTTTTGGGGGGTGCAGGAGTAGGGGGAAAGGCTTGGGATATGTAGACAGGCTTTCTACCCCCCCCAAGCCTGTCTCCCTTTTCCCACACACCCCCAGTCCCCCCCCCCCCAAGCCTGTCCCCTACTCCCACACCCCCTTAATGTTACAAATGTAGCATAGTTTGGAGGAATCTGTAGCCTTCCATGTCACCAACAACAACAACAACAACATAATTATTTTCCCCTTGGAAGATCATCACCATCACCACTATAACCAAGATCCGTAGTTTAAAAAAAATTGAGGGCCCTTACTGGAGCTGTATGAACCCTCCAAATAATCCAGGCCACAGAACGCTTCAGTGTTTCTAATAGGGAATCTGTTGCCTGGAGTAGTTTGGAGGATTCATGAAACTCCAGTAATGGCCCTCAAATTTGTTACAACTACGGGCGTCAACCCTGACTTTTGTAACATTATGGTTGAGACTCAATAGTGAATGTAGCATGACAAGATCTACCACTCGGTAATCAGTAGACCCTTGATATAACACTAATGATATCAATACTTGTACGGGCATACACACACACACACACACACCACTTCATTCTTGTATGGACATCCACACACACACACACACACACCCACCACTTCATTCTTGTACGGACATCCACACACACACACACACACACACACCACTTCATTCTTGTACGGGCATCCACACACACACACAAACACACACACACACACACACACACACACACACACACACACACACACACACACACACACACACACACACACACAGACACACACCACTTCATTCTTGTACGGGCATCCACACACACACCCACCACTTCATTCTATGGTCAGTCCCTTTGTTTAAAACCCATAGATGTTTTCCCAGGATTCACACAGACTACAGTGTGATTTTTTTTTTTTATCATGGTAAATATGCACGAACTCCCCTTTATTAAGTAGTATGATATGACCCAAGTAGTATGACATGTTTATTGTATATTCCAGTATTTATTAATTGCATATTAAGTACCTGAGTGTGTAAGCCTTTGATGTAATTTATCTAAGATTGCATTACATTTACCAGAACACCTAACAATTATTATATGACAAAGCCACTACATTTTTACCAGGTGGTATATAAGTGCTCTACTAAGCCTGTGTTTAATGAAAAGTGTTGTATCAATAGTTACTGTATATAATATAGGTTTACTGAGTAGTAAGGTTTGTCATGCATCATTCTCTAGAGTGGTTCATAATGTTTACAAACTTTCACTCAAATGGTTGTAACTTCCTGGTTTGGATTTATACTACAATTTGATGGAAATCTTTTTAAAATTATGACACTGCTATTTTGGCCAACCGAACTTTCTTCACTTTTAGTTGAGACCGTATTGGTTCAATAGTATTTATTTTTAATCCTGGTTCAAATGCTCCAATTCCCTTACAAGTAATATTTGACCTTAAGTCTACATATTGTGTACAGTATATTCCAGTGTTTATAATTATGGTGTGAAAGTTTTTGATGTCAAATGTCTAATATTGCATGATGTGTTATAAAACAAGTTAAGATATTGTATTAAATAATGAGGGAGCCAATACATTTTTACCAGGTTAAAAAATTAAAGTATAGTGAGGGACTATTTCCATTTGAGTTAGTATAAGAGTGTAAAGTTTGGTAATGTAGTGTATACATCGTAAAGTATCAATGAGGGTTATATGTTTTCAGCTTGGTGCATGTAGCACAGCTGTTTATATTGTATAGGAGGAGGAGGAGGCCACAAATATTACATAACACATATTTAACAGAATGTTGTGTCCATTTTAAAGTCATATTGGGTTTATAGGTTCTAAATATATTATGAAGTAATTTTGTCTTAAAATTTACATTAGACTTTGGGCCATTTTTAATCAAAATAATTGTCTTGATGATGATAGTAGTTGGTTTGTTGGTTCAAGGAAAAGTCTAACAAGCCACTGTACACTCTACAACTAAAATAATTTCTGACATCACCACCAGAGGTCACTGTAATTACATTGCTTATTGGTTTGTGGATTTTTTTGTTTACTTTTCACAAAACAAACTTGGCTCTCACAGGGACTCAAGGCTATTGATGCTATACAGCTTAATATGGATGATGAAAATTATACACACACACACACACACACCAAATGATTACACGGACCTCTGTTTTCATCATCAAGCTCTTTATTTGTTTATATAATTATTTAATTAATTTATTTATTTGCTCCTTCCACTAGTGCATGTGATACAAGAAGAGGCCAGTAAAGTAATATGTGTGGGTAATTAGATTTCATACCCTAAACACCACTTAAGGTGATAGTGTAGTGTACCTTTGAAAGATTGGAGCACCTTAATTCTTCCAAAGTATGCCAGGAAACAGACCCAGATGAAGAAAAATAATGGTATCCTGTTGCCTGGAATAGTTTGGAGGAATCATTTGCTCCAGATGTACCAACATTAAGGCGAGATGATCTTGTTGGTGAATCGGTAGGGCTGAATCATTCCTCCAAACTATGTCACGATATGGACGATCTTAATATTACCTTAAGGGTGGGGTGGGAATTGGGGGACAGGCTTGGGGGGGGGGTATGGGGTGCTAATTTTTGGTGTAATTAGTATTGGATAACATTACATTTGCTACAAAAAAAAGGGGGGGAAATTAAGTGAGGAAATGGGTATATTTTTATCAGGTTATTTACTCCGACAGTCTATTAAGCGTTTATTTGTGTAATTACTTTCGATCGCTGCCGTTCCTTCAGGTCTTTAAATAACCTTACGAATGTCACTAAATGATATAGACAATTATAAGAGTCATTGATACCATTAGTGTTAAATAGTTAAAGGTAATTAATCTGTCTGGATCAAATACATATACTGGTACTTAATTTTGTACAGAGATAGTTTGTTCAGTTTTATTGATTTATATATTTACTTATTTATTTATTTATTTATTTATTTATATATTTACTTACTTATTTATTTACTTACTGATTTATTTACTTATTTATTTATTTACTTATTTATTTATTTACTGATTTATTTATAGGAACGTAGCCCATTTAATAAGATGTTGATGCCAAGTTTGTAGAATTAGTCGCCTCTTAATTCCCAGACATCTTCCCTCCCCCACGTAGGGTATGTTTTAAAGGTAATGTTTCGGGGAGTACAGTATATAATTATTATGTAGTACTTTATTACATTTTACAGTTCTCAAGCTGTACGTACATCCAATATTTTGTACATATTATTTTGCATGTTGTTGTTGTTATTAGAGAGGAAAATGACCAAAGACTAATGATAATAAGGGATGTACAATATCTAACTTGCTATAACCATAATAATAATAATACTTTATATAGCTTTTAAGTAGTATTGGGGCCTCCTCCTATCAGTTTTAACACATTTGGCTCATGAATTGTTAATGTCTGTGGTGCATGGTAAAAGCATCAGTACCGTATTGTCCAAGTTATTGTGGCAAATACAACTCCATAGTGGACCACAACGGAATCACAAACAGCCAGACAACTTTTTGACGTCTTAACTCGTGCACATTCATTCATTCATTTCCGCTTTATCATATTATATTCTTCAGGATTATTTTTTTAAACAAGTACCGTATATATATTTATATGTGGTACTTTAGTATATTATTATATATTGATGCTCATAATTGAAGAAGTCCAATTTAAGTATTACTTCATAATGTTTTGTCAATGAAAAGTTAAGCAAATCCATTTGGATGTTGTATATTAAGATTTTACTCAAGTTGCCTTTATTATTCCATTTTTTAAACTTTATACAACTAATGTTTTATTCAATGTGCAGAATAAATCCAGTTTGATACTTTAGGTGTACCTTGATAATAATGAAATACAAAATGTGTGTAATTGTCCTGGATATTATTATTATTATTATTATTATTATTCTTTTTATATTGTTTGCCATGTGGTTGTAGTTTCCCCAATAACCTGGCTTCATTCTTGATGAGAGAGGGAGAGAGTGTTGCTATTTCTGTCCCTTTCATGTGTTTATCTCTCTCTCCCTCTCTCTTTATCTCTCTCTCTCTCTCAACTTTGGATTAACAGGTGATTTTTGGCTTCCCGCTGCTAGCAATATTGTCCACGCCGCACACCAGCCAACACAATTCATTCCATGTTTATTTATGTATAGAACTTTAATAAGATCATTTACAGGCGAGAAAAATGATGTGAGTAGTTATGTATGCGTCTGTGTGTGTATGAAAAATGACGTGAGTAGTTGTGTATGTGTGTGTGTGTATGAAAAATAACGTGAGTAGTTATGTATGTGTGTGTGTGTATGAAAAATAATGTGAGTAGTTATGTATGTGTGTGTGTGAGTGTATGAAATAGGTAAAGGAAGGAGTGTTAGTAGTGTATGATATCAAAGTATAGTAAATTTGTTTATAGATAGGTAGGTGTATAGGAAGGAAGCTCATTAATATAATACAAACAAGTACTGTACTTTTATCCACCACTTCATTGTACACTCCAACTCTCTCACTGATGACCACCAACAGTTTTAACAGGTTTCTTTATTCATTACCATACACACATACATAATCAACTGGGACTGTGTTAATCAAAGAGTGTTATTGTTGTTGTTATTTAAATATGCTACTGTTATACAAATGGCCTACTCTACACAGGTGAGAGATACAAGGCACATACATATGAAACCATACCTGAGGAAGGAAGGAGGTCGTTCATTATTATTATTATTTTTTTGTTTTCTCTCAAGTTAGATGAGTTATTCCTTACCTTCATATATTCACAACATATAGTCATTTACAAACCCAATACTCACACTAATTTCAGTTTTGATGTCACAGTTCCAATTTGCATGCTGATAAAATTGACTCATAATATATTTTTCTGGGGCATGAAGTGTATGGACTTTTAACTGTACAGTCAGAGAGAATAGAGGTGTTCAGTATTATGCTAACATATGTAACACTTGTCATTGCACACAGAACCAGTTAATTACTTAGTTTGTATGATACTAAATAACAGAAGTCTGGGTAAATATTTGATGGTCTGCAATGAGGAGACTTGGAGTGTAAAGTGAAGTGGTAGATCCAAGAATTTTGTAAACATTTTTTGGTAAGTTAGTATAATATTGTAGAGTAGTGTAGGATAGTTGGTAAGGAAAGTCTCTCGTGTCTACTTTCTGAACTTCATAGACATTGGAGTAGGTAAGGTAAGTGAAGACAGTGGCAGCAAATCAGTTTCACAATAATTCAACTACAAGTACAGCACATAATTATTTATCAAGATTTATGAATACTTTGTTATTTGGAGTATTAAAGCTAATACTTTATTGATTGTTAATTGGAAGGCTACTTGAATCCTCCAAGCTAAGTCATAAAACAAATTCCTGTTAGTAATATTAAGATCATCTGTTTCCTGGCATTGTTTGGAGGAATTATAAACCCTTAAATTTACCAGCAAAAAATTTTCCTCAATGAAGGTAAGTTATGGAGACTGATTTGTTGGATAATATGAAGGCTACTGATGCCTCCTAACTATGCCAGAAAACAGATGCCCTCAGTGCTATTAATAAGGGTCAGTTTGTAGGAAGCAAGACCTTACAATTTACCAACAAGAGAATTTCCCCTTAACACTGATTTTAAGACACTACAGTAGGTTGTGGGAGTGATATAAACACTGTGTCATCAATGAGTAAATTAAACTCACAAATAGAATAATTGTAAAAAGAGTATGTAGTGAACTGGATGCAGGTAAGGTAAGAGTTATTTAATTTGTCTTTGGTAACAGATATATGGTGTAAATAATGAGCCTTCCAGTTTTAAGTGGTGTGTTCTATGTGAGTGAGTGAGTGCCTTTATGTCAAGAATTATTGTGCACATTATTAGTGTAGACTTGCAGTGAGTTTATAGCAACAGTAATGTATCATTTTCTCCTTTTTTTTGTGTATTTTATGATATTGATTGTTGTGGAAAGTATTGTTGAGTGTTTTTGTTGAGTTGTGTTGGCTGGTGGTGGTAAGGGCTGTATGCAATAAGAGTCACTGGTTATTGGACGACGGGTACGATGGCTCAGTATGGCCATGGTAGAAGTCATGGTCAATGTCTATCCAGTGGCTATTGTTGCGTACAGACCGGTGTGACGTTAGCGTGGCAGCAGCATGGGTTGTGGTGGGGCTGTACTGTGTTCACGTGTCTCCCTCTCACCCTCACGTAGGAAGAGAAGCGGGCAGGTATGCCTCGGTACCAGCAGGCTCCCCGAGCCTCCCCTCAGAGGGCTCGGGCACCTGCCCCCGCCCCACCCCCTCCGCCGCGAGTGGAGTCTCCACCCGTGAGTACTGCACCTTCACGCCTCTCTCAACTTGTGCCTGCCTGCCTCCACCATTTCTACCCACCGCCGATGTGTTTAGACACACAGGTGCAACCCGCCTCTACTGTGTCATTGCCAGAACTGGATGAGATTCTATACTGTAACGAGTACAATAGGATGAACAACCACTTTACTACTGCTGTCAAGATCAACATTTGAAATCTAAATCCAACTCTGAGCCCAGAGAGCCGAGTAAATCATCAGTTTGCATTTGCTTACAGGAGGAACGGAGAATGAAGATGGCGCGGTACAGCCAGGCCAGTGCTGCAGCTGCAGCTATGGCTATGGGTGGTATGATGACACACCCAGGGGGGGTAAGACCAGCACCCCATCATCCACACCCTGGTGTTGTAGTAGAAGCACCACCTATGGTCTCTTCTATAGGTCCTACTATGGTGACTACTATATCACCAACCATGGTACCCACTGGACACATGGCTATACCAGTGTCGCTACCTGCAATAATGCGACCTAACATGCAACCAATAATGACTCCACAGCCCATGGTGTCTGCAGGTGTACCTGGTGGAGTTCCTACCATGTCAGCCATGCCACCCCTCCCATTAGGAGGTATGAGACCACCCATAGGTCTACCACAAGGTAAGTTAATATACACTCTTATATTGACATTTTGTATTATGGTAAGTAGCACTCACAAGAGATGTTTACTTTATAACTTGTGAAGGTATTATATTAGTACTGTACAGTATAAATGTTAAGGAAACAAATATGGTGTGGCCTTCAGTATGAACCTCAGTGTAATAGAATGTAGCCCAACATTCTTTCATATAGTCATTTAGCTAACATACAAGAAAATACTTTAAAGTAGATAAGTTATGAGATAGCGAATGTAACAGTAGAATCCGTTGAGAAACATAACTTGTCCAAAAAGAATAAATAATGACCGGGAAATTGCTCCTACATTATAACCATATTTATGTTACACCTTTATTAATGGTTCTGGATTTTTATATACATGTGTTGAAGCAGTTTATTCAGAATTATGTTGCTGGGGGTTACAGGTTACAGGGTGGTCATATAATATTACTACTTCAAGGAATAGTTTTTTTGTTGCTCATTTCCTCCTGTTATTTTGCAGTACAAACTTACGGTTGTGATGAAAATGCTTTTAATCAAAGAGAAAGTTTAATAATACCAGCCTTAATGTTTAGTTTGTGATTATTTTATTTTTGTTTTTATTTATTTTTTCATCATAATGGTTGTTAACTGGAAATCAGAAATATACAAATAGAGGGCCAGAATACTCAGTGAAATAAGTCACATTTACATTCACTCCTCCTTCCTTTCATCTACCATGTACTTCCATTTAATGTCACATATTTTCCCCTTCCTACCCCATAAAATTCTCAGCTCTTACATCTATGACAAAAGTTCCATAATTTATCCTTAGTGATATTAGCCATTCTATGAACTGTTAGGTTGTTTACTTTTGTATACTATACTGTACTTTCATCATTGTAGGTTATCTTCACTTTAATAATGGTAATGTCACAGTTTTATGACCAGTTTTATCATGATCTTGCTTTGTTAAAGTAACATTTGTCAATGAATAAAAGCATTAGGCTATTTTGACATTATATACATACTTAGTTTGGTGATTAAACAAACTGGTTCTTGGAGACCATGTTATTTACTTAGAGGAGACTCATTACTTATAAGTGATCGTTGCAGACAATCCCTTTACAGAATTTTTTGCAAATATGGTAAGTCCTAAAAAGAAATAATATTTTCTGTGATTCAGTGCTGGTTAGATAAGATTATGCACAGAGTTCTTTACAATGTATTATTTTTATAATTAAGCCAACAATTAAGGCTGATGGTTATTATAAGTATAAGGCTGAATCAACTCCACTTGTCTTGTCACTCTACGTGTGTATTATGGTGTGTGTTACCAGGACAATTTGTGTGTGTTTGTGCATGCTTGTGTGAGTGAGAGAGAACTTTTATCTGTTGTCATATAAAACTTAAAGTTTTTGAGCTAATTTAGCATGTGTATGTTTGGGATTCAGCACAGCCAGAACAGTGTGTAGTAATGATAATAATAAATATAAAAATAATGTTTATACTATAGTAATAAGGATGCATTTTTTTTTTAATGTGTGTGGTGTGCCTGTAACCGTGAGATAGCAATAATGACTCATACCAGAAGAGAGCATCTATATTCTAACCTATTCAACTTAACAATAACTCACAGCTGGATTACATGAAATTATAATATGGTAGGCATTCAATATTACATCAACATATTTAATACTCCCAGTCGATCAGTTTATATAGTAATGAATGAGAGAAGCCTGGGGAAAGTTATTTAGTGGTCATCAATAGGAGAGTGAGTGTAAAATTAAACAATGGGTAATATATACTGTAGCTGGTGTGTGATGTGATTGTCTTAATAGTATTGCTAATATGCAGCTTATAGCCACCTTTCAATGGATTGTGTGTGCTTGTGTGTATGTGTGTGCATGCATGTATTGGTGGTATACAAAGGTATGACTTTGTTATTGTTGTTAGCTAACTAACCCATTACATGTGTGTTATGGATTACAGGACTGCCTGGACATGGACAAGTGGCCCCAGGGTTAGCAGGACCACCAATGATGGGCGCCCCCATGATGGGCGGACCACACATGATACCTCGCTTCAGGTGACCGCCCACTGCCGGTATGTAGCCAGCAGGTAGGAAGATAACACCAGCAGTAGCACCAACACCATCACCAACAACACCACTCATCACCATCACCATCACCAGCAGCAGCAGTAACACCTGGTGAGAGGAGGTAGGAACCATCGACAACAACAGCAGCGGCAGCGACGGCAGCAGAAGCAGCAGCAGCAACAACACAAGATATACACCTATTTTTATAGTGTCATTTCCAGGTTTTGTTTGGGAGGTGCTGTAAACATTCCTGAATCTTCTGAGTTTAAAAGTATAATATTTTGCATCTACAGTAACAGTTTAAATTACAATACAATACCATGGCAGGTTTATAATTGATGACTACAAACTGTTAAGAGGATTCAGATATGTTAGGAAGCATCTCTCAAACATTTGGAGGTGATGATGTAAAAAATGTTAGATATCTTATTTTCTAGTTGGTGGTAAATGTCCATGGCTGGTTTGTACGGACTCTTTGATTGGCTGACACTAGACTCGTTTGCCCGGCGAGCGTCAACCCATCAATGACGACCGGTGCAATATCAGCGTTGGGGATTTATGGTCTGCCGGAAATGAATGACGAGACTGGGAAGGAAGCGGTAGATGCAGAAGCCGTAGGACCTGCTGCTTGCACCTGGTGAGGCAACAACATAAAACACACACACACACAACAAACATCACAGAACAACGTAAATAAATATAAAACACACATAACAAACACTAGAACAACATAAACAGATATAAAACACATAACAAACACCCCAGAACAACATTAACAGATATAAAACACACACAAACCCCGGAACAACATAAATAAATATAAAACACACATAACAAACACCCCATAACAACATAAACAGATATAAAACCGAGACACACTAACAAATAACATATATAACAAACAAAAACATATAATAAAACTAAGCCAATAAGAATAATATCAACAAAACAAATAAGACAACAACAAACAAAACTAAGCTAAACAACAAAATAAAACAAAACAAACAACAAACAGAACTAAACAAAATATATAGATACAACAAAATTTAACAAAACACAATAATATACACAAACTCAAACAACAAAACTAAGCAAAACACAACATAATAAACAAAATAACAAAATAAATGAAACAAACAACAAAACATGATAAACCAAACACAACAAAACAAAGCAAAACACAACATGATAAACCAAACAAACAACAACAAAACAAAGCAAAACACATGATAAACCAAACAAACACAACATGATAAACCAAACAAACACACACACAACAAAACAAAAAGCATGCTCGATAGCCACCTCACCGACCCTCCCCCTCGCTCGCTCGCTCGTTCGCTAAGCACACTAGCGCAGTCAGTCACTAAGTTGGTCTGTGAGGCAAACCAACACACACAGGGAACTACATATAGATGCACACACACACATACATACATACACAAATGCTAGAAAAACTCTGGACTTCATTATATTATGTATGGTAATGTTATGTATAAATTATTAGTTCCCTCACACATGTTGCTTATAAGAAAGTAATATAAATAATTTTAAATGATTATTGCCAATCATTTTATTTATACGCCCATTAGCTAATTTTGAAGTTATTTCACATAAGCTAGTATTCCATAAAGAGCTCTCTCTTTTCAAAACTACATTGTCCCTAAAATTGTATAAAACTAGTTAGTCATAAATAGCATTTTTCGTACAATCACTGCATTACACAATCTCTGAAATTTTTTAAAGTTGTAAGCCATAAAGATAATTTTGATGTCAGTAATAATTGGGTACAATACACAGTAGTCCCTAATACATGTTGGTTTCCCATCACAACTTTTGGTTAGTCCTGTGTGGACGAGCTAACACTGCATCATTCTGCAGCAAAGCATCCATCTTTTATCATCTGTTTATTGACCTCTATGTCACTGGTGTCAATTTCAGGTTTTACTGTGGCTGATGATGTACATTTACACACGGTTTTTAGTTATTTTTTTAAGGGACCCTGTGATGCAGTAAGAAAATTGGAAATAAACGAGTCCTTCAAATTTTGCCATGAAACACCACCTATATTGAAGTAGCTTGTTATCTGACATAGTAGGGAGGAATCAGAAGTCTCCAATTTTCATACATGATCACAGGGTCTTTAAGGAAACTAGAATGCATTGCGATGGTTTTCATCAAGGGAAGTAACCCTTCATGGTAATTGGAGGGCTACTGAATCCTCCAAACTATGTGACAAAACAGATTCCCTATTAGTAACACTTGATATTTGTTTCCTGACCTAGTTTGGAGGAATCAAATAGCCCTCCAATTTCTACAAAAAGAGGTTCTCCCCTTAAGGACATTGTGAGGTAGTGAGATAATTGGAGGTTACAACACATTAACACAAAACACGGCTCATATTGAAGGAGTCTGAATTGTGACATCAAGAGGAATCAGAAACCTCCTCCAGGTCTTGTATACAGTTGTCCTTCAAGGGGAGACTCTTGTTGGTGTATGAGAAGGCTACAGATTCCTCTTCACTATGCCAGGAAACAGACAACTCATAATGTTACTAATACGGGATCTGTTTTGTGACTTAGTTTGGAGGGAATAAATAACCCTCCAATTCACCAACAAGACAATCTCCCTTCAACACAATCAACTACCATGGATTCTAGCGCTCCAAATAAAGAACCAAAAAACATGTTAGTTTTTTACAGCCTCAGCCATAGAACAACCAGTTTAAGGGGACGGTATACGTGTGGTACATTGGAGCTCCTTGATTCCTCTAAAATATACCAGGAAACAAGACCAGATGAACAATAGTAATGGTCGCCTGTTGCATGGAATAGTTCAGAGGAATCTATTGGTTTAGATTTATCAACACACTACTACCCCCGGTTAATTGACATCCGTGCTCTTTGTCTCTCATCAGTTGCTCTTTATCAGTGTTGAAATGTTTATTATCCACAAGACTGTGGTTTGTGTGCCGCCCCCCACGTGGATACCTCGGACCATATGCTAGAATATCCACGGTGGGTGTTGGTCAATGAGCACGGTACCGGTACGACGGGTCTGTTGTGTGTCTGTGGGGTCGTCGTACCGCTACCACGTCATCGTCGACACCGTCATCAATGTTCTCGCATATGGTCCCCTTATGTTGAGCAAGTGGTTGGTGCTTGTATACTTGTTATTTGTATACGTGCTTCTTGGGACCCACACTTGATTGACTGTATGTATTATTCAGTAAACTCTGGTCCAGTTCAGGTGAGGCCGTCAACACCAGAATATGTGTGCACCCCTTCCTTCAACACTCTTTCCATCAGTTACTCATTTGTGTATTATAATCCTTCAACACTCCTTCCTTTGGACATTCATTTGTGTATTATAATCCTCATTTCTTTATTATGCCTTTGTTTCAATCCCTTTATGTGCCAGTGCCCTCTTTTATATTTCCATTTCCTCATACCATCTTAGTATTGTATGCACTGTACTACTGTAGTATTTGGCTATAGTGAATTGATTTTCTGTCCCTGCTCCTGTGCCTTTCTTTGTTCTTGACTCAGTCTCCGTTTGGCTCTTCAAATGTCCCAACTTTCCATCTTTTTCCTCTGTACTTGATGTCCGTCCTTTCCTTTTTATTCCTTAGTGCTTGATGTTCCTCCTCTCTGTTTCCTCTCTTCTTATTACAATGTCACTTGAGGTCCATTAGGTTGTACCAAAATAACTTATTCATATCATTTCCACACAGCCATATCTTCATTTATCCATCCAGATACTGAGTCTTTTTACCTGCTACCATGTCTTGCTTTACCTAATAACTAAGTACATATTTAGAGATAATTATTTCGGCCTTCTCAGACACAAGTGAATATATATTTATCCTATTTAGAAACATGTACTGAAGCTTGGTCAGATCACCTCTATTGTATTCTAGCAGATTTCCCCAGGTTTAATTTTTCTTCTCTATGCTGGAAAGATTTCCTTGCACTCGGCTTAATGAAGGAAGGAAGGAAGGAAGTGGTGTGTGTTCTGGTGCTGATGTGGGAACTATATTTAAGAACAGAGTATTGGTGTGTCTGTGAACATTTCTCTACCCACTAGTTGTACACACAAGGGCTAAAATTGTGTGGCTGTTACCACCAGAGGTCTCTGTAATTACATGGCTTGTTTGTGGAATTATTTGTTATTGTTCACAAAATGTAATATCTCTCCTGAGAACTCTAGACAGACTTATGCTGTACAATCAAGTGTAGATGATGAAAACTATGTGTATATTGCATCACATACAGGCCAAGCAATGACACTGACATCTGGTGGCAACAGATATGACCAATCCTGGAGCATTCATTCATTTATACAGATTGATGTCTCTTTCTTTGTGGAAACTTCCCCTAAGAGCTGCCAAGGTTGACCAGTAACAATTTGCTTTTAGAATTTTCATGTATAATTCACAGAAATATTGCAATAACAACAGTAATGGTGTTGACATTCCATTTAATTTTGTTTACCATACTTCATTTTTTTTAACTTTGCAAATATGCATTGGCTCCCTCATTTATATTTTTATATTTTTCTGTAAATGTAATGCATTCAATTATGAAATACACAAAATATTTATTTGATACAGTACTAAAAAGAATAGTTGAGAACCAGTATAGAAAGTTATGCACTGTAATATGGAATGTAATTAAATGGTATAGTTTGGGTTAATTAGCAACACCTTCAATTTGACCACAATAAATTATCCACTTCAATATTGAAGAGTTGACTTACCACCACTAAAGGGATTAATAGAAGGTTCAGTTCACACCAGGACTCTCTTCTTGAATACAAACTTGATCAGGGACAGAGACTTATCGGGAGATTCTTTTGAGGGTAAACTGGTGGGCTACCGAGTCCTACAAACTATACAACAAAACAGATTCCCTTTTTAGTAACATTGAGGGGATTTGTTGGGTGGAATAGTTTGGAGGAATCTTAAACCTTCCAATTTCTCCAACATACGTTCTCCCCATAAAGAGGCTCGGCTACTCCCGTCTTTGGGCGTTCAAGCACTTGTATTATAGTGTCTTAGGTTTCATGATTCTTTTGAGTGATGATGTGTGTATTGTGAATTTTTCTGATAAGGTAAGAAGTGTTTAGTTAATAAGGTAAGAAACTGTTTTAGTTTTAGAAATTAGGGTGATGTTGGTAGACTGGCAACTCAGTGCTTCATAAATTATGATAAAAACATTTTGTACAATCTGTGCAGCGTGTGGTGTAATCCATGGTATGCAAGAACATGTGTGGTGTTGGTAATGGCATGGTACCAGTACGATGGATCTGTAGTGTGTCTATGGAGTCATTGTATCGGTAAAACATCATCGTATACACCATGATATGTTGTTGTATATGACACAATGTCCACTGCCTCTATCCAGAAGTGGTATCTGATTGGCTAGTGGTGTGTGACTTGATTGGGTGGCAAAGTTCAGCTGATGACAAGTTGTTGTTTTGACACCCCTTTGGTCCAGAGTCATCCTTTTTAGGCTCTTTGACTGTCCCTCCTTTCCTCCTTCCTTCGTGCTTGCTGATCCTCCTCTTTTCTTTTGCTGTTCCTCTTGTCTATTATTTCTGTTGCTGTTCCTCTTGTCTATTATTTCTGTTGCTGTTCCTCTTGTCTATTATTTCTGTTGCTGTCCCTCCTGTATCTCTTTTGTTTTTATTACAGTGTCAATACCCAGCCTCCTGCCCTATGATGCCCAATAGGTTGTAGGCAAATCATTTTTCACTCCTTCACAATTAACCTTTTGGATATTGGCCGTGGACATTTAACAACAGCTGTTAAATAAAAATAAAAATAAACTGACTAAGTTCTCTTATCATAATTGTGAAGTGGTGTGTGAATAATTAGAGAGCTAAGAGAAACATATACTAGTCACATATTACACACATCACTTCCAACTGTGTAATGTAGTGATGGTTGTCTTAAGGGGACATATAAGACTCTTGATATTACCCTGACATATTTAACACTTGACATTTACCTCAGGTCTGGTAGATCACTTAGCCTGTTTGGTAATGAATTATCAGAAATCTGAGAAAATATTTGGTGGTCTTCAATGAGGGACTGAGTGTAAAATGAAGTGGTATATAAGAGAATATATTCATACTATATCAAGGGTCTTCTGTATTATCTTGTGGTGAGATTGGAGGGCTATAGATTCCTACAAACTATGCCACAAAACAGGTCCCCTTGTAGTAACTATAAAAGTGTCTGTTTCCTGGCATAGTTTGTGGTAATCAGCAGCCATCCAATTTACCAACAAGAGGTTCTCGCCTTAATGTACGGTAGGTTCAGCATCACTAGTCAATGTATGTTTTCCAGACAAACCTTTCAAACATCATTACATTACAGTGTTGAGGAGTTGGTGTGTGTGTGTATAGGGCCGAGTTGGTCACCAAAATGAATGGCCCATGTCAATGCTAATGTATGTCACTCTGAGGTCTCTATAATTATAATCCGTGATCTACAACACTACCATCATTTAGTAGTCCTTACAAAAAGCACTGTTGGAATTTTGGTGGTACGTAAACAGATGTTACATAAAGCAGGTTGGTCCATTTTTTCATAACTTTTGGCCAGTTGTACAAATGTTCTCTGTAAATTTGTTGAAGGGGAGATGCCATTAGTCACCCGTAAGTACTTTTTTTTATGTATTTATTATTATTATTATTGCTGTTGTCATATTTGCTCTGATGATGATATTAATTAGTGACTTACAGTACTACCCATCTATCAAGTTTGTTAAATTTATTAAGATCATAATGTTTACTGTATGTTGTGAAATAAACACAGATTTAGTTGTCAAGTCTTGTATCAGTTAATTTTTCAGCTTTATAATTTGGTTTATTGTTGTTCATTATCAATACTGTTATATATTATAATGCATTTTCATGAGAGTTAATTATTTCATTTTATTATTATTTTTTTTTTTCATTTTTAGTTGTTTGTATCGTTACCCCCATAAAGGTTGGTTGAAGGAGAGTGGAGGCAAAGGAAGAGTCATTGTGGAAACTCAAAACAGGTGAGCCCAAGGGAGAGGACGCCAGGCTGGGAGAGGTGATGATGCAAGAACAAAAACAAAACAAATCAACCCAAGGAAGCAAGCAAGGAAAGTTGTATTAGTGTTGAGGTTCATTGAGACACTCACAGCTTCATTTTTATATTCCATCATGTTGTTGTACAGAGCTTCCAACAAGGCTTATTTATTTATTTATTTATTTATTTATTTATTTATTTATTTTATTTTTTTCTGTCAAATGTGCTCCCATTCCCTTGTATTATCAACTTAGATACATGTTTTGTTTACATTGCATTGTGTATGAATTACAGATCAGTACCTAGGTGGTAAATTTTGGTGTAATTTTGTCTTTGATTACATTATATTTACCAAAAAAAGCCAAGACATTCTAATTGTATAAGGTTTATGGTAAGCTACAAAGGGAAGTAACAGGGAATTGAAATGTGCATCTAGTTGGTTTAAACACATAAGATAATCATAGAAATATTCAACTAAGCCATTGAGAGGAAAATCTTTTTAAATGGAAACCAAGTACAGTAGGAATGGAATAGCTTGGATTATAACTATGAAGCTGTATGTGTGTTTCTAATGTACAACAATGATAATACTATATAATGTACATCCACTGATAGAGTGTCACTTCTCACCTCTTCTGTCACCCTTGGTAAAAGTACAGCAAGTTACTGACAGAAATATGATTAATATATTTCTGTTGAACATCTGTGCTTTTAATGGTTTTAGTGGTACTCTCTTGATGGTAAATATAAGGGTTACCGACAATGGTATGGTGCCTGTATAATGGCTCTATAGTGTGTGTATAGAGTCAATGTACCAGTACCACACCATCAACAACACCATTAATGTTCTTGTATACCACCAAGAGAGTCAACATAAAGGCAGACATTGAGTGAGATGACATTATTCTATGGATGTTCAGTATTGTACCTTTGCTCTCCTGTTAAGCATTATGTAATTTAATGGTCTCACGGCTGCTGTTCCCTGGTAATATTTGGCACCATCACAATCATAAATATAATATAACACTTATTGTTGCTACATTTGCCGTTTCTCTGCATCTAATGGTACAATATTTCCGGTGGTTGAAAGCACTTTTTGAGTAAGTAGGAATAACGGTTGGTCGTCAGTATTATGCTATTACATGTATTTATTTAATGGTTTTCATTTAGCTTAAAGCCGGTTGATCACTTCATCTGTTTGTTAATGAATTGCAGAAACTGAGGAAACTATTTGATGGATTTCAATGAGGGAGTGGGTTAATATATATTAGTTATATTAAAGGTCTGCTATTTATGGTGATAAATTTTGTTCAGTTAAAGACTCGTGAATGAATTTGTGATACAGTGACACTCCCTAGTTTAGACCCAACCCAAGCTAAGCCCAGTGTTGATGTAAAGTAGAGAATATTCTGACGGTCCAAAAGGTACTTGAAAACAACATTGGAAATCCTGAACATTGGTATACAATACTTGTTTTTATCTAAGCTAATGATCCAGAGTCATATATGTGAATTTACCATACAAACCCAGTACAGTACTACACAGGTGCCACATGTACCATACTGAATCATTGGCCAAGATAAATAATAAGTATATCAGAGAAACCACAAATATGGCAACCATGATAATTATTTCACAACTTCCATGCTGTACTAATAGTTGATGATGATGATGTCACTGTCTGTTTGGTGTCCTTTGCCTCATTGGTAAAGGAAGGGAGACTATAAGGTACAGTACTGTATGTATATTGAAGGCAACTGATGTCTTTAAAGTGTGTTAAGAATTCAGGGTTGTGGAGTCAGTGAAATAATTCTCGTCTCGTCCTCCCAACTCGAGATTTTTTTAAATTTTGAATCTGAACTCCAATTGAAGTTAAACATGAGTAGTTTATTAATGAAATTGCTGTATCATATGTATGTCATTACTTCATATAGTATTGATATTTATGTCCTGTATTTATAATTATCAAAATGATGGTAAATTTACTGACTCTGCATTACTTTAAGAGGTAGATGCCCTGTTTTCCATCACAGTTGAAAGAATCTATAGCTTTCATTTCTCCAACTGTATCTTTAACCTCCCTTTGCCTTGCAGTCAGTGGCAGTTTTGACTTGGGAGTTATTGGAGGTAAAATATCGATGACAAATTGCAAGTTACAGAGCTCTGGAATCTATGCCACCAGGACTGTGTGTGTGTACCTGAGATAATGCATGCAGGCCTGTTTGTGGTATGGGTTAAAGGAATCTATAACATACAATCCACCAACCTCATTTTACCACCCAAGCAGGACCGTACAAATACCTCCACACACACACAGACCCACCGCCTCCACCATTGAGATGAGCCATTATACAAGAAAAGTCATTTGGGTAAACAATGATGATAGATGATACAAATAGTTCCATGTACAGTAGTGTGTGTAATGGTGCTGTTGTATTGTCATCTATATGAGTTTTGTTACCACTTGTCATTGTCAATCTTACATTACTGGTATGGGGAAGGTACAATGTTGGCAATTCTGGAGCAACTGATTCCTCCAAACTATTCCAAGCAACAGGACGCCTTTATATTTGTCCGTCTCGTCCTGTTTCCTGGCATATGTTAGAGGAATCAAAGCACTCCAATGTACCCAAAGTATACTCTCCCCTTAAAGTGGAAGGCATAACATTTCCTCCTAACACACAGTTGAATCAGAGTGATGATTGACAACACCAAGGGAGAACAAGACACATGTGGTGATGACTGTACCATTTATCATCACTAACCAAACCCTTGACTTCTTTTATATGGCTCTCATTGTACAACAGTCAGTCAGTCAGTCCTCTTTGTATGTATCAGTTTCACAGTTGTTCTATACAGTATCTGGTTCTTCCTCAACTACATACATGTAAATATATTCCTCATACAGTAATTGTTTAAAATTGACTAGGGTTCTTTTGTTCATCTTTACTTAGTTTGCTTGATAGATTTTTATTACACAAACATCATGTATTTATAGAACTGTATTCTGGACCCAAAATTGGGCATGATTTTATTAGACTTCATTCTCTTTTTCCATTTCATAAGTGAGGATATTTAGCTGGCTGCTTACCTTTAATTAATTATCACCTTTCTCAACATAGGAAGACTAAAATAGATGATGAACCTTGATATTAACCCTTGATAGAGAGAACTGACTGACTGACTTCGTTGGTGAGTGAATAGGTACTGTATGGTGAAGTGTGTTGTACTATTTACTGCATTGACTCCCATTTGTTGTAGTTCTCTGTCACTCTTAAAGTTTTTAGTCTGCATGGAATGTTTACCTGCTAATACAAAATTGTAAAAAAATAACTACAGTATAATCCAGTCCACAGGTAATATGACCCATAAGGGGGTAAGTACAGTACAGTATATACTTGAAGTTTGTAAATTCATTATTCATTAAAATTTATATTGGATATTAAAGGGAATATTCAGTGCTAGAAGTAACCTTTTATACACTGTCCATATTGGAGATGAAACCCCATTGAAATAATTTAGTACAATCTTAGGTAAAACATATTAGGTAAACATTATTTATGATTTTGTCCTATACAGTATAAAGTAAAAAGGTAACCAAGCAACCCCCTTTTAAACTTATTTGTAAATTCAGTACTCATTATCAGTTGCTGCAAGTCATTGTAAATTTCATTGTATTGTTTATGGGACTACCAATGTGTAAACAAAATGCAAAATTATAACTACTGTACTTGTATCTGGCTAATTTTTAAAATATACAAGTCATTGGACTTTGTAGAACGTTTGTGAATTGATTGATAATGTTCACAGATTAAATTTACGTACTTGTGGATAATGGAAGGAGACGTACAAATATTATTTTGATTAACCTTTTGTATGTCATAATTACCGTAAAGTAGAGTTGAACTTTGCATTTGTCCCTGATATTATAATGACAAACTGATTAAGGTACAGACCACCAGACACTGAAACTAGCAGAGATCTATAACTTAAAATGTATCAACAATTATATAAAATCTGGTACTGTAAATACTAAGTGACATTAACTTAAAACACATCAACAATTATTTCAGCTCTGAATATTCCCTATGAGAGGTTATAATGATGTTATTGGGTGTGAATTTGAGGCTACTAATTCCTCTAAGACTGTAGTGAAACAATTCCTCTGTACAAGATGAAGGGATTGTGTCTTGTTGCAAATATTGGATGGTTTTAGGAGTCTCTAATTTACCCACAACACATCACTCTCCTCAATTTACTGACAGTATATTGCCTGCATAAGACTGTGGATACGTGATAGGGCTGGCTAAATTTATTAATATTAACATTAAGCTATGGACATGGTGAGGCTAACACACAAACTTGAAATAAAATGATCATGTATGTACTTCATGATCTTTGAACCAAATGCCATTATGTAGTTTGGTACTAATTTATGCATCATTGAATTGTATTGTTGTTATTACTGTATTATTATAAAAGCACATGTCCTTTGAGTGTATAGGTACAGTGAAGTGCAAAAGATATGTCCAGAAATTTGGTGTAAACATCTGGTAATTACTGAATAATTTAACTTAGGATGGTAGTTTTGATTTGAGTTTCAGTGTAGTTCATTGTATGCAGAGTTAATATAAGTGTTAGAATAATAGAAAGGCAGAGTCAAACAGTCTTTAATAACTGATTTCCATAATTAATCTATGAAAAAATATTTGAAGTTTGTTGTATTTGCCGTGCCATGTCCAAGAGTTTAGGTAATGAAACCAAGTAAACTAACAAGTGAAGGTCACAGCATACCAGCAACACAGCGGTGAGACATGCAGCCATTTTTTAAACGTATTTGGGGAGCAAATGTTGAGGCACAATGTGAACCTTTTGTACACTATAGTTGTTGAAGCTCACGGTCTTCTGGTTGTTGGGTGTAAGAGTTCCCACGTTTAGAATAATGGCTGAACGAGAATGATAGACAACGTAACGTACGATGCACACACGCGTTGCTTAGATAAAGAGCGCCATACAGTGATGAACTACTGGAGACATTGTTTTGTTTATTTATGATACTGTACTACTACAGATCATAACATTAACAGAACTTTGTCATCAACAGCTCATCATTATTGTGTATAGTGTTTTGTCTTAATGCAACAAAGGACTGTATGAAGGAAAAGTCTTGTACCAGATAATGATGATGATGGTAACCGATACAATGGCTCCACCAAAGGTTCCGTAGTCAAGAAAAATCATTGTGCTGCCCGACGGTGGGAGATGCCATTGTTACCCAGTGATAAATGAACAGGAATTGTTATACAGTACTGGGTTATTGAAGAACAGTTAGAGTAGTTACATCTACATTATTTATGAGTTTGTTATCTCTTGAACAACCACATTAATATCACCACTAACTGCACTAATCAATCATTAGCTTACAAAAACAGCCCAATTTTTCTTCTTGACTAGTTATAAACCGAGCGGAGCCGTGATACCGATCCATCTTCATGGTGGTGTGGCCCTCGACTTCTTACATACAGTCTTGATATCATGGTTCAGTTTCTCCCCCTCCCCCCCAGCTTGCAGACTCTCCGGTGCCCTGTTATATTGTCTCCGCATGGCGCAAACACACTGCCCGCTCGCTCTTCATTACATTAATTAGCTTGTTGGTGATGGTGATTACATTATTATTATTATCTGGGAATTAAGGCCACATTCTCAGTTTTGGGACCCAAGGGTGGTTCTCACTCACTCACTCACTCACTCACTCTGTATAGTATTAGAGTTTTATTATTTTTACTCAATGTATAAATCCACAACTGGAAAAGTAAATTAAGATGATATCAAATGTCTCATCATTATATATTATTTTATTATTTTTTATATTTTTTGTTTACAGCATATTTTACACATATTTTTCTATTACGTTGTACATAAGCTTATGGTCATTATTGTAATCTTATACACCTGTACTATAATAAACATTTCATTAATAGACATTTAGTAAGTTGAGGAAACAATAAATGGAGTTAATGATTTTCAATTGACAAGTATATATGTTTACAAAACAAACATTTTACACTGTATCACAATAACTAAACATGGATTGCAGTCTATAAGAATATCTGTAATATAAAATGGTCCTGAGTCAGTCCCTTTAGGCTCTTCAACTGTTTCAACTTTCCTTCTTTTTCCTTATATGCTCGTTGTCTCTCTTCTTAATCTAAACCTCTCTTCCTATTGCATTGTCTATATACTGTGTCTTATGAGTGCCTGGACCCAGTAGACTGTAACCATATAAAAACACCATAAGTATTTGTTATGATGAGTGAGTGAGTGAGTGAGTGAGGTTTAGCCTTGGGTGTTGGGCCTATTGGTGATGTTGCTCTGTAGTCCTAGTGTTGCCCCCAATATGAATGTGTTCAGTCTTCCAGCAGCCACCAGGTAGGCTGAATTCACAGCACCAGGGGCTGTTGGGAGTTAGTCCCCCAACCGGATGTGGTTTGGCGATTCGTTCACAGCCTGGTTATGGTGCTGTTGGACCCTATAAAGTCCCCAGCCCCCCTGCAGGCAAAGCTGGGGGGGCTCGGTGAATTCTCTCATCACATGCTATGCTCTGTGTCGTACCGTGTTAGGCATTCACTTGGGTCATGTCTCCTAGATACTACTACTACTACTACATCAACAACAACAACAACGATGATGATGAAATACCTCCAAGTTGTTCATAGGAAAATATAATGTCAACGGTGGAGGTGGGACAATAGATGGTTTATGTAGGAAAAATGTTGAAGCAAATGATGATTGTGATGTTGTTGATGGTGGTTATCATCATTATACACTTTACCTACAAAGGTTTTAGTTCTGTACTCATCATGGGGTGACAGGTAAATAAATATGTGACAAATTTACCATAGATAATAATTTATGTTGCCTAACTTATTTACATTTTTGTAACCAAACTTGTATCCATCTATGTAACCTAACTTATACTCTCATTATCTACTTATGTATTCTAACTTCATGTTGTACTTTATTGGCAACAAGATTTTCCTGAATGTTGGCTGGAGTTTATATTAAAGGGAAATAAAATACTTTGTAAAATGTGAACAATCTTTCCTCATAGTAAGTTGCATTGCATTTTTTATTGGAGTAATTTTGCAGCATCAGTTTTTAATGGGTTACAAAACAGATTCTTGCACAACAAAGCAAAACTGTCACACGAGTACTGTACATGAAAACAAGTGTTACTGTATTTAATTATTCACTCCTGTCACTTGTCACCCCTTATGTGTGTCCAAAACCTTTTAGAAGTGGTGTAGCAGACTCGGTCAACACTTTGTTTAAGATTTTTCCTGCATATGGACGTCATAACTACGATTCACAGAGTAATTATTGACACGTTTTTTCTGAAGCAGTTGAAATGTGTCGAGAGATTTTCTGTATCGTGGAATTGTCCCAACTTTTGTCAATAGTGTTTTTTAAGGACCTTTATTGAGTTTGTGTACGGGAATTCGAGACTTCTGATTCCTCCTGACTGTGCCACAAAACAAAACTGCTTTACTATAGGTGGTGTTTTGTGGTGCTGTTTTAAGGACTCCTTAAGCTTCAAATTCTTTTACTACATCTTGGGTCGTTACAAATACATTACCGGGTACAGTGAACACATTTAATTAACACTGATGTTATTGTTGTGTAATGTATTGTAATGTTTGTAATGAAACTGTACAGAAACTCCTCATTGTATAGTACACTGATATTATGTGTAATGTAATGTAGTGTACAATAAGTGTTTACAGTACTGTACATATATTCATAACACACATTCTACTTCACATATATAATTTCAATGTAAAGAGAGTTTACTGTAGTACCCACTGTGTTTATATATACTGTACACAGATGTACAATACTTATGCTGTACATATGTATTTGCTAACCTGATGGAGACTTTACCTTTGTACAGTCATAGTTCATAATTTCTTGCCCAGGATGTAAGGAGTTTAATTAAGGGGAAAATTTGGTGTTGGTAAATCTGGAGCAACTGAATCCTCCAAACTATTCTAAGCAACAGAACACCATTATTTTTGTTCTGGTTCTGTTTCCTGGCAGACTTTGGTGAAGGAATAAAGGCACTCTAGTTTACCAAAAGTATACAATATCCTTAAATGCAAGCAGTTCTTTAAACAAGGGATTACAATATTGTTTATATACTGTACTAACTAATGCAGTGTTGATTGTTTACATTTTGTTAACCCTGTAAACAAGACGGTAAGCCAAGCCAAGCCACTGAACTATATACAGTACTGTAGTATTGTAAATAGTTATTCCACTTCTACAAGTTGGTCCTTTTCATATTTTCAACTGCCCCCTCCCCTTTTTATTTTTCTTTATTTTTATATTTATTTTTTTCTTCCAGAGTTATAGGTTTGAGGCAATAGCTAATTTTTGTTTCTCATTTATTCCACTTAAAGAGGGCAATACTGTAATATAGTTTTGGTACATTAGATGATGTTGATTCCTACAAAGTACAGTATGCCAAGCCATAGAACCGGATGAACAAAAATATCAATGTTTTGTTGTTGCTTGGAATAGTTTAGACAAATTGATTACTCCATATCTACCACCAACACTGTAAAAATAAATAAATAAATAAATAAATAAAAGCTTCATGTTAATGAGTGTTATAATAAAGACTTAACATAGTATTATTAAACTACATCCTTGACGAAAAGTCTCTTCGTCGCTCATTTATTATTTTAACTGCAAAATTAACGACAAAACTCCTTTTTAGTCAGAGTGAATTTAATGCTACCCAAGTGTTAATAATTACTAAATGACCCTAAGAAATTATGGACTTGAACTGTATAATGATAGTGTGTGTAAGGTGGAAATTATGCCTCAAGTCAGTCCCATTATTGTGTTAGGTTGGCTGAAGGTTATGGTGATAGTATAGTATAGTAGTGTTGGTATATCTGAAGCAACTGATTCCTCCAAACTATTTCAAGCAACAGGCCGTCAGTATTCTTATCCATCTGGTTCTGTTGTATCCTGCCATACTTTGGAGGAACCAAGGAGCTCCAAAGTATACCAAGAAACGACAGGACCAGATTAACAAAAATAATAATGATGGCGTGTTGTTGCTTGGAATAAATTTAGAGGAATATAAAGTTACTCCAGATTTACTTTACCACCAAACACTGTACTGTACATTACTCCACCCTGAAGGATGTACAGTACTCTTGTGGTTAACATTGGAAGGTTACTGACTCCTCCAAACTATACTATGAAACATAACCCCTGTTTCTTAGCTTAGTTAGGAGAAATTAGTAGCACTCTTAATTTACCAATGAGATTTTTTCCTTCTAATTAAGGTCCTATAGCTATGGTTCACTAAGCCTCACATTTACCATAATATAGTCATCCTATTTGACTCCAATATGTGATTTCAATGTACAGTTGCGAAAATAGGTATGGCGACAATTTATTGATACAACATTAAATATATTAATGTCCATAGTTGTTTGTAGGGATTATAAGTATGTATTACAGAAGGATATGTATATTTCCTTCTGTTATACATGCTTATAGTCCCTAAAAATAGTTGTGGATATTACTATGGTTAAAGTTCTATCATGATTTGTTGCAATACCTTTTTTGGCAACAGTACAGTAGACAATAACCATTGATGAATGGAAACATGATGTAGAGTGTTGTATTGAATTACGGTATTAAACTACTACTTTACTTTGAGGAAAAGTTCACCGTCGCTTAGTTCCTATTATTTTGTAATGCGAAGTTTGCGATGAAACACCTATTTGTTCAAAAGTAAGTTTGATAATATAATATAAATACAACCCTGAGTGTTGATACTGGAACATGGTTATAGTACAGTATATTATAAAGTGCAGACAGATTTAAGGGAATTGTACTGGTGTGTGTGTGTGATTGTTTGAGTGTTAAAATGTTTAGTAGTGATATGCCACCAACATGCTCCACAGCTTGGGGATTCCAAATGTGTTTTTAGTTTTGCCGTGCGATGCGTCGTATTGAAGTGATGTGCCAACAAGCACAGATATTCACTACTGATTTATTATATAGAGTACAGACAGGGAATGTACAGAAGTGTAATTATTAAACAGCAGGATTTCAGCATTTTGTAGTCCGTCTTTATTAATATAGAAAATTATAAATGGAAACTATAGAGTATGAAGGTGCAATGAGAGACAATATTTAGTAGGATTAGTTAGTGAAGATGCAATACAAAAGATATTTAATGCAATATTGAAGATACAAATCATACAATGAGACATTTTTTGGTAGGCTGAGTGAGTGAATGTATGTGGTGAGTAGGATGAGTAAGTGAAGACAGAAGAAGACATTATTTTGAAGGTTAGGATGAGTATATTATGAGGTGATGTGAGTAAGATGAGTAAATTAAGATAGAATACATTATTTTGAAGGTTAGGATGATTATATTATGAGAGGATGTGAGGTGATGTGGACCTTCTGTACGATAGTAAAGGTTAGCAAATATTTATCCAGCCTTGGTGTTGTTACTTTGAACATGTCCTTCTGTAGTGCAGTTGTGGGTAAAAGTTCCATCATGCCTTGCTGCTTTCAGACTCTGGGAAATAAATAGATCTTGAAGCCATGTGTGAACGTGTTTGTATGTGTGTGTGTGAACGTGTTTGTATGTGTGTGTGTGTGAACGTGTGTGTATGTATGTATGTATGAAAGCAGATAGTGTACAATACACATGTTTTACCCAGCAAGATCTATTCACGTGTGTGTGTATGAATGCAGAAAGTATTATGCAGTTTTATCAGAATCAAACATGCAAGCAAGGTTTATTTAGTTACGAGTCACAAGGAAAGGAAGGCGTGATCCAACTTATATCTGTGACTGTACCCTATATTTTGACTGCCACGTGAAGCATGTATTGAGCAGGAAAAGTCGGGGAGGGAGGGGCGAGCAAACAAACAAACAAGCAAGCAAACAAGATAAAGAGATATAGAAAGCTCCTCCCAGTCCCACCCCAGACCTGTGCTCCCCAAATCCCCCCCCCCCCCCCCTCACACACACACACATCCACACCCCCAAGCTGCTGTGTGTGCGTGTGTGTGTGTACGTTCTGCCCAGCCAGATGTCTACACCACCAGTCACCACCACTACCACCTTTTACACACACTCGTCATCCAGAAAAGTTGCGAGAAGAGATAAACAAGAAGGTACTTAAAGTGTGTGTGTTATTTTATGATAAGTAAGTAAGTGGGATGAGATGGTGTTTTGGGGGGAATACAGTACAATATACCTTCAATATTACCCTCACAAATGTAAACAAACTAAACATACACATTGTTATTAAGTTTAACACAACACACATGTAGGTCATCCATTCTCTTTATTAGTCTACATGGGTATATGAAAAACAGAAGCCTGGGAAAATATTTGGTTGTTGGTGTTTAATTAATTACTATATGAAATAAAATGGTGGAATACAACTAACTATATATTCATTCATGTTATATTGAGGGTTTACTGTACGGTATTTGATTCTTCCTTTATTCCAACAACAAAAAAAAAAAAAAAACAAGCTTCCTATATTGTATACTGTGATAATTTGTTTCTTGGCACGGTTTGGAGAAATGAGTAATAAAAATAGTTTGTCTACAACATCTTACTTATTCAATTTAATGAATGGTTGGTTGGTGGTTGGGGAATGGCAGATATCTTTTATAGTTTATTATTATTTTATTTATCTTCACTTTTCAATGTCACTTTTCAACTGTCCTACTCCTGCATTTCCTTCCTTTTGTTAGTTTTCTCTGCTTGCTGTCCCTCTCTCTCTCTCTCTCTCTCTCTCTCTCTCTCTCTCTCTCTCTCTCTCTCTCTCTCTCTCTCTCTCTCTCTCTCTCTCTCCCTCTCCAAGCTACAGGGTCGTTCAGGCCAAGCACCATATTTCTTCAATGTTTATATTTTTAATTGTAATTACATTTAAGTCATAAGAAAAGTCCAATAAAGTCAACATCAACACTTTTCCCTTGTGATCAACTGGGCCTTTTGAAGTTAATGGGGAAAATTAATCATACGGACTTATGCTTTCTTCCTGATAATTGTTGGACTTACCTTGCTTGTGGAGTCCAGTTTAAAAGACAAAATTGAGTTCGGTTTAGTATGGCGTCGATGAGTAAGTGTAATAATACCAGCCTTTGATTAACTCGTTGTATGGTTTGTGACATTGCTTGCAGAAATGTGCGTCAAAGTTCCAGTCCTATTTTTGTTATTCATCTGTCCCTCCTTTCCTTCTAGCTCTTATGTTTGTGTTTTCTGTCCCTCCTTTCCTTCTCTTATGTTTGTGTTTCTTGTCCCTCCTTTCTTTCTTTTTCTTCTGTGTTTGCTGTCCCTCCTTTTTTTTTTCTGTGTTTGCTATCCCTCCTTTCTTTTTTTTCTGTGTATGCTGTCCATCCTTTCTTTCTTTTTCTTCTGTGTTTGCTGTCCCTCCTTTCTTATTATTCTGTGTTTGCTGTCCATCCTTTCTTTTTTATTATTGTTTGCTGTCCCTCCTTTCTTATTATTCTGTGTTTGCTGTCCATCCTTTCTTTTTTATTTTTGTTTGCTGTCCCTCCTTTCTTTCTTTTATTCTGTGTTTGCTAACCCTCCTCTTTCTTTTATTTTTGTGTTTGCTGTCCCTCCTTTCTTTCTTTTCTGTGTTTGCTAACCCTCCTCTTTCTTTTATTTTTGTGGTTGCTGTCCCTCCTCTCTATAACCTCCTTTCTTTGTGTAGCATTGTCAATATCCTTCGTTTAGTCTCTTGAGGAAGTAAGTAAACACGAGACAACACTAAATTCCCAGTCAGTCAGTCTTGAGGACATTAATTATCAGCAGGTACCACTTTCTTGACTCGTGGTGAAAAGTTGTGTTGGTGTCAGCTAGGAGGCAGTTCAACTTTTTTCCTCATTAATTTATGGATCATTTTAAAACCTTCACTCGTTGCGGATATTCCTTCGTTTTAATGAAAGGAATCGTGGGGGGTTTCTCTGTCTGAAATTCCATCGTGACGAAATGAAGTGGAGGATACAATTATTTGAAGAGTAGCTACTGTAATTAGAACCATATGCGAGGGAAGTTGTCATGTTGTTGGTGATGGTGACTGAGAACTGATATAAAGACTCCAGTTATATAGTGTAGATCGAGTGTACAGTTTAGGTATACATATATATGCTTTCTTTCACTGTATTCTGGCCGAGTCTTCCCGTGTATATCTTTCTTTGCGTTGCTGACTATTATACTGTAACTACTTTTCACTTGATGTTTGTGTCTCGTTAATTCTCGTATAGGGTTTTCTTCCATCTGTACTGTCTGTCTGTTTGTTTGTTTGTTTGTCTGATGATTTGTTGGTCTTTATGTAGGCTTCCTTTCATGTTATATATTTCCTCCTGAGTCTGTACGTGTGCACGGTTCATTTGTACTATTCTTTTTTCTATTTTTGCTGCTGCTGTATGATTAGCCAGAATGTTGTTTATCATTCTTAAGTACAGTAGTGTATTGTGGAGTTATTGTATTGGTTCTCTTTACCATCAAGCACTCGACCTTCCTTCAATATAGTTCTAAGTACTGTACTGTACTGTACTTTGCTTCTTTAGGCAACTGTACAGATTATTTTCTCCAAGTTAGAGAGTACAATATTAATGTCCTGTTAGAGATTATAGATGTTGTACATACATTACTATAAGTAGCACTTTGTATGCTCTAGGTAATTATTGTGTGCAAAATGTGCAAATAAGTTTAGTTTATTAATATTTTTCTTAACCTTTGTAGGCGGCCTGTTGCTGGTTTAGCAGCTGACTTGTGATAGTATTTTTCCTGGGATTTGAGAGAAATATACAATTGAACCCCTAATGTATATCCTTTTAATTGGTGTTGGAACCTTATATATATAGTGGTATTGATGAAAAAACCCTGTGTCTGGAAATTGACCATAATAAATACAATGACTTCAGAGAGACAAATGTAGCCTACAATACACACACACACACACACACACACACCAGAAATTGTGTGTGTTTGGGTGTGATTATCAACTATAGACCCAAGGTAACCCAAGATGATGTATTGAACCAAGACATTAATTAAAGGGGAGAGTATACTTTTGGTACATTGGAGTGCCTTGATTCCTCCAAAGTATGCCAGGAAACGGGACCAAATTAACAAAAATAATGATGTCCTGTTGCTGGGAATAGTTTGGAGGAATCATATCCAAAAAAATCAATACTTAATTTTAAAGGATGGTGGTACAGTTAACGACAGGAATTCTTACACAGGTTATAATTATGGAAAGTGAAGTTATTTATTATACTGGGAATACTACAAACCAAGTAATTCTGTGATTTGCAAAACAACAAACCTATTAATAATGTTTTATTGCCATTTTATAGTCTTAAATTATATGTTTTAAGGGGGTGCGGGAGTAGGGGACAGGCTTGGGGGGGGGGGGAGGGTAGAAAGCCTGTAACCTATTCCCATACACACACACACACCAAGCCTGTCCCCCTAGTTCCGCACTCCCAAAAAAGCCCCTCGACCCACACATCCCCCCCCAAAAAAAAAAACCGCACCCCCCATAACCCCCCCCCCCCCCCCAGCCCAGCCTGACCCCCTACATCGGTTACTAAGACCTTAAAAACAACGTGTGTACGAGTTAATTCTTGTGGACCAATAATACAGTTGGACACATGAATGGTGGTACAGCTCAAGTGAAAGATGGTCAATTTCTGCCAATATCAAGTTACTTACGCCAGTAGTTTTAAAAGATTTGAGGGCCCTTATTGGAGCTCTATGAATTTGAGAGCCCATAGTTTTAAAAGAATTGAGAGCCCGTAGTTTTATAAGAATTGAGGGCATATCTAAGCATAATAGGCCAGCGGAACACAAGTTTTGAACACACTATAATATGTATCACTTACCTGTATTATGATGTTTAATAATAGTAGAATGTGTTGAGAAAAGAACATATATACACCAGCAGCTGACATCCAGAGTCAAGCAACACACACACACACACACACACGTCCTGTCCCACCAACCTTCCACACCTCACTAAGTTACACAACTTACACCCGTAGTTTAAAAAAAATTGAGGGCCCTTACTGGAGCTCTATGAATTCTCCAAACTACTCCAGGCAACAGCTAGATTCCCTATTCGAAACACTGAAGCATTCTGTGGCCTGGATTATTTGGAGGGTTCATAGAGCTCGATCCAGTAAGGGAACCAGCTGAACCGCTATATACCTCCGAACTTTTCAGTGAAGTGGCCGGAAAATGTGTTATCATAAAGTGTGATAGTCCCTTGGCCTAGCTGGGTGACTCACTTGTAAGTACTACTATCTATTCTAGTCTCAGTAGTAGTAGTAGTAGTAGTAGTATCCATTGCTTAAGTAAATTAGTGAGCCTTATTAGTGCCTTACTGCCTTACATACGTAGTTTAAAAAAAATTGAGGGCCCTTAATTACTGGAGCTCTATGAACCCTCTAAATAATCCAGGCCACAAAACGCTTCGATCAGTGTTTCGAATAGGGAATCTGTTGCCTGGAGTAGTTTGGAGAATTCATAGAGCTCCAGTAAGGGCCCTCAATTTTTTTTAAACTGCGGGTGTAACTTAGTGAGGTGTGGAAGGTTGGTGGGACAGGACGTGTGTGTGTGTGTGTGTGTTGCTTGCCTCTGGATGTCAGTTGCTGGTGGTGGTGGTAGTGGTGTATATGTTCTTTTCTCAACATATTCTACTATTATTATACATCACAATACAGGTAAGTGATACATATTATAGTCTGTTCAAAACTTGTGTTCCATGCACTGGCCTATTATGCTTAGATAGATAGAAATAGATAGATAGATAGATAGACAGATAAGAGATAGATAGAAATAGAGACAGATACATATAGATAGAAAGATATAGATAGAAATAGATATAGATATAAAGATATAGATAGAAATAGAGACAGATAGATAGAGGAAAATGGAACACAAGTTTTGAACAGATTTTATAGTTACCACCATATTACCATATTAAGTAAAATTATATGAATTTTTCTGGAATAAAGTACGTATAGTTAGTTAATATTGCTTGTGTATTTCACTGTATATCACAATTAAGTTTTATTTTCATCGTTATAACTGTAATAAATGAATTAGATATTTGTAAAGTTATCTTACGTAATGCATATATATAACTTTAATAAATAGTAAGTATAAGTGTATGTACATATGTAATAATAATGATGATATGGTGATAAGTGAAGTTAATGAAAAAATAAATACAAATAATGGAGGTTACGTTGAATTAATTAAAGAAAGAAAATATTTCTTTGAATATTATAGGCTACTTCACTTTACATACCATTTGTAGGCTTACAAATTGGAGAGAGAAAGAGAGGGGGAACACACACACACACACAACACACAGCTAGAGAGAGAGAGAGAGAGAGAGAGAGAGAGAGAAAGGGGAAGGGAGAGAGAACGCTACGAGAAAGAGAAAGAGAGAGAAAGGAGATAGAACGCTACGAGAAAGAGAAAGAGAGAGAGAGAGAGAGAGAGAGAGAGAGAGAGAGAGAGAGAGAGAGAGAGAGAGAGAGAGGGAGAGCGAAAGAAAGAGAAAGAAAGGAGAAGGGAGAGAGAGAAAGAAGAAGGGAGAGAGAACGCTACGAGAAAGAGAAAAAGAGAAAGAGAGAGAAGCTAGAAAAATAAGAACACTGTGAAAATCCGTGTGTGCCTTCCTCACTCACGTATACCTCCTTGGTGCTCTGCTGGCTGGCTAAACCTCATATTATTATTATTATTATTATTATTATTATTATTATTAGTTAATCTATACTTTGGAAAAATAAAACCCTAGCTACCAAAGATAATTAATGCTATCCCCTGCTTGAAACCCTAATTATTTCACAGTATATATTATTATCATGGTCCCTTTATAATTAAAATGAACTATATATATAATTATGACCTTTTACCGTTATCTATCTAGCTCTGTTGTTACATTCCAAACTATACTCTGTTTAAAACTTGTGTTCTGCTGGCCTCTTATGCTTAGATAGATAGAAATGGATAGATAGATAGATAAGAGATAGATAGAAATAGAGACAGATAGAAAGATATAGATAGAAATAGATATAGATAGATATAGATATAGATATAGATAGAAATAGAGACAGATAGAGACAGATAGAAATATATAGATAGAAATAGAGACAGATAGAAAAATATAGATAGAAATAGATATAGATAGAAATAGATATAGATATAGATAAAAATAGAAACTGATAGATAGAGGAAAATGGAACACAAGTTTGAACAGACTATATACTAACCTTTTCCACAGACAGATATATATATAATAGTGACTGTTATTACATGGTGATATTCTTTAGTTGATATATTGGAAAGTCAAGAAACAGTAGATCAATCCCTTATTATTATTTATGAGGAGTAATTAATTAACTTATAACGACTTCCAATTTGTCAACAAGATATTAATTAAGATCTCCACTTACTCTATAATTATCACCTCAGCAAAACACACATATAGGAATTATTATGAAAGCATATTCAAAGGGTAAAACCAGAAATGTTAATTATGAAAAAAAAATGAAGATAACAGCTATAGTATATCATAACACGAATTACATCATTAATTAAAAACACAGTTTGTCATTATTATGTTTATCTGTGAGGATATTCTCTCCCGGATGTGTGTTGCGTTGATAACACACATACACACCAACTCACACACACTGTACACTTATACACACCAACAACACACACACTGTACACTTATACACACCAACAACACACACACTGTACACTTATACACACCAACAACACACACACTGTACACTTATACACACCAACAACACACACTGTACACTTATACACACCAACAACACACACACTGTACACTTATACACACCAACAACACACACACTGTACACTTATACACACCAACAACACACACACTGTACACTTATACACACCAACAACACACACACTGTACACTTATACACACCAACTCACACACACTGTACACTTATACACACCAACTCACACACACTGTACACTTATACACACCAACAACACACACACTGTACACTTATACACACCAACAACACACACACTGTACACTTATACACACCAACAACACACACACTGTACACTTATACACACCAACTCACACATACTTTACACTTATACACACCAACGCACATAATACTGTACACTTATACACACCAACAACACACACACCAACACACACACACAAACAACACACACACTGTACACTTATACACACCAACAACACACACACTGTACACTTATACACACCAACAACACACACACACTGTACACTAATACACACCAACAACACACACACACTGTACACTCACGGTCAGAAGTTGTGTCCCCCATCCCTTCCAACGATGATTCGAATCCAGGCCAAGTTGGAAGGTTCGAACAAGGGGAATAGTGTAATAAGGTGCACCGTATGTTGTTCGAACCATCCAACTCGTCACCGCTGCCCCGCCGCCGCCTCGTCCCCGCCACCGCCGCCATTTTATAATTAGTTTTTTTTATTATTTTGTTAATATTGTATTTTTTTATATATATTTTTTTTGTAATTTATTTTTTTGTATTTTTTGTTTATTTATTATTTTTTTATTTGATTTATTAATTTTTTTTCGTCGTCGTCGTCGTCGCCACCGCCGCCGCCGCCACTTATTTATGACTTATTTATGATTTATTTCAGGTTAATGACTTATTTATGACTTACCCGTATTTCAGATATAGGACTTATTTATGACTTATTTCAGGTTAATGACTTATTTATGATTTATTTCAGGTTAATGACTTATTTATGACTTACCCGTATTTCAGATATAGGACTTATTTATGACTTATTTCAGATTAATGACTTATTTATGACTTATTTCAGATTAATGACTTATTTATGACTTATTTCAGGTTAATGACTTATTTATGACTTATTTCAGATTAATGACTTATTTATGACTTATTTCAGGTTAATGACTTATTTATGACTTATTTCAGGTTAATGACTTATTTCTGACTTATTTCAGGTTAATGACTTATTTATGACTTATTTCAGGTTAATGACTTATTTCTGACTTATTTCAGGTTAATGACTTATTTATGACTTACCGGTATTTCAGATATAAGACTTATTTATGACTTATTTCAGGTTAATGACTTATTTATGATTTATTTCAGGAGAGTGAGCTGAGTGAGTGAGCAACATGTTAATAAAGATTAGTGTGTGTGTGTGTGTGTTGGTGTTGGTGTCAGCAAGTCAGCAACAAGGGTGTACTGAACAGAGAACATGTGCTGACTGTATACAAACTCCAGGTTGTGTTTGGTGTTCAAGGTTCAACACAACACAGGTAATAATTATACTCTGTTCAAAACTTGTGGTCCACTATTATAGCCTCTATCTATCTAGCTATTTCTATCTGTCTATCTATCGCTATTTCTATCTATCGCTATTTCTATCTATCTATCTATCGCTATTTCTATCTATCTATCTATCGCTATTTCTATCTATCTATCTATCGCTATTTCTATCTATCTATCTATCGCTATTTCTATCTATCTATCTATCGCTATTTCTATCTATCTATCTATCGCTATTTCTATCTATCTATCTAACCATCTATTTAGCTATCTATTGCTATTTCTATCTATCTATCTAACCATCTATTGCTATTTCTATCTATCTATGTAACTATCTCTATCTATCTATCTATCTATCTATTTCTATCTATCTACGCATAAGAGGCCAAAAGGAACAAAAGTTTTGAACAGAGTATATTATTATTAGTAGTAGTATTATTATGACACAAAATTACAATGACTGTATATAGGTATTATTACAGAATAACTGTGTTTTTGGCTATACTGTATAGGCTTGTATAGTATTACCACATTAGGCTTGGTCACTTTAGGATAGTTTACACTGGTTATACCCGGTAGTTTGTCCAGGTTAGGTCCCGGTAGTCTGCTGTGGTCTAGATCAGGTCAGGTCAGGTCAGGTCAGGTCAGGTCAGGTCAGGTCAGGTCAGGTCAGACTAGTTTCCAAATGATGTTTGTAAACGGGGCATATCTCGAAAACGAGGCATTTCCGAGAGAAACACCATAAATGAAAAGTGTGTTAGTATGGTCTTAAATAATGGATAATGATACTAATATATACAATATAATGAACCCAGTTATTCTATAAATTATGGACATATTACAGGTTGGACAGCAGCGTGATGATGATGATAATAATAGTGTTTTTGACATACATACATACATACATATTACAGGTTGGACAGCAGCGTGATGATGATGATAATGATGATGATAATAGTGTTTTTGACATACATACATACATACATATTACAGGTTGGACAGCAGCAGGATGATGATGATGATGATGATAATGATGATGATAATAGTGTGTTGTCTGAGATGATGATGTACCATTGTCAAGACCATTCTGTTGACCTGACCTCCTTGTGTGCATCAGGTCACCTCGAAAACCCACTCAACCAAGCCACCATCACCACGGACCACCCACTCACTGGTACTGAGAGAGAGAGAGAGACAGAGAGAGAGAGAGAGAGAGACACAGAGAGAGAGAGAGAGAGAGAGAGAGAGAGAGAGAGAGAGAGAGAGAGAGAGAGAGACACACACACACACAGAGAGAGAGAGACATACAGAGAGAGAGACAGACAGACAGACAGAGAGAGAGAGCTAGAGAGAACTAGAATTATTATGGGTACTGAGAGAGAGAGAGAGAGAGAGAGAGAGAGAGAGAGAGAGAGTGCTATACAGTATTCAGCTAAGTACTGTATTTGCTTGGAAAAATAAATAATGTGCTGTTAGGAGTGCTTTAATTCCAAATGTTCCTGTATGTGTGTGTGTGAATTATGTGTGTGTGTGTAATTATGTTTTTTTTTTTTTTTTTTTTTTTTTTTGACAACACTTCTTCTGGTAATTTATTCCATTCGTCTATTACTCTATTTGGAAAACTGTGTGTGTGTGTCTGTGTTAGTGTGTGTGTGTGTTAGTGTGTGTGTGTGTGTGTGTTAATGGTGTATCTTCTATTACCAGATATTAACCACAAAGCCACAACCGACAACAGCAACAACATTATTCAGTTATCACCACAGAGGATGAAGTTACGACTAAGGAAAGGTGTGTATAGTACTGTATGTGTGTTAAATATTATTATTATTATTATTATTATTATTATTATTATTGTTATTATTATTATTATTATTATTGTTATTATTGTTATTATTATTATTATTATTATTGTTATTATTATTATTATTATTATTATTATTATTATTATTATTATTATTATTATTATAACGTTATGGACACTATTAAATAAATTACCATAAACTACACTAAAAAGAAACAAACAAACAAACATACATATACATACCCCAAAACCCATAACCCCCCCAAGCCTGTCCCCCTATTCCCGCACCTCCTTAAATACACACACGCACAAACACACACACACACCACAAAACCACTTACTGTAATACGTACCTTCCTAAATCTAAATAAACACACACACACACATACACACACACAAACACACAAACACAAACACACACCACAAAACCACATACTGTAATATGTACCTATCTAAATCTAAATAAACACACACACACACACACACACAGGGGTACCACAAAATCTAACCATCAACTACCGCCTCGCCACCGACTACCCCGTTGACCTGTACTACCTAATGGACCTCTCTAAGTCAATGGAGGACGACAAGAATAATGTAGCAGAGGTGGGGTATGATCTGGCCAAACTCCTCAGTTCCCTCACCACTCAGTACAGACTCGGCTTTGGTTCATTCGTCGATAAAGTCCTCATGCCTTTCTCTGATACATCACCGACCAAGTGAGTGAGCTTATTGTGGGGGTGTGTGTTGTGGGTGTTGGTGTGTGTTTGTTGTGGGGTTGTGGAGTTGTGGAGTTGTGTGGGTGTGTGTTGTTGTGTGTGTGTTGTGGGGTTGTGGGTGTGTGTGGTTGTGTGGGTGTGTGTTGTTGTGTGTGTGTTGTGGGGTTGTGGGGTTGTTTTGGGTGTATATGTGTATGTGTTGTGGGTGTATACATGTGTGTGTGTATATGTGTGTGTATATATACTTGATAAAATGCCTGAGTGAGAAATAAACAATGTAATATTTTCTCCGTTTATTTATTCATTCATCTATTTTACATATTGTATTATTTCATATTTCAATACTCGACAGAATTGATAATCCGTGTGAAGGATGTGCCGCTCCCTATGCCTTCAAAAACCACCTCTCATTATCCGACGGCTATCAACTCTTCAAAGTGAGTCACACAAACAACATATCAACTTATAGAAAATAATTGTTACACCTCTCCGAAGGGGGAGGTGTATTGTTTTCGGTGCCGGATATTTATTTATCTGTTGGTGTGTTTGTTTATGGTCTAGCGTCCACAGGTTTAGTCGTATGATGTTCATTTTTTTTTTCTATTGATAGATATTCATCACAAAACAAAATGATTAACTTTTGGGCAAAATCGGTCGAAGGTCACAAGGTTCTATTATTCAATACCATACATACAAAGTGATAAATTTACAGAGTG